>JADLZN010010937.1:145000-745000 GCA_018155175.1 Sinocyclocheilus anophthalmus
CGGACACAGCTGTGTACTCAACACAATAACAACAGTCATGTGAATAAACACTACACTGGAAAACATGATTATTTCCAAGTTGTAAATCAAGATATTAAAAAAAATATATATATATATATAAAAAAAACATTTTAGCTTCTACTTCCAAAAATTCACATTTAATTGAATGTGTCACCTGCCATTTCTATGTAATTCTCTGTGAATGAATGAATATGTGTGCCTAACAATTGCAGTGTGAAAAATGAATGGCTTTTTCATCTGAAAGAGAAAGTTTATGCGAGTAAAATGAGTTTATTTTGTTTGAAAAGATGTTCTGATGAAGTTTTGTTATAAATAAATAGGTAGGTTTCATAAATTTGGATTGTTTTTGAGCAATCATGAGTTATACATTTAAAGGAATGCAATTAAATTCTATTAATTCCAATGGGGTTAATATTGGTAATTGTCAAATAATATATTCTTATTTTTACTTAAAGGGGTCCTATTATGCTCTTTTACAAAGTCTTGATTTTGTTTTGGGGAGTGTACTAGAACAGGCTCTCATACTAGGATGTTCGAAAAACATATTTTGACATAATTTACATTATTAAAATACCTTTTTCCCCATCCTGCCACAAACAGCTCGATTAGTTCCGGCTTTGATGAAGGTTCGCCTTCCGAAAAACAAAATGTGTTGTGATTGGTTAGCTGTCCCAGTGCGTTGTGATTGGCGAACAGCTTAGACGGTGTTTCAGTACTGCCCCGCCCCTTGATCCGTCTTTCAACAAAAGCTTTTGGCGAATCCGGCACTTCTCACTCGTGATGTGGAAGCTGTCCTCACATATACACATGTATATACATGGTGTGTGTGTGACCCTGGACCATAAAACCAGTCTTAAGTAGCACGGGTATATTTGTAGCAATAACCAAAAATACATTGTATGGGTAAAAATTATTGATTTTTCTTTTATGCCAAAAATCATTAGGACATTAAGTAAAGATCATGTTCCATGAAGATATTTTGTCAATTTCCTACTGTAAATATATCAAAACTTAACTTCATTGGGACAACTTTAAAGGTGATTTTCTCACTACTTTGATTTTTTTGCTCCCCCAGATTCCAGATTTTCCTGTCTATCTTAACAAACCATACATCAATGGAAAGCTTATTTATTCAGCTTTGAGATGGTGTATAAATCTCAATTTCAAAAAATAGACCCTTATGACTGGTTTTGTGGTCCAGGGTCACACACACACACACACACACACATTTTTTTTAATTAATAAAAAAGGTCTAAATGCAAAAATACTATGGCAACATTCAAAACTTAAAAATATATAGCTTATAAACGTATCTACTGCACAGTAGGTTAAAAATATGAAGTCTCTTTTTTTCAATTATTTTTCGGCTTCAAACAGACCTGGAAGATGAACATATGAGGGGGGGGATATTTTTTTTTACCCCCCACTGACTTACTCTACAGTTTTATAGCATTTCTTTCAAAAAAGAGCATTTACAATATTAGTCAAGGTTTCTAAAGTATTATTTCAAGGTTTCTAATTTAGCATTTAGGATGAAGATTTTCTACCTTTGACCTACAGTATAGAATTAAACAGGTTGTATTTGTAACTGTACTTTTAAGACTCCTACTGCATATGTAAATGACCTCTGAGTCCATTGTGATTGGCTGGCCTTCACAGACAGTATGTTTGGTTACTGTTTTTGGACTGTTGGCATTATGGGATTGGTCAAGAGTTACTCACACATCCACAGATAGTACATGATCTTGACGGTTTTCTGGTACTCCACAGGGATGTCCACTGATATGTCATGATAGAAACACGGACCCACCGGAAACTTCTCTGGAAGAGGCGGCCAGTTGTTTTTCCTCCCTTAGAAACAAGAAGCAAACAGGAAAATCAATTAAAAGTGGAAAGAAAGAGGTGGATGATGCAATAGGAGCATGATGACAAAAGGGGGTAAACTGGGGTACAGGACTGGGAAACAGAACAGTAATTGTTTTTCCTCTGCTCCTGGTGCACAGAGACAGTAAATCACACTAAATCTAAAGTTGATTGTGTGAGATGACAAGCATAATACAGTCTCAACCACAGAACAAATGTCTACAGATCAGCTGATGCATATTGCACACAAAAATGGCTACAACTGACTGAAATTTCAATTCATCATTGTCATGAAGAATTTATTTCAGTTCTCATTCTCAATTTCATAATATTTATATATAATTTTACATATTAAATCAAAAAAAGTTTTTTTTAATTTTACCTACACTTTTTTTTTTATAAGAAGCATCACTTCCACTACAATTTAAGTAATGATATAAATTCAAATAAATTTAAGATCTTTATACATAACTGAAAATACCAACTTTGAGCAATCATGAGTTATAAATTCAAAGGAACTGAATTAAATTACATTCATTCTAGTGGTCGACTGATATATCGCCAATGCCGATATATCGGCCGATATTTGGCATTTTTCAAATATCGGCATCGGCCGATACATTTTTCTGCCTGGCCGATGTGTTCGATTGTATTTTGAGGGCGCTGGAGAACGGCAGCGCCTGGGCACACAGTGCTCACTTTCTCCCTCTTGTTCGCTGTCGTCGTTAACAGTTCTGTCTAATACAGATAGAAGTCGTTCTAATAATCAGATAGAACTGTTAAACAAAGGGATTAAAATGTATACAAAAAGTATTTATAACGATTGCTTTTATATTATTAAAGGCAAACATTATAATACATTCTCATTTGCAGTCAGCATTCAGCAAATACGCATATCATTTAAACAAACCTATAAATGACTAATGAACATTTCATTTCACAAACCTTGAGAACTTATTCGAATCCAGCTGTGAGATCTAGTGAAGTGTGCATTTGGTAGCCTGATCGTGTGTGTGCGGACAGTCGATCCGTGCGAATTGAACGCGGACAGTAGGAGAGTTTAGCTTCACTGGAGACGCGCGATCGACAGACTTTAAACTAGTGATTTCAAATTATTCTGCGCTTTATGCATTTGCCCACTGTTATATTCATGTCATTTTTACTATGTGCTCTATGCAAAATAAAAATATTTTTTATTTGAAAAAATATGATTCCCAAAGCACAAAAACTTCCCAGATTACCAAGTGCCCTGCTGGTTAGAGTGTTTACTTTCTTTTTGTTTATATATTTTAAAATATTCCTTTATTTGTGAAAAATACTGTAATAGAAATTATAGAATCAGGAAGTCGTCATCTAAAGTATAAGTATGTTTACTCTACAAATTAATTTTTTAATCCATTTTCAAATAATTTCCAATTTCTTAAACATTAATTAAAATAAATAAAATTTATAAAATTAAAATAAAAAATATACTTGTATATATCGGCCATCGGCCACCCTGCTCTCTAAGATATCGGCAGTCAAAAAAACAATATCGGTCAACCACTAATTCATTCCAAAGAAAGAGTTAATATGGGTAATTCTCACATTCTGTGTTCTTATAAATGTCATACAATAATAGCAGTCCTGGTCTATATGTAGCATGCTTTTTGTGGTTCATGTGTAATTTGAAGTTTCAAAGAATTTCTGATTTTTTTTAATTAATAAAAAGGGGTAACTGCAGTAATAACATGGTAACAATATGGTAACATTCAAAACTCTTGAATTTTTTTAATTTGCCTACCTTTTTTCATAATAAGCATCACGTCCACTTAAATGTAATCTATACAAAATAATTTAAAGCCTTTTATAAAAAAATTAAAATCATACCTTTTATTGATTAATAAATTATTTAACATTCTTCAATTCTTAATTTTGAGTTATATATTTGCTTATCACCGTATTTTTTAAACTCTTTTTTAATTTGCAAAAGTACCCATTTCTTATTCCTCGTCAACGGTTTCAGTTTTTCCACTATTTATGATTTCAAAATTATCAATAAAACCTTCTCATTACATACAGTTTTTTCAAGTTATATATGCATCAGCTTTAATGCACTTACCAAAAAACAAAAGCAGTCAGATGTTAAAAGTTTCAGTTTTATTGACAAACAAGTATTCAAAATTATGATTTAATTTACAATCTGCAAAGTAGTGGAAAAAGTGTAAATGAGGATTAGGCATACAATAAAGTCATGCACGTGAAAATGGACTGAGAATTGACCAAATGGTTGTAATCTGGCTCCGATTCAGACAGGAATCATGACCTTGTGGTGTTTTTCTGCTGATTAAGGGAGAATACAAGACTTTTTGATCTTACAATGGTCATCAAAAGCAAAAATGCTACACAATGCATCCTACTTTGTGCTAAAGTTTGATGTGTTTGAGCAAAACAGGCACTATTTTGAAACCAGCACCTTAAAATTAGTAAGAAACACATTGGATTTCATTTACCAAATATGATGCATGGTGATGTAATCTGTGCACTTTGAGAGTTTTCTACACAATTTTGGTCAGAATAAGCTACAATGTGGATGGGATTTTATGCTGAAGTCTTAATAAATGAGACTAACCGGTTCCATTTGTTGTGTAAAAAGACTTAAATGTGGTAGGTGACTTTACATGTCAGTACCTTCCTGTCTGTGTGGGCGGTTTCTGACCAGAATAAGCGATGCAGCATAGACAGGCTTGACGCGAGGCTAATAACTCACCTCCTGATGCGCTGAGAGACTGCATCTCCCTCTCCCTGCGGTCCAGCTCAGCAGCTTTTCTCTCCAGCTCCTCCTGTCTCCTCAATAACTCCGCCTGGGCTCGCACCTGATCCTACACACACACAGACACAAGGTGGTTATGAACACAAAGTAATTCTGCTTACAGGCACAGCAGAACATAACTTTAGGAGAGTCAACATCCAAACACACCAAAGGCATTTTCTGGAGACACAGCTGTCAGAACCAATCACAAGCACGTCTGAAACTGTCTGACAGACAATGCAAGTCTTGTCTTGTTTATTCACCGCATATCTTATCTGGCGTGTCGTTATACACTGTACATTTGAATATGACTACCTATATGATAACTGATTATGGCTTATGTAAGGCTTATGTATGAGAATGTAAAGCTATACTACCATTCAAGACGTCTCTTCTGCTCACCAAGGCTGCATTTATTTGATCAAAAACACAGTAAATCAGTAATATTGTGACATATTACCATTTAAAATAACTGTTTTCTATCTGAATATACTGTAAAATGTAATTTATTCCTGTGATCAAAGCTGAATTTTCAGCATCATTACTCCAGTCTTCAGTGTCACATGATCCTTCAGAAATCATTCTAATAATGCTGATTTGCTGCTCAAGAAACATTTCTGATTATTATCAATGCTGAAAACTTGTGATGCTTCATATTTTGTGGAAACTGAGATACATTTTATTTTTCATGATTCTTTGATAAACAGAAAGCTCAATAGTACAGCATTTATTTGAAATAGAAATGTTTTTAAACACTAAAAATGTATTTTCTGTCACTTTTAATTAATTGAATGCATCCTTGCTTAATAAAAAGTATTAATTTCTTTAAAAACAAAACATCCTCAAACTTTTTAACAGTAGTGTACTTAAGTGTACATATGCACAAGTATATACTAGATGATTTTAGTACAAAGTAAATACTAAAATAAAAAAAAATATTTAAAAAGTAATTTTTTTAAATGACACTATATATAAAATGTATTTAATATAAATTCCTAAATATAAAATATAACATAATACAATATAATATAATAGATCTTGCCAAGACAGAACTGCTTGTGGTTCCATCAAACCCATCGTTTAATCACAATTTCACTATCCAGTTAGGCACATCAACCATAACTACTTCAAAAACAGCCAGAATCTTGGAGTTGTGATTGCTGATCGGCCTGACTTTCTCAGACCACAGCTGCTAAAAACTGCCCGGTTCGGCAGATTTGCTTTATTTCAACATCAAGATGATCAGGCCTTTTCTTTCGGAACATGCTTCACAACTCTCTTGTTCTGTCCAGGCTGGACTATTGCAATGCTCTCTTGGCAGGTCTTCCAGCCAGTTCTATCAAACCTTTACAATTAATCCAGAATGCGGCTGCAAGATTCATTTTTAACGAGCCGAAAATAATGCGTCACACCACACCTGTTTTATCAGTTTGCACTGGCTACCAATATCTGATCGCATAAAATTCAAGGCATTAATGTTTGCCTACAAAACAACCACTAGCTCTGCACACCTTTACCTAAATTCATTACTTCAGACTTATGTGCCTCTAGAAGCTTGCGTTCTGCAAGTGAACGGCATATTATTGTTCATCCCAAAGAGGCACAAAATCACTTTCACAGACTTTTTCATTAACTGTTCCCTCCTGGTGGAATGACCTGCCCAACTCAATCCCAGCAGCTGAGTCCTTAGCCATCTTCAAGAAACGACTAAAAAAACATCTCTTCCATCTTTATTTGACCCTCTAACTCTAGCACTCTCTATTCTAATACTATTCTTAAAAAAAAACTAAAAAAAATAGACTTGAACTCTATTTATTTACTAACTGCTTGTTTTCTTTTAACAAAAACTACCACTAGCTTCTCTATCTTTTTGTATTCTATCTATTTGTTTTCTTTTTCTTTTTTTATACAATTAACAAAAGCAAAAAAAAAGGTATCTAACACTAGCTTGCTCTATTCTTATTCTATTCTATCTGTTTTATTTTTTATTTATTATATGATTAAAAAAAACCTTGCTACGTGCACTGCGTTAAGCTAAATGAGACTTGTTACAGCACTTGCATATCATTGCTCTTTTTTTGATTTTGATTGCTTCTATTGTCCTCGTTTGTAAGTCGCTTTGGATAAAAATGTTGCTAAATGACTAAAAGTAAAAAAGTAAAGTAAATATACAATAAAAGAATTATTTAATTTACTTATTCATATATAATAGAAGAATTATATATATATATATTATATATACTTAAATAAAATATAATATAAGATATTGATTGATTTTAAACAAGAGAAAACTGCAATTTTTTATTATTTAGCGCATATCTGCTCAGTACAATAACACACTACAACATCATATTCCCTATTATCTTACAAAAAACAGTAAAACATTACCAAATATAATCAAGAGTAATGATATAAAAACACCCAACGTCAAAAACAAGCTCTTCTATAAAACCACAATTGCTGAATCCAAGTGATGAAATCTAAAAGTTTTGATCCGTCACTCACCTGTAAGGATTACTTTATAGAGTCAGATACAATATCGCAAGTAAGGAACTAAACCGCTGGTGAGATTAACTTGACTTTT
The DNA here is from genome assembly GCA_018155175.1 of Sinocyclocheilus anophthalmus. Lineage (NCBI taxonomy): Eukaryota > Metazoa > Chordata > Actinopteri > Cypriniformes > Cyprinidae > Sinocyclocheilus > Sinocyclocheilus anophthalmus. The sequence continues at coordinate 152,260 of JADLZN010010937.1, forward strand.
AGCTGGTCATAAATATGAACGCTACAGTGATAGAGAACTTTCCAAGCTTTTACTTCCATAAACTGAACTGGTTGTAGTGTAAATACTGTGTGGGATGTGTGAGTTCATTGTTTGCCCTCCATACTGTTTAGCAAACACACACAGTAGAGTTTGAAAATGAGTTTTAAAGCACTTTTGCATGAATGATCATGAGCACTTTTGCATGAATGAATACTGCTGAAAAGACGCTTTGACCAAAAATAAAGTCCCGACTGCACCGGACCTCATAGCAGCTCATCCTGCACTCATTACAGTAGCGTCCCAGTTATGACAGATTATAATTTTAAGAATCACTCTTATCTAAGCTAATCTGTTGACGCATTCTGCCCTTGTTTCTGGGTCATTTTAAGGGCTCAGAAATATTTAGCTTTCCCTGAAGGCAGCATCATGTGACAAGCACGGCTTAATAAAGCCAGTGGGCAACAAGTCCTTTAACAAGCCTTCTGTTGTCACCCTGAGGCTCAACTCCTCTCCGCTGCTACTACAAACTAAAGAATACAGCGACAGACCCTGATCTAAACAACAGCAGTTTCAGATTCGGCCTCCTCCTGAAGATCTGGATCACCTTGTTGTGTCCTAACTCAAAGCATCTGACGTCACGCATGGAGCCCGAGCGAGTGAGTCATCTGACACACACCCAAAGTGTGCCTGTGTGTCCATATGTCTGGAGCGAGGGAGCCCTGTCCCGCAGGCGTGCTGAATTATACAGTATAAGCGCACTCGTGAGCAGACCGGCTCGCAGCTTTTGCCTGCTGGAAGCTTCTGTTGTCCTACTGAGGATATTTCTGTGCAATCAAGGAGGATTTTCCATGCCGAATTTCCAATACCCTCTGACATCAACGTTTGCATCAGGGATTGTGCTTCACACGGACCCAAACGGGTGTTTAAGGTTTCAGAAAGTCCTTCTGAAGGAACTTTATGCAGTCGATTAACACATCAAATAATTCAGACTCGTCCCTCAGTGTGTATAAATGAACAGGAAACACATTTAGAGTGCCCAGTAGCCTTCTTTAATATAACCACCACCTCCGCAACTAGGGCTGCATGATTAATTGGAATAAAACTGAAACTGTGATATGGCTTAGCGCGATTATCGAGTTGCAAAGGCTGCAAATTTATTTGAAACAATATGTGCTGCGTGTTTCAGAGTGAAACATGGCACGGTGTTCATTTACACATGAGCAGCTCATCAGCGTGTAATGAAAACTGGCTGTTGTCAACAAAAGAGAAGCTTTAAGGGATCACTGCAGGTTTTCACCAAAATAAACTTTGTTGGTTTGATATTTAAAAATGCCCTTAATATTAGTATTGTAATTTTAAAGTTGTACTATAATAAATTATTACATTATTATTTTTCTTGAATAATCAATTTTTTTATTTTACAGTGAAATATTACAAGATAATTATTTATCATTTTAATATGTGAATATTCGAGATATTAAGAACGGTGTGATTTAATAATTTAATTTAATTTAATAATAATAATTATTATTTATATAGTTATTATTCACAATGTTGTAATATAGTACTATTAATAATAATAATACAATTACAGCTGTATTGATATATAATCACAAAATTCTTGACCAAATCAATGCAGCCCTAATAACAAGCAGAGAAAAGCTTTTTAACAATACATTTTTCCCTTAATCATGCAGCCCTAGCCAAACCATTGTAACATTAGAAAGGAACATGATGCAACCATCTATAAAGCCCTGCTCATCCCCTGAGAGCATTAGAGCCATGTCAAAAGAACAATTTAGACAACTTTTACAAGAACAACTTTTTCAAATTTTTGGCTGCTATACTTCCATTTTAAGTGAACTGAATAAAGAATAAAGTGAGGTGCATGTACCTGTGTCTGCTGAGGTTGAGTGTAAGCTGGCGGTTCTTCGGTGGGTTTCATGATGGCCGGCTGTGTGTTGGTTGTGGGTGGGACTGATTTAGGGGCAGAGCCTGGTGGGACCTATAATGCCACAAAATAAAATGTGAGACGCCGTAGTCCAAAACACCACACGCTTTCACCTTATTTGCAACATAATAATAACAACAACATAAGATCTTTTCCTTTCATTCATAAATCCAGACTGACTGAATGTATCTGACAGTGTTTTGAATGTTGTGGATCATTTAGAAATGAAGCAATTCATGTGCACAATTAAGACAAGAGAAAACTGTAATATAAAAGTGTTCAGTCGGCTGACTGGCAATCAGACGGGTTTGTGCTGTAAGTGTGGGCTATTCTGGGCAGTGAGCCCTACACTGGTACAGCTTCACTAGTTATACCACACTGTGAATGATGTTATTTGTTGGTACTGTATGTATGCTGTTTGTTTCCTTGCCTCCATTTCTCTCTTGTTCAGAAAAAAAACATACTACTCAAACTAAGTCTGAATGTTTACAGCGCACCTTATACACACATTTGGATGACCTACAACATTTGGCAAAATGTGCAGTATAAAACAGAGCACACGGTATGAAATACTGTATCCCACAATGCAATGTACTCGAATTGACCTTCCATTACCAGCGTGATGACAGAAATTAACATCAGCCGCAATCTCATTGTTCGACTGCATGCAAAAAAAATAAATCAGCTAAATCAGCTGTTTATTTCTGAGATTTATATGAACATTATAATATAATACAATTATAATGTTTGAAATCTTTATTGTTGCATAATGCACTATTCAAAATGTTTAGGTTATATTTATTATGTAATAATGTTATTACTGTTAACTAAAACTAAAGCCATAAAAACATTTTCTATACTTCTATACTAAAACATTTTATTTCACATTTCTCTTTTGAGTTATTTTAACTTGATGTACTAAAATATCTAAAACTAAAAAATAAATAACATAGACATATTTTTAAATACATAATAAAATCAACCCCACAACAACCATTAAAATTAAAGAAATTTTAAAAATAAACAAAATATTAAATAAATATATATTACGCCAAACAAAATTAAGAAAAAACTATAATAGTATCTCAACAGTGCCAAAAAAATAACACTGGTTTATGTAAAAAAAAAAAAACATTTCTAAGCACAGACGGCCAGCTCCCTCTCGCTCTTTTCTCAAGGTGTTGCGGATGGTTTTTCGAGCCGTTCAAGTATATTGTCCTTAGGAAACTGTCACTTCTCAATATAAGAGTGAGTTTGTCTCTGTCCTGGGCGACTCACCGGCTTTGTGTCTGTGAAAGGGTTATACTCCTCCAGGCCAGGTGGGGCAGTCCGCGTTACTTGTGTCACAGATGGATCCTGCAGAAAACACAGAGAGAGGAAACAGTCTTTAAAGGAACACTGGATCCAGAACACCTGAGAAGAGATGATGCCAACCCCTCAGAGGACCTCAGATGATGCCATGAAACAACATACAGAACTACCACATTTTGCTATTAGTTTGATTGCATCATATAATAAAGTGCTGTTAATAGTGTTCATCGTCTGTTTGATTACGTCTTTAATTGATTTTTCCATACATTTCTGTCATATGTACATTAACTGACAGTCACCACTGATAAGCTACCACTAAATATTGAAGAAACTTAATTTGCTGTAAAGCTGCTTTGCAACGTGAAAAGCGCTATATAAATAAACTTGAATTGAATTGAAAAAACTTGAACACTCCACTATTTTTTAAAATAGGTTCATTTTCCAACTCCCCTAGAGTTAAACAGTTGAGTTTTACTGTTTTCGAATCCATTCAGCCGATCTGGTCTGGATCTGGTCTGGCGGTAGCACTTTTAGCTGTAGCTCTAAAGTGTGTAACAATCAAGGAACTTTGCTGCTGTACCATGGGTGCAGCAGGCGCAATGATATTACGCAGGAATGAGAGTATAGATCCTAGCAATATCGGCCTAGAAAAATCGCAACTTTTCATTTTCCGTCGGTCTTACTACACGATGTAACTACAGAAGAGTCAAGCTTTAACTAGGAAAAATATAGAAACTCTTTGATAATTTTTGAGCGAGATGCTAACGGTCTAATCAGATTCAATGATATATGCTAAGCTACAGCTAAAAGTGCTACAGCCAGACCCGGAGATTGGCTGAATGGATTCGAAACGGTAAAACTCTACTGTTTAACTCTAGGGGAGTTGGAAAATGAGCCTATTTTCAAAAATAGTGGAGTGTTCCTTTAAGTATTTGTCTGTTTAGGATATTTCACCCAGATATTTTTTTTTACACAATTTTCACACACCTGTATAAAGGTTTTCAGTTTACTTTTACTAAGAAGGTTTTAATTTGATTGTCTAACTTTATGCATCTTTTGCTTTTTACGTAGAAACCTGAAAGTCAACCTGGTACTTTTTAATAGTGTTAATTTTATTAACAAAAACGAAGATGAAAACATTTGTTGATGACATTTTTTTTTCCATGAGTAACATGAGACGAAGACAACACCAGCATCATTAATTAAACACTTTGTTTTTCCATGTGTTTAACCGCACAGACAGAATACCTATACACACTTTTATTGCTGCAACAATAAAAACATGCACTGTTATTATTATAAATAATGATCATTTGTCAGGTATTGCCAGTATACAGTAGAACACACAATTTGAAATAGTGTATCACACAATGCAATGCACCTGACTTGACCCAACTTCAGTGTGACAAATTAACCGGAATCTCCTTCTGACGCAGTACTCGGCCTGGCAAATGTTAAGTCATCACTGGAAGAAAAATCCTGTATGCCTCTCACTATATTCATTCAGGCTTATACTGTTTCAAACATTTATCCTTTCATAGCCTACTACTTTTTACATTAGGCAGTTCTGATGCACACTAGTATTCATTCCAAACACACAGCAGGAAAGATCCTTAATAAAACTCCTGTGTTTCTGGATAAAGATAGTTGACTATTCCCTCACTGACTAAACCAGTTCATTTAACACACAAGGTCCAAAGAATGTTAACTACACCACACACACACACACACACACTAAACCGTCCCTTGTTTCCATAGCAGCCCCAGTGCAGCGCTCAGGTCCTGAGGCGGATCCGTTTCATATGGCTGACGGACTGTCAGGACTCCAGAGCCATGAATATTTCAGACACATATTCACACACATACATACACATTTGTACTAGCAGGAAGACACCGTCTTTGTCTTCAGTATTGTTATCATATACACACTATGAGATAGTAATGTCTGATGTCACACTCTGTGATCACCTGACATGGACGCATGTCTGTATCTCCAAACCTAGTGAACTGCCTACCTAGAAAGCATTTTTAGGCATTATAGGTGTGTCTAAACATTCAGAAGCACACAATAATATTATCTATGTAAGCAGCACACTAACGCTTTATCTCAATTTGCATAGTTCACCCAAAAATGTAAATTTGCTGAAATTTTACTCACCTTCAGTCCAGTTAGGGGTGAATGGGTGCCGTCAGAATGAGTCAAAACAGCTGATAAAAACATCACAATAATCCACAAGTAATCCACACCACTCCAGTCCATCAATTAACATCATGTGAAGTGAAAAACTGTGTTTTGCAAGAAACAATCTGTTGCTTCCAGCTAAAATATGAGTTCTCTATTCTTAATACTGTTTTCCAACATGAACATGGTGTCTCTGGGGCTTGGGTTTTTGGGATCCTGAATCAGGAGAGAAATCTGCACAGATCACACACTGTTTGCAAGCCAAAACAGCTCTTAACACATATGTAGGTGGATTTTGATGTAAGAGGACAACAGGAGATGGACTTTTTCACAGGAGGAAGCGTTATTATGTATTATGGACTGTTAAAACATCTTAATGATGGATTAATTTCTTACAAAATCTTACAGCTTTTGGTTTCACAAGATGTTAACTGCTGAACTGGAGTGGTGTGGATTATTGTGATGTTTTTATCAGCTGTTTGGACTCTCATTCTGACGGCACCCATTCACTGCAGAGCATCCACTGGTGAGCAAGTGATGGAATGCTATATTTCTCAAAATCTGATGAAGAAACAAACCCATCTACATCTTGGATGACCTGAGGATGAGCACATTTTTAGCAAAGTTTCATTTTGGGTGAACTATTCCTTTAAGTGTGAGCCACTTGTTTACCTGAGTGTATGATACATCCTGTTGAGGATGTACTGTAACATGTAACCCCAAATGTGAAGATAAAGTACAGAAACAACCATTTACATCACATATGTCCTTGTGAATCACTATATTGGGGCTGTGCGCATTCGGTGACCCGATTCTAAAGCGGGAAATTCAACCCAAGCAGTGCGTTTGGGTTTGACCTCCTTCAGCACTGCATTTCTTCATGACTACAGATGATTTCAGAATGTACGTGGAGGCTCGACAAGCACAGCAATCGAATATCAACAGAATGAAAGCTTATTTTAGACAGTAACAAGATTAGCGTTGAATGCAGCTGAGATGAAAACGGTGCAAATCAGATCAACGCAAACATAACTGATGCAAACTTTCCCGAGCACATGCAAAACAAACCCGGCCCGAATGTAAGGCTGATGTGACACATCTGCCGTTAATGCAGAGACGATTGTCTACACGCAGGTTTATTGTTCTTGTAGAGGCCATCTGAACAATGAGTGTGCTGTGATTGTTCACATATAAGGCCAAATGTTTTGGAAGAGACAGACAAAAGGATGCAGTTTTGTGTGGGCTAGAAGACAAAAGAAACCTGAAATCTCACCTTACAGATATGCAAGTGAAACCTACAAGACAGCACATAAGTGAAACAAAGTAAAGCACACTTACACAAAAAACATACAAGATTAAAAAAAAATTATTATTAAGAAATGATAAGAAACCAATTAGGGCTGGATCAGAATATTTGATTATTCGAATATTCGTTCGGTGGGTTGGCATTTGATTTTCAATTTTGAGATTAGAATATTCTTTTCTTTTTTTCCGAACACCTGGCATCCCCCGGAAAACGGTTCTCATTCGCGCTTGAATGTGAATCGCCCATGAGTGAACGTCATGATTCAGTTAATCTGGAAGAGAAGACAAAAAGTGCCCAAAGACCTTAGCTGTGTGGGAGCACTTAAATTGAGTGAGGACAAGACAAAGGCAGTAGAGCCCTGAATGGACCTCAAATTAGCCCCTAGCCCGGCCCTGACCCGAGACGCTAGGCCCCGGACTGTCCGAACTTATCAGAATTACCGGCCCGGGCCCAACCCAAGCCCGTCTTTTTTTTCCCCTTCTCCCAAAACAGCTTATACTACTCTTTCAGCTATTAAAATAGTTCAGTTTTGTATGTAATGGAAAAGTTATTATATTTCGTTTCGTTTTTTTTATTAAAGGGGTCCTATAGCTCTTTTACAAAGTCTTGATTGTTTTGGGGGTGTACTAGAACACCCCCAATACTAGGTTGTTCGAAAAACCCATTATTTTTCACATATTTTACATTATTACAACACTCTCTCCCCAGTCTGTCATGAACGGCTCGAATAGTTCCTGTATCAAATGAAGGCCCGCCTTCTGAAATACAAAATGTGCTGTGATTGGTTAGCTGGGCCAGTGTGTGCTGTGATTGGCAGCACTCGGTAGTCGGTACCTGGTCGGGAAATGTCACGCTCATTACCATAGCCACCTGCGAGCTTCAGTGGAAATATTGCGTCAAAATCAAATCAATTTGAGCGCGATTTAAACCCGGATGATTGTAACCACTCTAAGTTCGTCTGCCTTGGGAAAGCGAGCGTGTCTCCGACATAGTGATAAACACCTCTTTTTTGTTTTGGTGCCTTCTCTAGTGCAGCTCAACCAGGTCTCGTCCCATTCGTCGATATTTGTGATATCACAAATCCCGGAAAATATGCGTTGTAGTCCAAACGAGTCGTTCGTTGTAGTTTTTGAAAAGTGATTTCTGTTCAATAAAATATCTCCTTTTGAATTGGACTTTGAGCTTTGTAACTTTGCAGATCTTTTTTATGCTCAAACAGCAACATTACAGACTAACTAAAGTTGAAAAAGTGAAAAAGCATAATAGGACCCCTTTAAGTTAATTTAGAAAAACGGTTGGAGCATTTTTCGTTCGTTAAATATAAGTTTTTGTTTTTAAAAGTAACGACCAAGCGGACAGCGGCAGACAGTGAGCTGTGTTTGATCAATTTAGGCCTGACTCAAATCATCACGACTTGACTAAAATAAAATATATAGATATAAAACAGTTCAAGCATATAACAATGTTTAAACGTTAAACCTGCGCTATAGTAAATGTGCGCTATATCCAAATTTGTGCGGCGAGTGGAACCTAAAGCACGCTTTGCAGGACATGGAGGCGCCAGCGCAATAACTTGCTTATTTTTTTTCAGTGGAAACAACTTAAATTAGCCTATGCTGTCATTCATGAAGGTAAGAATAATACATCATTCGGAACTGTAAAGGGTATACTTGTATTTGTGCACACTCACAATATCAACAAAACGTTTTTATAAAATAAAGAAAACAAACATTATGCGCTTTCTGCCGTCTCTGTGAACTTGAGCGCTTAAAATGAATCGAAACTCACAGACATGATAAATATATCTATAGAAAGCTTTAAATTACCACTTAACGAAATAAACAAAATCGAAAATAAAACATTCATTATAATCATAATCCGTAAAGATGCACTTCTCTCTAAAGGCGCGTCTAATGAAGAGATGTCGAGTCAAGATCGACAACATCATCTTTGCGACACGGACTCAGAAAACACTAGTTTATTAGTAAATAATTCAAATATCTCCTTACTATTTCCCCCTAACACATTCATGGTAATTACTTTTGCTGGGGCTTTGCAGCAAGCTTTAGCCTATTGCGTGCATTTAAACGCAGATCTCTTCAGCTGCGCTGACTGCACGCATACTGCTGCTGGCAGGACACTAAACAGAGCTTGACAGCACGGTCTCGTGTTGTTTCCACTAGTGAATTTTTTCATCACTAATTGATGGATGTCTAAAATATAAAAATTAGGAGAAGCCTAAAACAGGCCCGAGGACTGGCCCGCGTCTGAACTATGACGTGAAAATTGGCCCGAAGCCCGGCCCGAGGGGCCCAGACTGAAATGCAGGGCTCTAGTGTGCCAAATATGCGATTTGAAACTGGCCAACCACAACAGCACATCAAGTTTGAAAAAATCACTGAGTTCTGTAAGTACGGCCTATTAGATATTGTGGTTGTTGTTTTTTTTTTTTGTTTTTTTCAAAAAAAACTAGCTGCTTTTATCCACCATGTTAATCAGTATTTTTACACATGATAAAAACGTGCACTTAATTTGCTTGGAAAATTCTTGCGAATACGGCAGTCATAAAAAAAACATAGGCCTACAGTAGCCCAGCCTAATAATAATTTGTCTATATTAAAAGTATTGCTCTTAACAGACCTGGCTGCGTTTCTCAAAAGCATCGTAAGTTAAGTACATGTAGACCCATTGAAACCAATGGAGCTCCAATCAACTTTACGATGCTTTTGGGAAACGCAGCCCTGTGTGTTTTGTATCACTAGTGCAGTGTCCGTTCTCGAAGCATATAAGCCCTGCTTCCGGCTCGCGCTGTTCTGTAGTTTACTAAAAGTTTATTAATTCTGAACGTGTCGCGTGTCCATATTGCACCAAAATGCAACACTGCACTCCCTTGGGTCCGTAGAAACACACCCGCCACGCGTGAAGTCGATTGGATGAATGGTTCTCTACATAATAAAAATGCAAACACACAGATGTTCCTGCCTTTATTAGAGAGAAGAATATTTTCAGCCCCCTCCCTCCGAAGCTTCGGATATTCTGTGTTGATTACTACCGAAGCTTCAAAGCTAAAAAAATGGTATTCGGACCAGCCCTAAAACCAATATGACAAAAAAACAGAACCCATGGCATATGGGACTATAGTATGCAGATTAGTATGCAGCTTCTTGCACCCATCTATCTAGCAGGTAAAAATATATTTCAGAAATATCTGTGTCCAAGTATCACTGAAAGCAATCCATCCACCCACTCTTTCGGACAAGAAAGTAACAAAACATCTTCAGGGCTCGACAGTGAGACCATTTCAGTCGCATTTGCGACTGAAAACTACTGCGTGCGACTCTGAAATTTGTTAGGAGCACCAGTGCGACGACCCGATCTTCATCATACTTGTGATTGTGCTCAGGGAAGCTTCAAAGATTTCTACGCGTTTTTGCAGCGTCGAGTAATGTATCACAGACATCTCACGAATCCTTTCATAAGCAAAGTAACTAAGAGATTCATCACGCAGTGTAGAGAGCTTCGTTGATTATAAATGTGAGATCGCGATTAACTAAGATGAATGACAGCTTTTAATGTTTTTTAAGGGAGTTTGTAAATGTGATACTGATTTAATACAATACAATAAATAAACAAGAAGCTAATATTAAGTGACTTACATTCTGACTATAACACTATTGTCTGATTTTGCTCTATTTCGTCGTCGAAAATAGTTTAAAACAAAGACACAGCAGAGCCGCTGCGCATCTCCATTCAAACACAGCGGTGTCTCGTTTATGAATGAACGGGGTTTTTTAAACGAATCTAGTGAGTCAGTGATTCCTGATTACCCATTCATAAAGACAGTCACTTGATTCATTCTTGAATGAATCAGCGTTCGATGAATCAATGAATGACTGATCAGGTGATAAAAATCAGTGACTTGCCGCCACCTGCTGGCAGTTTTAGTTTCATTTTTAAAGTATCTTTTCAGTTATTTAAATCATTTAATATTTCTATATTCAAAATTTTATATTTAAAACATTAATGTCATCATGGATTTATGGATTTAATTGCACTCATTCCACTTCTGAACCTCATTAAATGTCTGAAAGTACATCAAGCCACTTTTGTGTTCTTCTGTGCCACCTCTACAAATTAATTTTGTTAATACTGATTTCATTTGATTTTTAACTAGTTTCTTATTCTACTCTTATTCTGTCATTTTAATTAAAAATTTTAAAAAGCTTATAAAATATAATTTTTTAAGAATTTGACAAAAGATGACATACTTTTAATAAAGTTAGAGGAGTCAAATATCACCTCGTAATGGGAAGGCTACTTTTCGATAACATTTTGGATTATTGATTAGAAGATGCTCCTAAAATTTTGAAAGTGCTCCTAAATTTTTTAAGTTAAAAAAATTAAAAAAAGAAAAAATAAGCGTCGAGCCCTGTTTGTTGAGCGACACAACAGTTTTAGTCAAAAAACAGTACGCTCCCTACCTGAACAGGCATGTTAAGGGCATCATATAGCTCCAGCTCAGTTCAAAATAACATAAACAAAAAATATACATAGCATTGCTGTGTACTTAATGCATTTATTAATGTTTTTTTTTCTTCTTATGTATCTTTTATGATTATTATTTAACCAATGTATGTGTTGTGTGCATTTTGCAGGTGGTTTATTATGTAAATTTCATGATTATTTAATCATCTTTTATTTGAATATAAAAGTATACAAACATATATAAAATGTCTCTGACGTACATTTGATTTATTTTTAATATGTATTTTACATTTATTGTTTTAATTTCTTATCAATCTTTTGTGACTATATTTATTCACTTTTTTTGTTTTAATCACTGTGTCTGAAATGTTATTAAAGTATCAGATGTTGCTTTCTTATCCTCCTGTATGGCACACTATTTATGTTTGCTGCTGTTCCAAATCAGTCACTTTTGAGGCTTCACTGCAGTTCTGATGCTGCCTTAGAATACAGCTGACTAGGTTTTGGAGCAGAGCTAAAGTGTCGCTCAAAGACAGGCGGTCATTCTGAGAAATCAGAAGATCTATGCAGAAACTCTACTAATGAAATTCTCATTCAGTGAAATCATCTCTGAGTCCCATGACAGTAATGTTCCACCGCCGATGACAGGAGTGACTCTTAGTCACTGCTCCCTCAACAGTGTGAATGAAGGCAAACACACACGGTGACGGCAGCTCACTGTAATAGGTTCCCCCGCATCTGCAGAGCGGCCCACGTCTCCAGAAACATCCATCTAATCAGATCATTAGTTTTCTCTCTCTCTCTTCTCGTGTTCTCATTACGATCTCTGAGTGACGGACAGAATCAGACGGACCTCATTTAGACAGCCTACTTTCTTACAGCGGTGACACACACACACACTGACTAGTTTTATGAGTTTGACAGCTGCTGCATTATGAAATGACTGTAATAAGTTAAAACGTGCTCAGTCAGGGCCAAATGCATGTGTGCATTCAGTTAGTCTCACACACACACACACACACACACACACACACACACACACACACACCCACCCATGCAGCGGTTCTGCAACATCCTGCAGCACGCCTACTTGTTGATGAGGCTGCATCATTTCAGACTGTTTCAGCACACCGTGAAAGTCGTTTCTACCAGGATCTCATCTAGGATAAAGACTGTTGGCTCTGTGGTTTCATTTAAGAACTGCCTTATAGAGTCAGCAATGTTTAACTATGATTACCAGACTCTGGTGAGGAATGACTCATCCTCCAAACTCAAAGCATTTGTCTTTTCTGGGGAAGTTAACAAATAAAAATTGACATAATTTAGCACCCTCACGTCATTTCAGACCTGCATGACTTTGAAAATTGAGTCATTATTCACTCAAAATCCACCCCCTGTGAACTGAAATGAGTCACTGAAAAGATCTGATTAAGACACATTTAGCTACTTCTCTCATGAACATAACGAAGAGAGTTAAGGTGTTTTTAAAGATGTTTTGGTTCAATTTCAGTTGTTTTCTCACACAAATCTCACTTTTAAAAAAATGTAGTGTAAGATTTACTCAGAAACAATTTTCAGAAATTTCTAGTAAATTCACAATTACAAAGAACAAAGTAGCACAATGAATTAGAAAGTAGAAAGACTTAAATAGTACAGTCTTGAAAAATGTACTAATTCCACCAACATCTGGCATCATAACAGCAGCATAAATAACAGCATTCAACCGAGATGCCATTGTCTGCATGCTGACTGGCTAATATTGAGAAAACACCAAACCCAGGGTTGTCAGGTATTTGCTGATGTCTGCTTTATTATTTTGAGGTCTGGAAGCAAAACCAGCAAATGAATCAAGACAATAAGAATCTACAAGCTCAAGACAGTCTATACACTGAGGATGTGAGTCAGAAACACAATGCAATCAGGAGGCACAATGCATTAATTATTGAGACGTGCCGCTACAGTCGGTCGGCTATAGTGTCGAGTTACCATGGCAACCCCATGACGGACCGCATACCATTACTGCTGATCCCTTAACGAAATACCTCGTCTGACCAGTTGAGTTTAATGACGGCTTGCTTTAATAGGTATGAGAGGTATGCTTTAATAGGAACACTTCTGAGAAGAAAAACTGCTGCTGGCTGATGATTAGGCTTTGATGTGTGTGTGTGTGTGTGTGTGTGTGTGTGTGTGTGTGTGTGTGTGTGTGTGTGTGTGTGTGTGTGTGTGGTGTGTGTGTAAACGGGGTGGTTTGATATTAGAAATGAGGGGAAAGGAGAGACCTAGGTGATCAAAAACAAAGCATCTTTCTCTAAGAGGTCTAAATGATCATGTCCTATCCGGCCGAACAAAGGCCACAATCTGCTGAGCATGAATTTGCATTTGTACCCCTGCACCTCCAAGACAGGTCCGATCCCACCTGTGAGTCTACAACACCTGTAATGTCAAATATACAGACTCTCCCCGGAGACTACAAGAGAGAGGAAAACAAAGCAGCGAAAACTCAAGGCAGATGGCCTTTGTGTATTAATCTGTGAAACCTGAAATATGAAATAAGTTGATTTTTTTTTATTATTGAACAGCTTATTGCACCTTTAGACAAAATATATTTCCATATTGTCAGAGTGTGTTTTGGAGTTTAAATATCATAGCTATTTGATACATCAGGCTTTTATGGCTCATATAGTATGATATAGTGAGAATACGGAGGAAAAATACCTCAATTTTATTTAGAACGGCCAACGAGTCGAAATATGCAATTTGATGCAGATGCTGATATTTATATGAACAAAAAGTGATGAATTCTAATGCTTGTAATGTAAATCAATGAGTAAAAGTATAGCAGATACCGACATAAAATGCATATAAATATCAGTTTTTGCTCTGTGTCTCCCAATAATATGTCTTAGTAATATTATATTTAAATGTTTAGTTTAATGATCACAACATTTAATGCAATGCAGTGCCGTGATGAATGAAATAAATGTTCTTCTAAAGCCTGATGATCATATTTGATACTCACATTTGAACATGATTTTTCATATTAAATTATGTATGGATAATCAAGTAAACCTTCAGGTTGCGTCAGTCCAGTAAGTGTTCAACTATCTATTACTAACAATATCAAAGTTATTCTTATATCTATACGTTATATAAATGTGTAGATTTCACAGCAAAAGACATGTGAAGAATGAGCTGAAGGTGGACGTTTATACAATTATACTAAAAGGCCTTTTACTTGCTACATTGTGTGTAGTAGATTGGGTGCAACAGGTTTTAACAGCAAAGTTTTGATTATGTTGGTAATATAAAGGCCTAAAAATTCGTATCACATAGGAACTAGGCTTTACAGCAGGGCTGTCCAATACTGCGGTCCGGACTAAACTCTGCAGGACAGTGGCCCTTCAGGACCGAGTTTGGACAGCCCTGCTCTACAGGATTCATTATTTACAAAATGGTGTTACTTCACCAAATCATCAGCTTTGGTGCATTAAGGTGCACGGACCACAAATGCTTCCACGTTAGGCTCAATGTAGCTGCACAAAATAAAAAATAAAACAGGCTGTCAGGGATCTAATTCCCCTCAGATGACCGGAGCCGCAAACACACACACAGTCATATCACTGATCAAAACAACAACGGCCGTCCCTACATCCCTCCATCCTATCCATCCAGCAGCCGCCCCCAACACACACACACAGCACACGACACACGACACACCACACACACCTCACACACAGGTCATCATCCTTTACTGGCCCTAAACATCATCACTCAGCCCTGTGTAAAGGTGAACACAGACTATAAAGGGATCATATTCATTTCTCACACTGCCAGCTTTCTCATAACAGCAGATAATTCACTAGATAACACACTCTTAAAAACATAATAAAGCCAAGGTTAGACAAACCCAGAATTAAAGACTCCTCCTTCTGATTAAATTATTAATAACCATTGCAGAGAAATGCTGATGTGGGGTCAAATGTAATTTATAGTGCCTTAGAAGTTTGTGTTTGTACTGACTATACCATAAACTGTGGGCACATAAGGTCCGATTCATAAACTATAATATAATCGAAATAATAATAGAAAGACAAACAAGACGAAGAGCCCATAATGACATATTTACACACAACTGACTGGTTAAAAAAAAGGTTCTGTGTTTTTCACTTAAGATAATAGGATTAAATGACTTTATTATATACGGACGTAACGTTAATGGAAACGACTAGAAAATGTGTTGACTTTATCTGTAAAAAACAGTATAAATCACTAGAATAACAACAGCGCTGAAATGACATTAACGTTACCTGAAACGGGTTGCTGAAGTCCGGGTCCGCGAAGGGGTTGCTGTCAAAATCTGACATTTTACCGGTTTACCTGGGCTTTATTATCTTTATTAGACTTTATTATCGGTGTTCGGTAAGAAGCGCACCAGCAGCTCGAGACCGATCCGCAACCGCAAAATGGCAGATCCGGAAATGACGTCATGTGTCAGCTGCACGTCTTAAAATTCAATGTGATTAAAATCATATTATTAAAATGTGTTCCTAATTATTATTATTATTTATGGTTATTTTAATGACTGTTTTATTGTATTATGCTTTTTTCTTTTTCTTTTTTAACATCCAATTACATCTTAATATTTACTTATATTTCATATACATGTAATTTTTCCTTTTATTGTTGTTGTTATTATTTATGGTTATTTTAATGACTGTTTTATTGTATTATACTTTATTACATCCAATTACATCTTAATATTTACTTATATTTCATATACATGTAATTCGTTTCCTTTATTTGTTGTTGTTGTTATGTTATTATTATTTATTAATTAATTAATCGTGTGTTTTCACACCCTCGGATAGTTAAAAGTGCAGAACAGAAACCGTTCATTACAGAAAATGTGGAGATTGCAGCCACCTGGAGTACACATGTAGTAATTACAACTCAGGCAGATTATTTCTCCATCCATTTTTGATTATTTCCTGATAATAAATAGTACTTTATTTAACATGTAAATTATAATAGGTTAATTATAGTGGATTATCATAAATACCATGGGGGGGGGGGTGGTACTCACTAAGAACCGATTTACTAGCATTAAAACACAGCATAATGTTTAAATGATGTATAAGCAAAAAAAAAGATTGTGGCTTGATGTTTATCCCAGCCATGGTCTTAACCTATACAATAATTAGGTTTTATTGGATTTTGTATGGTTGTACACAGAGAAATGTTATAGCTGTTACTGGATATATATATTAGATGTCAATTAAATCTCTCCACTATAATCAGAGAAGCTTTAAAATTGATTCCACCTATTATTCTTTACGCACAGTTATTGACGCAATTAAACACATAATCCCATGATATCAGATATAAAATCAAACATTTTAGAATAGAACGGGCAGGCGATCACGGTTGGTTTGAACCACTGAAGCATAAGCAAGCCATTCTGCGCACACATTTCGAGCCACATGCCTCTCGCAGTGATCACCGGGTGATTGATTGTTTCACGATATTTAGCTCAATAAGCCTTTAACCGTTCAAACAAGGTTTCAAGGGGCCGGTTTTAGGGATATCGCTGTAGGGAATATATATACCTCTTCTTTTATTTTCGATCCGATACCGATATTTTCAACCCCAGTATCGTTGATATCTGATACGCGATATGCTATAAACTAAATGATCTTTCAATTATTAAAAGAACTAACCTGGTATTATTACTCGACGTTAAGTATAGATTCTAAAGCGCATTTTTTTAATATTTATAGTGTCTTTTTTGTTTACACTGTCAAATAAATATTCCTATAATGTGTTTTAGCCCTTTACTGGGGCAGTACCTCAAATTTGCAACTTATAGCCCCTAAAAGTGAGCATTGTATAAGTCAAGTCAAGTCAAGTCACCTTTATTTATAGAGCGCTTTTAACAATACAGATTGTGAAAAAAGCAACTGAACAGCATTAATTAGGAAAATAGTGTCAATACTGCAAAATGACAATAGTAAACACTCATTTTTTCAGTTAAAGACAGTTCATCAATGAATTCAGTGATGTCAACATCCAGCTCAGTTTAAATAGTATTTTTGCAATCATGTCAACGATAACGCTGGAGATGAAGTGTCCCCAACTAAGCAAGCCATAGGCGACAAGTACCATACAAGTATGCATGCTTTAATGGTAGATAAATTCCAGTCAGGAATGGTTTTTTACAAAAAAAGAAATGAATGAATCATTGTTAAAGAGGGGACAAGTCACGATATCCTTGGATTATTTTGATGAAAAATTAACTTGGAAAGACAAATTAGAGAAAATTTGAAACAAATGACCAAGGAGTAGATAAATTGCATGACTATTCATCGCTAAGTATAATGGGGAGCAAAGAAAAAGTGCCTGTTACATTAGGTATCAGCCTTAATACGTGTTCTAGTAGAGACTAGGGTGTGGCATTGTATTTGTGTGCAGGCAAATCAGATAAGAACTGGATAACACAGTCTACACAGGTATAGAATCTGCTTAAGAGCAATAAGGCAACCCCTCTAATCCATCAGGTTGATGGGGGGATCATTAGATTAAAGGGGTCATATGATGTTGCTAAAAAAAAAAACATTATTTTGTATATTTGGTGTAATAAAATGTGTTTATTGCAGTTTTCGGGGAAGGTTCAACAATGCACATTATTTTCCATATATTGTACATTACTGTTTCTCCTCTATGCCTCGCGTTTCTGAAACGCGTCGATTTTTACAAGATCTCATCGGTCCTGAAAAGCGAGTGGCTGTGATTGGTCAGTTATCCAGTTTGTTGTGATTGGCCGAATACCTCAAGTGTGTTACGGAAATGTTACGCCCCTCACATACGTGTTGATCCCTGTCAGGCCGAGGCGACGAGACAAAAACATTAAAACCCTTATAAACGAGGCATTTGTTGCGTCCAGTGGGAACATAATTACGGATTAAAATGACTTAAACGGTCTTTCTACGCGTTGCGTTGCATCGCACCGCACAAACATAAAACCATGTCTGCATTTGCATCGGAGAAATGACAAACAACAAGGTTCTACTCTACAACTGCTCAAGGAACTCGCGGTTTGAATTCATCACAGTGGCAAGTTCTTTAATAATGAAAAACTTACTTAACCGGTCTGGATGTCGAACAGCCGTCATTGTAGTCCTACTCTCCCGGTCAGGAACCAGTGCCGCCAAAAATGCGTTGCACACATCTGACTTTCGGGTTTGAAGTGTTCTGGGAAGTCCGTTGGTTGTAAATACAACTTAACCACTGATTTTCAGTCGTGTCCTCTTTTGGAAGGCCAAAAAAAAAGTAGTTTCACTTTCACAACGAACACACGGCGGCGGCTAGAGTGAGGAACGGCTGCTACGCATTTGACGAAGGAGCGTCCGGCGGGCTTGCGGTAACCACATGTGACGACTCTGGGCTGGACTACGCTTCGTCCACGGTCAAATTCGATCTGGTGATCCACAGCACTAAGTTGTTGTATTCCCTCATCGACCAGCACAGATCAGCCCCAGGCATGACGAAGTGGATATCGTCCTCTTTTGGAAGACCAAACCAAGTAGTTTCGTTTTCACAACGAAACACAGCGTCTTCACTACATGGCGGCGGCAACAACAATACTAAGGGGGGGCGTAATAAAAGTTACGGGGCCTCCTTCTTTGGCATGAAGGCATTTGGGTGGCGTTATGCCAAGCTTCCACTTTGTGACTTAGACTAAGGGGTGGGTGGGCGTGTTAGAACGCCCGTTTTAGTAGGATTGTGACTCTTACTTTTATAAAGAATACTCTTAGGGTGGATTTTGAGACTTTAGTCTGTGGCACTTTAAGATCTTCTTTATGCACGGTCCAGGAGCTTGTACCACTCTCAAGATACTAGCAAATTGATATCGCATCATATGACCCCTTTAAGAAGAGAAAAGCTTGTGATGATGTATTGGGTTAATTTACAGGGTAGTAATAAGAATCATCGTACATGCACAATTTTAAATGATTGTTGGGAATATAAAAAGAATGGAGGGAATAGTTTTGGTTGGAAGTATGAACAATGGGTCAAGTATTGTGGTCTGGAGAATGAAGAAATCTGTCCCAACATGCCATTATATGGGGTATCGGTATGGAATATTCCTGAATTCATTGTTGAAATTAGATTGTTGGAGGTCCGGGAAAAAGCAGAAGAAAGATATATTAATAGTTATGAAATCAATGTTTTTATGAGAGAAATTTTTTATTCTTTTATACAGATCTATACAGATGGGCCTAAAGACCCAATCAAACAAAAAGTTGGCATAGGAGTGTACATTCCAAGATTTAAGACGAAAATACGTTTAAGGTTAAGTGACAAATTGTCCATATATTCTACAGAATTAACTGCTTAAGATAGTAGGATTGCAGAGGGTAGAACCGATGAATGGCCAATAGGACTCCGACTTAATTTGCTCAATCTTCATCACTCTTAAAGTATTTTGTCGACAAAAAACTGATAGGAAGACCTGCCTAGTAAGAAATAAGTTATAGGCATTAGACTGTACAACTGAAATAGAGGTACACTCGTATACTTGTGTTGGGTACAGGCAGCGATATCTGGAAGTAGGAATGAAACAGCCTATGAAGTTAGCAAAGACGCATTAAAGAAAAACTGGTGATGTTAGGTACCGTCTGGTGAAAAATTGATAACATTAGTAATTATAGGGAAATATTAGAATATTGCAACAAGATTGGAATATCTCCAAGTGGTGTTATATTATTGTAAAATCAGTAGGGAAAAAAGAACAGGTTTAAGGAGACAGTGCGTAATGATTTCTAGATTGGATGGGTTACACGGACTCAGTCACCTTTCAGGTTAAGGGGAAGCATGAAAATGGTATGTGTGGAATGTGATGTTTTTTGAAACAGTACACTGCTAAAAAAATTAAAATTTACGGTAAAAAAACGGCAGCGGTGGTTGCCGGAATTTTACCATAAAAAATACGGTAGCAACGTTTTAGGTTTTACGGTTTTAACTTAAATTACAGTTAAATACCGTAATTTCATTAACTGATATAATGTATACCAACCTATTGAAGTACTGAAATCTGTTTTGTTCCTTTGTAATACACTGATAACCACCAAATGAAGATCAGCGTAACAGTCTTTTTAGCAATATAAGGAACAGGCCAGTGAGCCTCGTGGACCTTCTGGGAAAGGGTTTGAGTGATACTCAGATGTTTAAGGTGGTTTTAACATTTTTAGAGCTCACAGGACTAGACCACAGGATTTAGTGTTTGAGGATGAGGATCATCTCGGAGGTTGAGTAGCACAGTGGGGAAGCTGAGGCGCTGATACTTGCTCTCTGATCCGCTGGGGTGGGGGGGGGGGGGGGGGGGGGGGGGGGGGGGGGGGGGGGGGTGGGGGGGGGGGGGGGGGGGGGGGGGGGGTGGTGCATTACAATTGATTTGTTTTGCCTTGATATCAATCCAGGGTTTAGGTCACCCAGGGGGTGCGCAAGATCTGCATATAGGTGGCGTTAATGGCTCCCTAAGGAGTGAAGTCGGCCAGTTGAACGGGAAAGAAGCAAAACAAGGTTCACCTAACTTTAGAAAGACATAGGAAGTGGAGCCCACTTTTGTATCCATGAGTTTAGTTAGTCAACGACAGAATGGATCTAATTGGGTGGCTTTGCACTAGTGTTGCTCTGGTAGCATCTGGTCATTCGGTGGGGAACAGGAAGTCTTGTAATGAAAGTGGATCAACTCAATAAATACAGTAAGAGAGAGGTCTGTGGATTTCAGAATACAGATGGGGGGTTATTAAACGAAAACTGCTACATTATTAGAATAAAATTAAAAACAAATGATGAATATAAAACATAAAATTCTTAAATGTTATAGGCTACGCCTAAAGATATATACTGTAGCTTTTCATACAATTTAGTCTAACTGTATCCATTTTAAGCTAATTGTTTATTAATAAAATAATTAATTAACATTATTTTTTGAATATGTATGTATTATTTAGTCTTGCAGGTTATTATTGCAATGTACTTAATTTACGGGTTAGTAAGCTGTTTTTTTTTTACAGTCTATGCTCTTGAGAAGTCACACGTCGCCAAACCAGGGGCACGTTCAAGCTCAAACCGGTGCGCAACGTTTTGCTACGGTTTCCGGTTTGAACGACATTTTTCCGGGAACTGGAAGCGGTGTGCAACACCGGGTTGAGATTCTTTTCCTCTTGTTTGGGGGTTGTCAAAATGTTAGAGAGAAAAACAGCCCAATCAGCAGCAGCATGTATATAAACCACATTAAAGAGACAGCTGGCACAATGTAATTAACATCCAAATAAATTCACAAGAGCAAGTATATTGTTTATTTACATTAAAGGCAAAATATTAAGGGCACAAGTATAGATCTGGAACTTTTTAAGTCTGTCTTAATATCATTTAGTAATTGTCTTCTGGTCCATATCTTTTCCTTAGGAAGGTGTGCTAGACACTGATTAATGTAACATTAAAATACTATACATGAGCAATATCACTCGTGTACAAGAGCGATACTGGCTCTATATCAGCATGGCTGTGATTAGGCCAGAGGCACGAGGCCGAGTGCAATCCACAGCACGATAAGAGCTTGTATCGCGTCGGTACGAGAGTGATAGTGCGTTTATACCACAGGTTCGACAGAATGTGTGTAATTAACGTAGAAACAGCGGAGTGCTAATAAAACCCTCGTTTTGTTCGAACTACTTTCCTTCCCGCCACGGATTCACAAAGTTACATTAACAGTTTTTTTGTTTTTTTTAAACATATGTCACTTGGTTATTAGATTCTGATCAAGGGCCATGTGGCTGCTTCATTCTGTTATAGTGAGAAATAATGAGGTTAGTCAGAGAGTGAAACAGACTTGCATGCCAATCGAGAGAGACTGCGAATCTAGACGTTTCTTCTTATATTAACTAGCGTACTCTACGATTAGCTCAGTGAATTAAAAAAAAAACATAGACCCGGCAAGAACAAGCGGAGTGATACAAAATTGTTAAAGGGCGTACCTGTAGCGATACCAGTACAATATCTCACGGTTCTCAACCAATCAAATATGAGAACCAGAACGAACTGTTGTATAAATATATATATATTTTGCTATTGTATTGTGGAGTGACACTTTCTACTTTTCTATACTCCTCTGATTATATTATGGTAAATATTACAATAGCATAGCACAACAACAGTGATCAGCAATAATGATAAGCCTATACTCACAATAAAAATAATAAAGGCCATATAGATCATAACACAGTCTCGGAGGTTTGAAGTGGATTATCCTTCACCTGAAATTTTGTCTTTTCATCCTGAAATGCGAGGCAAATGTTGGATCCCAATAAAAATTAGGACCACAGTTTTCCACAATCCCGTTCACTCGAGTTGGGATGTTTCTCTTTTATTCTGGATGGCAATGGCAGGGACTATAACATCGAGCAGTATTAACCGATTAATACCGTTGTTCATCATTTGTTATCTAGGGGGTTTTGGCTATAATATATATACTTATATATATTAGTATACAACAATATCACATGTTTGTTTTTAAACAAAAAAATAATTTTTCATCAACAAAAGGTTCCTTCCCTTAGTCCTTCTATTCTCTTCTAGTTTCTTCTCTATCTCTTCTGATACAAATTGACCATCGTGCACATGTCAGGGCTTGGCACAGCAGGTGGTGGCTTCATAACACAACCAGATGAGGTCGGCAACTATTAACTTTCTCTGGATTAAACCATGATAGGTGTCACCGACCTCAAGGACCTGGTTTTTTCAGGAGAGCAAATGTATTAAGTTTCCTACGCTTGTCCAAAATATTGGATGAAGGAAAATTATTGCCATTTACTAAAATAGACACTTGTACAATTATGCCGGAGGTATTTATTAACATTTTTCATGTTATAAATGTTGTAATTTATTGAACCATGCTTGAGACAGTCACCCCACAGGACAATTTTGAGATTTGGCTTAAAAATGTAAAAAATCTAATAACACTGCAGATTTTATAACAACAGGTCCATGTAGGACAAAGAAATGTTTAACCATTTACTGCATTTTTTAAATAACGACAATATTAATTATGTATGATTTTTATCTTGTGGGACAGTGAAAATGCCATGTCACGTCAACAACCCATACGCAGTAGGCCTATACATTTATATAACTCTAGTTCTGTTTGTTGTGTCTATTATTACTAGGCAGTGCTAGGGTGTGGCACAATGGTAAAATACCAAAAAGAATGTTGGCTTAAACTCTGCACTGGACAATCTCACCAATTGGATGTTGCTGGAATGTTGCATGTTTTGGAAATCAGTACAGCATGCCAAAATGTAGTTGCTATAAATCTGTCCTCTCATCCACAGGACTGAAGTATGACTTCGAAACAAAGCTGTACGGGCAGCATGTCGCGGCTCAGGTCATCCTGAAAGCCGTCACAGGCTTCATGGAGAGTGAAAACCCAAAGAAATCGTTGGTTCTGTCCCTCCACGGCTGGACCGGGACCGGGAAGAACTTTGCGAGCCAGCTTATAGCGGAAAATATTTACAAAAAAAAGATGAGGAGCAGATTCGTTCATCTGTTTTCAGCGACGGCACACTTTCCTCACAAGGCTAACATCGACACATACAAGGTAACGAGTTTATACAGTATATGCACAATATGCAAATACATAGAAAAGACGTGTATTTTGTTGCACCAACTTGTTTTAATATATTAATCTTTTGCGTCCCTTAACTGTAATATCTGTACAAAATGTATGATTGCATGTGTTTAGACGTGGTTACAGGAGTGGATACGAAGTAATGTTGCCATCTGTCCACATTCAATGTTCATCTTCGATGAAATGGATAAAATGCCTCCCGGGCTGATCGACAGTATAAAACCTTACCTGGACTTCTCAGACTACCTGGACGGAGTCTCGTACAGACAGGCCATCTTCATCTTCCTCAGGTCGGTGTCATCGGCACAGAAAACTTTTGACCCATGCAAACAGCCTCTGTAAGCCAGCTGTTTTTGTTTTTGTAGCAATGCTGGGGGTAAGATGATCAATGAGCTGACTATGAAATTCTGGAGGGATGGTAGAGAACTCTAGAGACAGAACTTTCACAGTCTGTCTTCAACAACGAAGACAGTAAGCCAAGTGTCTCTCTGCTCTCATCTGCTAGTAGAGCAGAGAATCTTCACAGCAGTTGGATTGTTAATTAATACAGAAATAAGCCATACAACACTGTATGTAGTGATTTTACAATTAAAAGCTGTTGTTGGGTACAACTTGCGCCTTAAACATGTTATAAAATCACTTAACATTTAAAAGTGTTGTAAAATTAGTAATTAAGTAAAATTAGTAATTAAACACCAACAGTAGCATTATGATAATACACATGTTTATTATATATTAATAATAATCACATTAAACATTTTTCTTTAAGTAATGATATTCATTAAACCGGCAGCATAACAGAGGTCATTATTTGTATAAACTATTAGTGCATTGGTCAGGTGGCTCATTCAATCAGATTTTACAGCCATATCTGTTTTCTGAAGTATAGCATAGTGAGTTGAAAATCCCACATGACCTTTTATTACCTTTATATTCTTATTGCTTTTATAATTGCACATTCTTCTTTCTTTCTGCAGGTGGTTTCTGGCACACTAGTTTAATTGATAATAAACTGGTGGATTTCTTCGTGCCGTTTCTTCCTCTGGAGTACAAGCACGTCATTCAGTGCGGTTTGGCTGAGATGGCCAGAATGGGTCACACCCCAGATAACAATGTGGTTAAAAGAATGGCTGATGACCTAATCTTCTTCCCTAAAGGGGAGCGCGTCTTCTCGGACCAGGGCTGCAAGCTCATTGCTAACAAATTGCACTTCTATATATAAGACACAGAAAAAGCATCTCCAATCTGTCATTCGTCATCATTTAAATGAAATATGTAACACAAAACACACATGTGTTACGGGTCCCGGGCGCGGAGCACGTAAGCAGATTAAAAGTACCGGAATTATCAGGAGAAACTAAAGCACACGCAAACTTCAGTGTCTTTCCGCAGGCGCAGCTTGGTAGCGTCTCTTTATTAACATGAACATCATAGTAACAGTATAATACTGAAATATTTTTCCATGTTTTCATAGTGACATTTACATTTTATCAAAAGCGACTTACAGATGAGGACAATGGAAGCAATCAAAATCAACAAAAGAGCAATGATATACAAGTGCTATAACAAGTCTCAGTTAGCTTAACGCAGTACCTTAAGCTTAACGCAAGGTTTTTTTTTTTAATTATATAATAGATAAAAAGAAAACTGATAGAATAGAAAAAGAGTAGAGCAATCTAGTGTTAGAGGTCTTATTGCTTTAGTTAATTATATGTAATGTGGGGTTTTGGGGTTTGTTTTTGTTTCATGTTCATGTTTTCATGTCTTTTATTTTGTAATGTTTCACCCTTGGGTGTTTTTTTTTTTCTTTTTGTTTTTGTTTTTCATGCTTCTTTGCCCTCATGTATTCTCATTGTGTATGGTCATGGTCTGATGGTGTCCTAGTATGTGTCTTGTGTCCCATTGGTTTGTTCTGTATGTGAGGCCCTCTGTTGCATAAATAGCATCATGTTCCCATTGTGCCTTGGTGTGGATTTGATGTTGTAACCCGCTGTCGGTGAGTTTAGTCAAGTCTGTTCTCGTCAAGTCTTCATGCCTCGTCAAGTCAAGTCTGTGTATCTTGTTTGGATGTTTGGATCACACTGTAAATAAAACTGCACTTGGGTTCTCACTGCGCTCGCCTTCAGTGGACTGATTCGTTACATTATATAATAAATGAAAAGAAAACAGATAGAATACAAAAAGGTTAGAAAGCAAGCGTTTTTTTTTATTTAAGTTTTTTTTTAAAGAAAACAAGCAGCAAATTAATAGAGTGCAAGTCTAAAAGGGACCATTTTTTTTAAGAAATAGAATTAGAATAGAGAGTGCTAGAGTTAGAGGGTCAAATAAAGCTGGAAGAGATGTGTTTTTATCCGATTCTTGAAGATGGCTAAGGACTCAGCTGCTCGGATTGAGTTGGGCAGGTCATTCCACCAGGAGGGAACATTTCATTTAAGTAACAGTCTCATGTGCGCACAGCAGCAGTGGTTTAGTTTTGTGTGAAAACATGGAGGAAAAGCTGGGAGGTTTTAAAGAGTGCTAAGGGAATTATACAAATTAATATATGGATGAATTAATTATATGAATGTACCTCTGAAGATTCTGACTGTCTTCAGAAAAGATTTGATGGCATTTGTTTTTTTTTTTTTTTTTTTTTTTTTTTTTTGTCTTTCGCTCCATGTAATACCTAATAAAGTAGTGTTTTAAGCGCAATGTTGTTTTGTCCTCGGAGGTTCCGGGAAACAGCTCTAATTCTACTGTTCCAAAAGCGCCACCTGCTGTCAGAGAGTGGATTTGCATTCAGTCTGGGTGCAGTTTTTGTCTGGGCCAAAAGATGGACCGAATTTGCATGCTTGGAAAAACAAGCTTATGTGGATTCTACACATTTAAACAATAAGGTATCTAGTATTATTTATGGAGCAGATAAAATACATATAATCATTTATTAATCAATTATAATTTTGACTTAACCCTTTTCTTTATTTAAAGGGGTCATATGATGCAATTACAATTTTTCTTTTCTCTTTGAAGTGTTACAAGCTGTTGGTGTATAAAGAAGATCTGTAAAGTTCCAAAGACAAAAGTCTTAAATCTAAAGAGATATTTTTTATAAAAGTTAAGAGTCAGCCACACCTACCTAAAACGCCTCGTTCTAACACGCCCCCACATGTCTACGTCAAAATGTGGTAAGATTTGCATAACACCGCCCAAACGTTCACACAAAGAAAGAAGGCGTAACATTTATTCTCGCTGTAGTATTGTTGCCGCTGCGCCATGTTGTGAAAGCGAAACTACTTTGTTTTGGCCTTCCAAAAGAAGACACAACCAGAAATCAGTGGTTAAGCTGTATTTACAAAACTGTTCCAGAACAATTCAACCCAAATATATATATGTGTGCAGCGCATTTTATGGAGGACGAGGACTGTTTCCTGAACCTGTAGCCTAATGCGTCTGTGGCACAACGGCTGTTTCTATAAAGTTGGTCAGTTCCAACTTTGCAAGGACAGTTTTTCTGACTCACAGCCTGTAAGTATGTATTTTATATTTAAAGAATTTGCCACGCCGCTTCACACGTGAGTTTTGAGCAGGTAGAGTAGCGCTGTTTGTGTTTCTCCCGCTCCCCCACGACAGACGACGCGGCAGGGGGACCTAGAATATGGGAGAGCATGTACCCCGTGTGGGGAGCGCCGCGCGAACCGCCGCCCCGCGCCGTGCGGCTAGGAGTGCACACCGCCGGCTTGGTGGCACCTCGCGCCGCTCAGCCGAGGCGACGGCAGAGTACACAGGGAAGCCGAGAGCGAAGCCCTACGGGGAGGAGGCGACACACACAACGAAGTCAGCGGAGCGACTCGGATGGCCAGATGATGAGGCACCGACAGAACACAGCAGAGTCCCACACGTCTCGAGCAGCTCGGCGCACAGGCGCAAAAGAATTGGTCGACGTGGGAGCTCAGCGGTGGACCACCGCCTCCGGGTGGTGAGCAAGCGAGTTTTGATCTCACCATGGGACACGGCATCACAGTCTGGTGAGGGGCGTAACATTTCGTCACACTCTTGAGGTATTCAGCCAATCACAACGCACTGGATAGCTGGCCAATCACAACACATCTCGCTTTTTTCAGACCGATGAGCTTTGTAAAAATCAACACGTTTCAGAAAGGCGGGGCATAGAGGAGCAAACAAATAATGTACATTATATGGAATGCAAAACACATTGCATTACACCAAATACACAAAATAATGTTCTTTTTAGTAACGTCAAATGACCCCTTTAAAAGTAGAAGGTAAGGTTACCATTTGTGAAACTTTTTCAAAGCTTTATTTGAACATTTACATTAGATATTAGAACATGCTATTAGATAAACTGTTGTCAGTCATGTTATCATTTAAAATCCGGACATCATTGGCAATGTTATTGTTTTAGTTATGCAAACAAAAACTCATTTTATTTGTTGTTTGTTGATTTTAAATGTAAAACTTGATGAAATGATTTATGTGTCGGTACTTTTTGAATATTTTAACAATACCGTGGTAATACTGATAACCGTGATCATTTTGGTCACTATAATCGTGATAAGAAATTTTCATACCGTTACATCCCTAGTGCAAATAATGAAACTTTCTGTGATAAAAATAAAAGAACTTAAATAAGACCAAAATGTATTGGTTTATTACATAAAAAAAAAAAGACAGCCGTTTCTTAGATTAGATTAGTAGATTTTATGAAGGATTTAAAGCTAATTTATTCCTTGCTGTAACCTTTATTTTAATAAACATTTTGTGAATATGTTTCTTCTTGTTTTTCCCTATCAATGCTGCCTAAAAGAAAAGCAGAATGCATAATGTTCCCCTCGCTAAACATTGGGTAACTTTTAATTAGTTGAACAAAACAAATTGGGATTGCTTTTATCGATGTGTTATATTCCTTTGACGGAAGTCACAAGAATCATCAAATAGCCTATATAGGCAGAATACAATTACAGTACAGTTAGTAAATGACTTCTTTCTAACAGACAAAAAACAGTTTTGAAGTTACAAGACACTGAAAATGAGCACATTTTCATTTGAAGATCAAAAATAATATTTTATGTAGCTAGCCTACTTCCTTTGTAGCTTTGATGAACAAACAGGGAGAGAAGAGACATTCTTCCACATTAAAATATCTCTGAAGTCTTAATTTCAGAAGTACTCTAATTAATAATTTAATCAAATAGGCTAATTCAAATACCTTCCTGGGTTTTTAGTTATATGAAACCACAACAGCTTTTTTTATTTTATTAAACTTTAATAAACAATCAAATTACAGTTAAGGCTACAATAATACACATAAATACATAAAACACAAACAAAATATATATAAAATACTAAATTTGTGTACAAAATACACATACAGCCAGGGGCTAAGTCTTTAGAAATTGCTTTCTTAAAAAAGAAATAATAAGAAATAATAAATTGCTTTCTTATTATGTCAATAAATAATTATCTTATAAATTTGAATTTCTTTTTCAAGAACCAAACATAAAGGATTGGTTTTACTGTAAAATTAAAATTTTATTTATAAAGTAGCCTAGTACTCTTTCCTTTTATTTAAGTGGATATTAGTAAAGCCAAATAAAACGTGTTCTATAAGCACAAAGATGTTATCAATTATAAATCTAGTCAAATCTTTCCCACATTTTTTAACAGGAGAGCAATGCCAAAATAAATGAAACAAAGTTTCAGTCACCATATTCCAAAAAGAACAGTTCAAATCTATAAATTGTTTTAATTTAACAAGAAAATTATTTACTAGGTGGTATGTCAAATTTTAAAGTGTTTAATGTTGTTTGATTTGTATTAGTTATCTATTTTAGTTTTAGTTACAGTTGTAGTAATGTTGTCATTTTAATCGTTTTTTATTATGTCTATATCCTCCTGAGACCCAGCTACACTCTTAAAAATAAAGGTGCTTCAGAAGCTTCTTCAAGCGATGCCATAGAAGAACCATTTTTGGTTCCACAAAGAAGCATTCAGTCAAAGGTTCTTTAAAAAACCATCTCTTTCTTACCTTTTTGTAATCTGAAGAACCTTCTTTCGCCACAAAGAAGCTTTTGTGAAACAGAAAGGTTCTTCAGATGTTAAAGGTTCTTTATGGAACCATTTAGACAAAAAGGTTCTTCTATGGCATCGTGAAGCACCTTTATTTTTAAGAGTGTATGGAGTTTTTGCCTGTGTAGTGGACATTATATTTGAGTGTATTTCTCTGAGACCTCACATGTCACAGTTGTAAGTCTGGATGTCCTGTACAGAGCACATTCAGGGCTTTCCAAAGATACCAAATGACTGGATGTTTCACCATCACCACCCCCTCTCCTTGGTTTTTAAAAATGGCTGACATTAATTTAGTGATAAAATTGTACATCCTTATGGAAATATGATAATATTTTGTAATTACAATTTAAATCTGATTAATTTTCAAATTGTTTGTCATAAATCAAAATCTCAGGAAAATGTTTTGGGGTTTCAAATCAAAATATAACTTCCTGTTATGAAACAGGACATAATTTCATACATGTCCACTGTAGAGGACACCAGGACTAAAAGCATGTTTATTACACATTTTGGGAGACAAAAGAATTGAATAGGAAAACAAATTATATATCAATATTCTTATGAAATATTAGATATTATTATGAAAATCTGGCCAATTACTACTCCCATCATTACACTTCTTTTTTTTCAACATGCTGTCCCAACAGCACTTTAATATGCAAATTAGATGCAGTGCATAGATAACTTTGTGCTTAATGGGAAAACCAGTTTATGGAATTTTTACACACATATTGCATAAAGCAAAATGGCATATCAAATCATTTTGTTATATATTTTATAACATAGTTGAGAACCATCCTTAAACAAAGTTAGTTATAAAAAAATCCTGAAACCTAAAAATTGATTGGTGATTTAAAAAAAAAATCCCATTGTTTTTGCCTTTTCATGTCTACTCTTGTCATTTTATTTTTAGAAAAACTGAGTCCTGGTGTCCTCTACAGAGGACATAACATAACATATGAATAAAATATAATTTTTCAAAAATTTTATTTTTCCATTTTTTCTTATGCTCTAAACAATGTAATGACATGAAAAAATACTAAATTCACAAAGCTTTTTATTTCTGGTTCTCAGGAGATATAGTTTTTTTTTATTAAGTTTTAGTTTGATTTAATTTGAGTAATTTCAGTACTTCAACATACAAAATGAAAATGAAATAATATATATATAAATATATTGAATGTATTTATATATATGTACATGTATATGTGTGTGTGGCTGTACATACACATATGTAGTTGTTCTTTGGTGTTTGGCTTAGTGTTATGTTAAAATCATTATTATACTCATACATTTTGAATGGTTTAGCTTTTTTTTGTTTCATTTTAAAGTTGAGTTGAAATGTTTGTTGTAGCTCCTGTCATTTTTCTTGATTCGGAGGCGGCGTACGACCTATGGGACGGCCGTGGCGACTTCTCAGCAGCTTCGGGCGTGAGTACCGTGAACACGGAACGCGGTATGAGATTCGGTTTACGGGAAGTGCGCGAATCCTTACAGTGTGAGGGGTACATGCACCGGCTTTAGAGCGGCTTTCACGCATCCGCGAGTAAGAAACGAAAAGAGCCGAATGCGCGGTTGACAGGGTCGGCAGCTGTTGAGCGGGGATGTCTGGTGTGGTAGTTTGCACGGTCACACGGCGGCGCGATAGAGCGTATCTAATGACACGCAAGACGCATCGCGGTCGGGATGCGGGTGTGGGACACGACGCAGGTCGGCTCACCAGGGTTGCGACTGTGGAGCCCGGTTATACAGAGTACGGGTGCTCTGTATTGACTTGCCAGAGTGCTGCGCCCCGAGTGAGATCGTCATACAACAGGCAAAAACACAAGAGGGTTGCGAGTGGCGCTCTTCACATCTAGAGAGCGAGTGATTGTTTGGTGCGGATAGCCGCACAAGGTACTGCAAGATCTGAGACTGAATGTGTTAGGGTCGTGTTCACCTATAACTCCACCTTTTCTTATATTAACAAGGGGACAGTGTAGAAACCACAGTTATCTTAGTTTACAATATTAATTCCCTGCCGATGCCAGCATTTACATGCCATAGGCTACACTAAGGGCAGTCCGGAGGTAAGCAGGTAAAGGAGGCGGTGAGAGTGGGGAGGAGGAGAACAAGCTCCTGCATGGATGGTGTTTATAAAAAGCAAATGATTTGAATGCACACTGACACTTATCGCTAGGGCTATGTCATATATATGCTCATCTGATATCTGCTGGAGACATCATATTGGTAGTGAATGCATTTTCTAGTATAGTACAGCGCGTAAAATTCTTGGTATGATCTGGGCTACTGGACGAGGCAATGTACTTGTTCGCAATTCTTTTAATGTACTTTAATATGATCAATAAACTTAACTTACAGGGTATATGATAATATAGGACTCGGCCAAAAATCATACACTCATCTACTATATGTCAACATGTTTTATAACGCAGCATAAGAAAGAAATTAAAAAAGTTTCCACCCAGTTTTAAATCTGCAAAGGTAGGTTGGAACAGTATTATACAAGCAGCGTACATTTTTATACTATATAATCTCTAATATATAATACATATATATTGCATATCATAGTACAGCGTCTATATACGGATTTATTAGTCATTTTGCAAGGCTTTTATCCACGCGAGACTTAAAAGGAGGGACAATAAAAGGAGGCAGTCATCAGCCACACAAACGAAGGAGCACAGCCGCAAACGGGAATCGTATCGTGAAACCCAGGTCTACGCGGAGTGAGCACATGGATACACCATGACACATACAACAGGGCATCCATACCAGAACAAACACTACGTAGGAGATGCAGACAGACAAAACCAACCACACACATTCGTCGTACACCTACCCGCCTACACACACATCCGTCGGCAGTCCATGAGCACCCCCAACCCCACCCCCTCGACCATATCGTCTGTCCCATCCGCAGAACACGGAAGGCGGAGGTGGGTCAGGTGCGCCGCCCATCTCCCGCCACAGGGGGATCGGGGCAGGGCGATGGGCGTGCAGCGCAGAGGCGAAGGATTCAGCGTCAGATCAAGGAACGTACGACTCCGTCGTTTGACACTCCCAGCGGCAGGAAGCACCACACCCGCAGCAGACACGCAAGGGTATGGGAGACGAGCACAGAAGAAACGCCCTCAGGGGTCGAAGACACGGATTTAGGCCTGCCCCGGCGTGCGGAAGATGTACGAAGACTATACTCACTCACACACATACAAAACTCCACATACACATACATACATACATACATACAAACAAACAACCACGCGTCACTATTATACACACATACCCCCAGTTAATACCTACAACAAACAAACAAACAAACAAACACATACATATATATACACATACACACATACAAACAAGCACACACACACATAACTATATATACACCTACACACACACATACAAACAAACCACACATTACATATATATATATCGATAACACCAACATCATACAAACAAACAAACAAACAAACACATACATATATATACACATCACCAGACCAAACAAGCACACACACACATACATATAATACACATACACACACACTACAAACAAAACACACACATACAAACAAAACACACACCAACATATATATATATATATAATACACAACACTACAAACAAAACAAACAACCAACACAACATATATATTACAATACACACATACAAACAAAACACACACAATACATATATCTACACATAAAAACACACTACAAACAACACACACCATACAATATAGATGTATATATCACATACAGAACTACATACAGACAAACAAACAAACACACACATATACTACACACATACAAACCAAAAAACATACATACACATACCATACATGCATAAAACAAACACACACACACTCTAGAACACAAAACATAACCCATATATAATACATAGTCTATATATATATATATATATATACATACATACAACACCACATATAAATACACACAACACACACAAAGAAAAACAAGTAGATAGAATAGAAAAAATAGAAAGCTAGTGTGTTTGTTTTTTTTAAATAAAAAATAGAACAAAAAAGAAGATAAATATAGATAAAGTAGAATTAAAATAGAATAGAAAGTGCTAGAGTTAGAGGGTCAAATAAAGGTGTTTATATATATATATAATTTTGGCAATGCTCGACCCAGTGACCAAATGTATCAACATGCACTATTGAACCGAACGCTGCGCGCATGCGTCCTGCGTCCTGCGTCGCACGCAAACGACGTCACTCTTCCCAAGTAGGAAGTGGCGGGGCTGTGAGGTGGATCTTTCGTTGTTTTGTTCCTTTCAGTTTCCAATTAAAAATATCGATGATTTATTTAGTACAATGAAAGTTCGGCCGCCTCGCACATGGACAACCGTACTGCACTTAATCGTGATCTCAGGGCTGGTCGTGGAGGCCATAGAGCCCGTGTCCACCTCGCTGCTGCTGGGGACGGGCGCTGCAGTGCTGGGCAAGAAGCTCTATCGATACTTGTATGAAACATGCGATGAAACCTGGCTCCACTTTAATGCAACAGGTGTGTTACACTGATCTGATCAGTGTGTGTGTGTGTTACAGGTCATCTTGTGGTGATATGGCTGATGTTTTTCTGCATTACAAATCCACTTCTAGTACACATTTGTTTCTTTCTCTCGTTCGTTAAGATTTAGTACATTTTTATAATGCTTTTTAATACGAATAATTATTATGTGTTCATTTTTACCTATCTTTTTTTTTTTTTAATATTGCAGTCAAATTGTTTATTTTCAAATGATCATTGTAAACAAAGAAACTTGTCTTATTATCTCAATGATTTGTTCATTCAGAATCAATTTGATTTGTAAATCAGTGTTATTTTTGTATAATTGAGAGTCTTTATTAATATTGAATAAGGTTTTACT
Source organism: Sinocyclocheilus anophthalmus (assembly GCA_018155175.1). Taxonomy (NCBI): domain Eukaryota; kingdom Metazoa; phylum Chordata; class Actinopteri; order Cypriniformes; family Cyprinidae; genus Sinocyclocheilus; species Sinocyclocheilus anophthalmus. Next base: position 187,149 of record JADLZN010010937.1, read on the forward strand.
TTTATATTTTCATTTGAGTAAAATTTTTGTAATTTAGTCAACGCTTTTTTGTCATGTTTGTAGTTTTAGTTTGTCTTTTTATTAATTTTATTGTAGTTTTAGTTAAACTAAATGAAAATGAGAAATGCTTGGCTGAAGTAAGTAATATTTGAAAATCTGGAATCTGAGGTGCAAAAAAATCTAAAGATTGAGAAAATCGTACGTCTGTAATTGTTTTCACTTATTGTTCAGTCTGTTTATTCAGTACAGATTCATCACCCATGTGCGCAAGATATACAGTAGGTGGCGGTAATTGAACAAAAAGAAGAAGAAGAAGAAGGTCAGTTTCTCAAAATGGCGGCAGTCGCGTCGACGAATCCCTCGCAGCTTTTACCTCTCGGTATGTGCGACTTTCGTTTTAATGTGTCATTTACTTTACCAATTGAACCTTTTGCACTTGTTGTAATGCATGCGTTCAAATCTCAGTACGTTTTATTTCTTGTTTTATTTTATTGGACACACGTGTATACTAAATGCATAGGTCTAAGCATTTAAATATATGATTTAATTTAAGTGATTCGTACCTAAGATATAAAGGGAAATCCGTCCCTGCAGTGAGTATGGGCAAATTCTGTTACAAAGTGTGGCTGTATCGAATCGCTCACTAATAATTTGTGTGCTCTTCAGTTGTAGTCGGGAATATCGTAATTACGAGCTACAAGCAACACACGAATGACCAAGCGTCAAAACTAAGTCGTTTTAAAAGTGGAAAACTCCGAATTCTAGATGATACTCCAACAGAACTTCATTTTTGCCAGATTGAGTTCGAAAGGATGTCACACCTGTTCGTTCTTTGGTTTAAAGTTGATCAAAACCTTAATATTAATTTGACACGTAGCTAACTGACAAGCTTCAGTTATAACAAAATGTATTGTGGGATACAGTGTATTGTGGGATACTTACTGTATGTGTCTTGATGTATACTGTAATGTGCTATGAAAAATGTAGAAGATTTCACCCTGCCCCAACATGTACTGCAGCCATTAAGAGCCTCAGTCTTGTGCTGCTTCAGTTGTCTGTGATTGTGTTTGTAATGGCTTCTGTGATCTCTTTCAGAGCTGGTGGATAAATGCATTGGCTCACGGATTCACATTGTCATGAAGAACGATAAAGAGATTGTGGGAACTCTGCTCGGGTTTGNACCTCAAACATCAGATTTCTAGTGACGTTCAGGCAAAACATAGGGCTAACAACCACCTGCTGCTCTCTTGCCATCATCACTAGGTCAGTCTGAATCTCTCTGCACGCTACAAAATCTCCATAACTATTACCTGCAATCCCTGGAACCACCTTCACTCTCACCAGTGAGAGTCTAACCCGGTTGTCCCACATCACGGGTACTACAGATAGCCTACTGGCTAACAACATCAACAAAAAACATCCTACCCTACCCCGGGCGCACCCTGACTAACTCCCTCTTCATGATGACAGTGACACAACAGCCTCTGCCACCTGCGCATAAGCTCGAGGACCCAACGAGGGGGCGCGTGCTACAGCCACAATCACCACAGCACACCACCTGACAGCATTCACCACGGCACCACAACCACCCTGGGAGGCACCAACAGCCAGAGAGCCACCACTACCTCCCAGCCGTGAGTGACAGGTGTGTTAGATTGTTCTGCACCTTTGCCGTCGCTCGCTGTTGTCTATTCTGAATTCTAATCGATGGACAACAACGTTCGAAAGGGGGGAAATATGTAGCGTCTCGACCAATATGACACACTAATTTTAATTTGATTTAACAAATCAATTTTTCATTAGATTAACAAATCGTCACAGACCCCTCAACCAATGAACTGGGTGCCAGGCTTGCCTGCTGAAACAGCCATCCTCTGGTCAACCATGGACAACTAATCATGAATATCATGGTTTGGTGATGACCCCCCAGAAATGCTGGAAGGATTCCGCGGGCGGGGGGGGCTCTTGTCACCCAAGGGAAAGCAAGTAAAAATGGGTAGCTTGTGTTCTAGTAATTCATAGCAAAAACGTTTTTGAATGAACACACGATTATTTCTTCAGGCCATTGATATCTTATTGTCCTTGTGTATTTTCTTGGATATTCTTAGACTTTTTTATAGCTTGTGAGGAACCAGCCGATCCTGGGGGGCGCCGGGGGTGGGTTTCACTATAGGTAACTACCTTGTTTGTACTATGAAGTGTGGCCTTCTTCTTAGGATCTCACACTCCGTGTATTTTATATGGTGGTACATAGGCAATATAGATTAGGGCCCTGAGAATCGTTAATTATTTCGATTTAAGTCCATTTGCAAATAACCATGCTTAGAGAACAAAGGGCGTGAAACCCTCCATCAAATTGCCACCTCCCCCTTGTAATTTCCATCTTTCTCATTGGACAAGCCCAGCTTGAAAGGCGGAGATCTTCTCCGACCTTAAAGGCCACATTTCATGTGACCCGCCCCAGTCGGTGGTGCGGTCAGAAGCAAAGATGAAGATGTGGGAAAAACGCTTCAGGATACCAAAGCATCTTTGCCAGGCCTTTCGGTGCGGGGGGGGGGGGGCCTAGTCCTTATTTCCATTCATTTCAGTGACTTCTGACCAAACTCGGTTCTTTTCCCATCGACGCCGAATTCAGCAAAGAATCTACTTGAAGCTTTAAAGATTTCATCATGAATCTCGTTTCCGGCACCTCGGGGAGGCGCCGAGGCTCGCTAAGTATCAAACTTAGTCTGATTAATTGATACATTAGGTATCATTTTCACCTTTTTACAAAGTTGTGTTTGAACTCAGAATCTGACGTATCCCTGAGGGCTTTGATCTGTTGAATATACATGCAAAGGGTTCCATAAAATCCATTCTTTATGCCTCGTTCTATGCTGAGTTAAACTTTAACTCCGTTTCCTATACCAACTGTATGTGTGTGTGTGTGTGTGTCTGTTTATGTTAGAAACCGCGTTATGGTTTATTGTAGTAGTTAGACTATTTTAGGAAGTGTTATGATGAGTGTCATGAACCTGTACTTTTCACACTTCTTGACGTGTTCATTTTTGACTCATAACCGGTCAATAAGTCATGCCGATGGGTGGGTCTACAAACTTATGACGTGTACCGTAAGAAAGGGGTTATTTCCCTTAAACATAGTTAACGTTCCTTATAATTGACAAGACTTTGGACCCCCTAGAGGGTCACTAAATATCTACAGTGATCTAAAAATAGTGAATGGGGTTGTTTAATATACAGTTAATGGTGTGCTTATTCAGAGTCCCCATGAACATTCCGCTACACAGTTGGGTCCAATAATTCGTAGCCATGCATATGGACAATCAAAAATGAAGTTTTGATATATTTACGGTAGGAAATTGACTAAATATCTTTATGGAACATGATCTTTATTTAATATCCTAATGATTTTTGGCATAAAAGAAAAATCGATAAATTTGACCCAAACAATGTATTGTTGGCTATTTCTACAAATATACCCCAGTGACTTAACACTGCTTTTGTGCTCCAGGCTCACATATAATTAAACTGATTGATTATTTTTTGTGCAAAATGTTTGGAATGTATTATACACTAGTCAACATTTGAAGTGGATTCATCAAAGTTGTCCTAAAACCTAAAACCAAAATGCGTTCTTGTCTTAGGACAACTTTGATTAACTTTTTTGATCCACTTCAAATGTTGACTACTGTATTAAAAGTGTATTATAATATTATTATTTGACTTTAGTCCGGACTACCTAATGTTTCAAGCAATTCAAATGTTGTTTTTTTTACTTTCTGTTAACTATAATAACCGCATTGTAAACAATTAAACATGTTTTGTTGTCCTATATATGATTTATTAATTTTAAATGCAGGTGTACGTGTAACTCATTTGTTTGCTGTAAACCTGTCCTCTCGTCCGCAGGACTGAAGAATGACCTCAGCACGAAGCTGTACGGGCAGCATGTCGCGGCTCAGGTCATCCTGAAAGCCGTCACAGGCTTCATGAACAACGAAAACCCAAAGAAACCGCTGGTTCTGTCCCTCCACGGCTGGACCGGGACCGGGAAGAACTTTGTGAGCCAGATTATAGCGGAAAATATTTACAAAAGGGATGGGTTGACACTTGTGCATGGGCTGTTTACAGCGACAGCACACTTTCCTCACGAGGCTCACATTAACAAGTACAAGGTAATGCAAAAAAACATGGAAATGACATTTTATTTCACTGCACCAACACAAAGCATCCTGTATGGTGATTAAATAGAATATTTTATAGTCATATCTGTGTTTAGACCCAATTACAGGAGTGGATACGAGGGAATGTTTCTATCTGTCCACGTTCGATGTTCATCTTTGATGAAATGGATAAAATGCATCCCGGGCTGATCGACAGTATTAAACCTTATCTGGACTTCTACGACAACCTGAACGGAGTGTCGTACAGAAAGGCCATCTTCATCTTCCTCAGGTCAGAGTCGTCAGAGTTCTGTTAATGCAGTTGGTCACTAGTCGTCATTGTTTAGTGTGCTTGATGCTGAGCTGCTGTCAGGCTGAGTGGTACAGACCAGAAAAATCTCAAATCAATCAAATTTCAGAAACTTCTCCAGTTAAAATGTTTGATTTTGTTACTATCGGTCCTGAAGAAAGACAAACATGAATAGTGATGAAAGCCAAAATTCTTGTTTTTTTCCGTTTCAATTGTGGTTGTGTACCCTTTTTAATGGTTAAATTAAATTTTATTAATCCAAAAGCATGTCTAATTAATTAAAATCATGAAACTTAAACAGTTTAACATCAATTTATAAAACGTTTAAAAAAAATTACATGTTTAGGGCCCAAAAATGTTTTATTTTTTCCAACCTAATGTTTTATTGTTACCAAATTCTTTTTTAAGCATGTCAACTATTTGAAAGCATAAACACAAGTTTAGAAGGTGTGGTATTCTTCGCAATAGTCCTTCTGATTTTTTTCCCCCCTACAAAATTCTGTGTTTGTGATTAACATTTATAACATAAAACATCCATTTAATTGATCGTTTTAAGTTAAGGGGGTGTGGACTAAGGGGTTAAACTTGTTGGAAAATAAATTGGATTTTAAAATATTACCAGGAAATATTGTATATTTATTCCTTAAAAATAAGGTTTGAATAATTTTAGTAGTAGTAGTAACCTATTACGTACATTCTACTGAACAATAATAATAATATATTTCTGCCGCAATGTCTTCAAGTTAAACCAAACTTTTATTTTGACGGGTTGCCGTGAATACTTTTACATTTCTGTGTGTGTATATGATATGAGGATAGTTTTATTCAAATGGAACGGTAAAATGCTCACGAAGTGACTCAGAGCAGTTCTGGAGATTATGTTTATGTGTTCATGTACTCATATACTGAGGCGGCAGACGTTAATTAAGCACGGGCCGGGAAAGAAGGCTCGCACGCTCGCTTCAGTACAAGTAGTAAACGAAACCGCGCGTCTGCTCCATTCATTAACACAGAGACACGCAGGATTCATATTTAAATATGAATCGTTTTTGCTGCTTAATATTTACAAATACTACTGGGAGTGTGCTCACTTGTGTTTGCGCATCGGGGCAGAGCTCCGCTGTGCGTGATCACAGTCTATGTGCGCGATCCAGAGAGCGCGACCATGTAAATGACATGCTGTCGTGTAAATAAGATAAAAAAACATAAGGTGGCTAGGTGTTGAGTTTGGTTGTTTTAATAAAGGAACAGGTATAGACAGGTTCATAGGAAGGAAACTGTAAAATGACTTCTGTGTGATCTGGTGGGGGGGGGGCCTATAGATAATATCAAATTTAACGTTAACCCTCGGGTTCCGCCTCGCCCCCCGCCCCGCCCCCCTAATTATAATGACAGAGAACCACTGAATCTCTAAATGGTTCAATACCAGAGATATGGGGATCCCAAAGCAGCTCCATGTCCAAAACGTTGAATTTGACCGCTGATCTATATATATTGACTTTATATTCATTAAGAAACTTTTCTTTTGGAGTCTTCATTTTTAAGGCCCTATATGGATCACTCCCAGAGATATGGGATCTCTATGCAGCTCCATGTTCAATAGTTGAAAAGCAAAGGTGGCATATATATCCCAACAGCCTCTGTAACTTACTTGTTTTTGTTCTTATAGCAACTCTGGAGGTGAGAAGATCGTTGAGGTGGCTCTGAATTTCTGGAGGGATGGTAGAGAACGAAAGGAGATCCAGCTGAAGGATCTCGAGACAGCACTGTCACTGTCCGTCTTCAACAACAAAAACAGTACGTCTCATTTCTCTTTCCCATTTGCTTATATATGGAGCAGAAAATCTTCACGACAATGGATCGTTATGCATTATCTCGTTCATTAGTTTCACTGTAGTTTATTTACACTTTCAAGTGCATTGTTTAATTAATTACATTTGCATTATCATTCTTCTTTCTTTCTGCAGGTGGTTTCTGGCACACTAGCTTAATCGATATGAACCTGGTGGATTTCTTCGTGCCATTTCTTCCTCTGGAGTACAAGCACGTCATTCAGTGTGGTTTGGCTGAGATGGTCTCCAAGGGTCGCGCCCCAGATAAAGAAGTGGTTGAAGCCATGGCCCGCGACCTGAACTACTTCCCTAAAGAGGAGCGTGTCTTCTCCATGCAGGGCTGCAAGGTCATTCCCGCCAGACTGGACTTCTATGTTTGATCGAGAGGGGAAAAAAACAAAGACTCAAAGACAGCAAACTGGTTATCTTCTGTGTGCTTTTTTTCCACATAGCTTCTTCTGCAATAGAAGGAATTGCTCCTCAGACTGAATTATACGATGTCACGCTCTCTAAAGACTATAAAGCAGGGGATGTTTTTACTAAATCACAGGTGTTTTATACAATAATGGAGACTGTTTTATTCATGTCGGCTCGGCTGCTGAAGTCCTTGCTCTCAAGGGTGTTTCTGTTCAAGATGATGAAGTTTCAGAGGAAGCTTTTTAATTAAATGACTTTGCACATTGTGGAGCTCGTAAAAACACTGGCTGTCAGCGATTTTATAATGATCTGTATTAATTATGATGGGGAAAAAGTTAATTAGCCTTTATCTTGAAATATCCCAGATGCATTCATTTCTGCCTTTTTTTTTTTTTCCAAGTTGAGGATGAAGATCCGGAAGATGACTTGAAACCTAAAGATAATTTCTGTTTCCAATTTGTCAGGATTCATATTCGTGTCGATATGTGCCACTGATTCTGATTGAAGGTTTTGTTGAGTAAATCAAAGTGCCTGTTTATCTTAATAGAAAAAAACTTGATTTAAACAATTTCATATTTGAGACATTCATGAAACTTTTATTTTTCAGTTGCACCAAGATAAAATGGCAAAATACTGGATCTGCGTATTGATTTTGATAAAGCTGTATGATGTAAACAGACTCGCTCTTAAGAATTCTATTCATGTTCACATTGACATGTTAATTTCTATATCTTTTTCATTGAGTTTCCCAGTGGTCCATGATTCACTGGATCAGGAGTTTTAAAATTAGACATTGCTGAGACAGATGTCTGTCAGATACCAATCCTAGAAATGAACAGAATATAAAAATGTCTTTACGACTTCAGATGTCTAGAAATCACCATTTTTTAATTCCCTGATATTTGCAGATTTACCAAAAACAATGTGCACACGAATGTGCCTAATTAATTGAACCATGCCCAATTTGATCATTTTCACAATGTGTAATTACAAAAATCATAATTTGCTAGATTTGTACTTTCCATTTAGTGCCATATTTATCACATGCCGAATAGTAAACAATGTAACAGACATTTGATGCCTATTTTAAATCTCACTTAAAATAATGACTCTGTAAATGATGACTTTTTATGGCATCTGAATTATCTAAATGATAGGTGCGAAGTGCCCCAGGACACTGTGTAAATACAGTGATATTGCTGTGACGCCATCACAGTACAGCAGTATTGCAGCTGCTCTACTAAAACAGAACCATTCATGAAAAATAATAAACCTAAGAGAAACAGTGTAACATTTTATTTGAAAATAAACAGCACTTCTGATTTCTGATCCACATGTTCTTGTGAGCTTTGGGTCCAGATGTGTAGACAAAACTCCATCAACTGTCTTTAAATCATCTTTTTTCACGGTGTTTCCGATGACAACAGTATTCCACATAAGCGTTGTTCCTGACTGCATTTGGAGGCACAGTTCTATATCAGGTTTCCATTATACAAGCAACACAGCATTAATGCAACCATCGTTTTCTGGGTTATTCGTCACTTGGGCGTATTTACCTGAAACACAAGATCATATCTGTTTTTATCCTGCGAAACACAAGGACTGCATTGACAGAAAGTGAAGAGCCAATCAGACACTCACCCCAGATGACCTTCCCGCCCTGCGTGACCAATCCGAGCTCACTGACGTTGACCTCGATGACCGTTCCCTTGGTGATGACCCCTAGAGTGGTGTAGAGGGAGGAGGAGGGGTTCTTCTTTACTCCCAGGATGGGCAAACAGAACGTGGCCTTCAGTTCAGGATGAGTGACATGTGCCTTCTTAAACCTCAGACCCTGTAGACATTAAAAATCACAACTAATAAAAATATTTAAAAAAAAAAAAGTACAATAATATTAATGCACTTCTTGGGCTTTCTATTGTCACAACTCACTCGAGGTATTATTTTTATTTGATCTATTTTGCTCAACCTGAGAGTGCATGTGTGGTGTTTTACCATAGGTCTGATGAAGCGCTCATATTTGGGCGGTTTGCGTGTGAATCCGTCTCCTACGAAGCAGACTTTGGTCACCATCCTCTTCCAGGCCTTTTTCTGTCTCTTTCCTGTGCGGATGACCTTCAGAACCTCGGTTTCACCCTGGGCTCGGACCTTCGGTAGAGGAACCTCCCACTTTCCCTAAAGAAACACATAAAACAAACCTCATTCTTAGCATGGACCAAAAAAGGCAACGTTACATTGGTATTTGCAACAGTTTGACTTCTGCAATGTGTCCCCTACCAAACGAGTCAGGATAATTCATGAGAAAAAGACAAAAGGGAAGGCTGGGACTTGATTGAATCCATTGATAACTGACTGGATTGGTCAAATTTTATGTTTAAACATCAAAATATTAATAAAACCTTCTAGCTTTTTCTTAATAGTTTCATATATTCGCTCCAAATGTGAAGTTTTTTTGCTTGGCTACAACAACCAACATTTTACACTAACGGAAAAAGATTGGAATAAAAATGTTTTTATGTTAATGAAAGAAGTCTCTTCTGCTCACCATTCTCATTTATTTGATCAAAGTTACAGTAAAAAAAGAAAGAACTGTTTTCTATGTGAATTTATGTTAGTCCGTAATTTATTCCTGTGATGTGCAGCTGAATTTTCAGCATCATTACGCCAGTCTTCAGTGTCACATGATCTCTCAGAAATCGTTACTAATACATCCTAAAGTGTGGGGTAAGTAAGGTTTAGTGCTGGGCGCTTCAAAAATTTATATCACTGTATTTTTCAAAATTATACCGGTTTCACAGTATATGACGGTATTTTTAAAATTTTTTCCCATGCATTTTCTACTGATTGAGAGAGGAAATAGGCTACTGCAGTAGATTGACTTAGAATGCCCTATTTTCCTGTCATGATGAGTGAATATTGTAGACAAATCCACTCTAAATAGTGCGAACACAACCCTTTATTACATGTTAACCAGGAGTCAATCCATTTATTTATCGCGAATCGCGGATAAATCAACATGCATGTACGTAAGGCTGTTTGAGTGCCTATGCGGGTGGTTTGGCTATATTACTTTTTTGTCTCATGCCGCGCACTGCCTGATAAAAAAAAAAAAAAAAAAGTTTGCATTATATTAATAGACGAACAATGCTCATATGTATAATTCCAAACAGTCAGTAAGCGACAGGTGCTTGGAAACGCTGTTTTGTACTCATTTATTGACGAGTCGGCTGTGGTACGGCCAGCTGAAAGCGATGCTTCTCTGCCGCTCACTGCACAGAACAGATGCTGAGAGAGGTGACACTTCTCCGGGAGAGTCAGACCTCGCGCTCGCGGGGCAGCACTGGTGACATCTTCCAACTGAATCATAGCTAAAGTTTATCCAAAAAAGTCGCTAGGTTTGTCAGTATGAATATTCTATTGGAAAAAATCAGCTAAAAGGGTCTGAAATTTGCTAAATCTAGTGCTAAAGTCACGCTCGTGTGTGTGTGAGACGCTGGAGCTGATGGCAGGGGGCGGTGGATATTTGTGGAGGTCAGTGTGGATATTGTGGATGAGTTCTTCTGTGTCATCACGTTCTATTAGTTCTACAGCTTCAGTTTCGGAACTTTCACGCTTAGTAACACATACAGCTGTTCCCTCGCCACAGTGCAACAGTGAAAAGAGACCCCCCCTCAAACGCGTTCCGAACATTATTTAAAACGAAACCGGTATTGCTGTATTTTTGAAATTCATATCATAAGAAAAATAAACACCGGTATTCGGTATGAACCAGTATACCGCCCAGCACTAGCAAGGTTTGAAATGTTTAGTGTGATAGCATAAATCGATGCTTACAGCTTTCTCTTTCCGCTTCTGTTTGATCATGTTGGACAGGACTTTGGCACGTGATTGGCCCTCTCTGTCCAGCAGGTAAGCTGGCACCGCCCCTTCCGGTGTCTTGTCATCATCCTTCTGTTTGCTCTTCCTCTGCTCGTGCATCTTAATGCTGAACACAAATAAACACACAATGGTTGAGCGAAACCTCCTTGATCACTGCTGTCTATATTCTAACTGCAGTAAAGCTGACTGTAAGTAACGCTCACGTCTTCTTCATCTGGATCTTCTCGGCGTGTCTCTGTTTGTGGTAGAGTTTGGCTTTGAGGCCGATCATCTTTCTGGCTTTGTGCGATCGCTCGTGCACCTCACGGCTCTCCTTCTTCCTCTTCCTCTCGTGGTGGTCCAGACGGTAGCCATGCCGCTTGCGGTGTAACTCGATGTGCTCGTTCTGCGGCTGGACACAGACACAGGGTCATTTTAAAACTAGTTCAACCACAACTGGAAACTCAATATTCTGTAACATATTCTCAAATTACAGTCATTGCTAAATCATTGTTTACTCAAATATAAAACTACACCAGTATGAGCAGAACTGAACTTGCGGAGCTCACTATATTCAGCTATATTGAATGCAGAGGTAGTCATGGGAAATATGACTGTATGCAACAAGTGTTACGCATCACAAACCAAAGTGCAAACAAACAGTGGTATAAACATATAAAGATAACATGTGACTCACTGGGGTTTGGAATAACAACACTGAATGAAAAACAAATATTATAACCACCACATTCACAGTAATGAGTCATAGGTCTTGCATAATTTAACTAAGGTATTATATATTATATGGCATTATATATAGGGTTGCAAAGAGGTGGAAAATTTCCAGAAACTTTCCAAAAATCCCTGTAATATTCCAAAAAAAAATCCTGGAATGTTTCCGAAATTTACTGGAAATGTTCCACCTTTTTGCAACCCTAATTATATAGTATAATAAAATAGTTTTAGTTATTGTAGTTAACTAAACTAAAATCACAACTAACTCAAATCAATTAAAAAAAACATCTATGCTACTTGAAATAAAATGATTGTTAAGTGGAAAAAAAAACTTAAACTTATTTTATTTTAGCTAGTTTCCAAGGCAACTTTACTTATTTGATTTTGGTTTAACCTGATGTACTAAAATAACTAAACATAAAACTCAAATAAAAATGAATAAAAACCATGTAGACATATTTATATAAACATAAACTGTTAAAAATGTCAAACACACACACAACACATTTACAACAACTAAAATTAAACCAGAAAATAAAAATATTTATACATTATATGCATGTGTATTTATTTACAGTATTATTATATTGTACGTTATAATAAATATATATTACATATATAATTACACTGTTACGTTTACGTAATATGAACAATTATAGATCCATATAAATAATAAATATATATTTAAAATTATATACACACAATATTATATTTATTTTGTAGAGAAGATTTTTTTTTCATAAGAAACACCACAGATTGTTCTGTAGTGTGTACAGTATAGTTACGTATAGAATATATAACGCAAATATTACTCAGGAGAAACATAAACAGACACGGCCGCATGTCGAGCAGACTCGCGCTAAACAAAGGCTTTGACACGACACTGGCTGTATTTCCTTCTTACCATGATGTGATATGTGGTGTCGAGGAGTTTATAGAGCGGTTAAGTCTTGTTTAATCCGCTGTTGGGTCTTTAGCTCTGATATTTTGATGCTTTTATTTGAGGCTCGAGCTCGCGATGTTCTTTACTCAGAGCCTGATCTATTAGAGGAAGCGCGTCTGTCAAATCCGTCCGTCACAACATTCTCGTCCACCGCAATGTCCGCAAAACCTCGCCTGTTTTGAGTATTAATTATTGATAAATTTTCTGAAAATAAATATATATGAAGTATATGTTTGTTAATGTAGGACTTAAATAAATAACAATTGATTCAGTGTTTGCGAAAAACATTAGGAACCAAATATTTCGAGTGTTTGTTCTATTGAGGATCACTGTAGGTGTAACACGCACAGAACAGCATGGCCGATGAACCTCCAGTGAAGAAAAATAAAACAAATCATCTCTCAAATAATAAGGTTTGTGTTTTTCATATTACTGTGTTCGTTATACATTTGAAATGTTAAAAATTATCTACATTATCAGGCGGTTTTGTGCCACATTCATGGTCTAAATCTGTAAAAAAAACTCTGTTTATGCCAGTTTAATATCACGTGTTTGCAGGGCGAAGAGAGAATAAACTGGAGGAAATGGAAAGAACAAAGTAAGTGAAAGTTAAAATGTTAAATGAGTTCAAATGTTGTTAAAATGTTCTACATTTAAGATTCAATTCTGATCGCATGTGATGTAAATCAAAGCATTACTGTATAACTCACATAAATGGCATATAGATATCAGCTGTCACTCTTTATTTCCCAATAATATGTCTTACTGTTATGTCTTGTGTTATTTAAATGCTTATTTTATGATCAAAACAAATAATGCGATGCAATACAGTGATGACTGAGAGATAAACGTTCCTCAAAAGACTGATTATCATATTTGATACTCACATTTCAACATGATTTAAAAAAAAAAAAGAAGGAAAAAAGCATCATCAACCTCAGTCGAGTAAGTGTTCATCTTGAAATACTACTAACAATATCAAAGTTATTCTCATGTTTACTTCTTCATAAAAATCAGTAAAGATTTCACAGCAGAAACACGAGCTGAAGGTGTGCGACAGGTTTTTCAGCAAAGTTTTGATCATTTAGAGGCCTCAGAAATTCGTATATCAGTGTAGTATTGGAATGCTGAATTCATTGCTGCTGTCTGCACTTTCATCCCCAGAGAAAGAAGAGAAGAGACAACGCAAAGAGAGCAAACTCATCCAGCAGCTGGAGAAACAGCAGCAGAAGAAACGGGAGGAAAATGAGCAGCAGGTTCAGCAGGAACAGAGGGAAAGTAAAGGTGAGCAGCACTGCAGAGATCAGAGCTTTGGTTTATTCATGCAGTAAGTGTACTAGACCGTGTACATCTCACTATACTGTACTAGGGGTTTTCAATCTTTTAGAAACCATAAACTCCCAAATATGACCGTCCTTGTGCGAGGGACCTCCATCCGAAATTTAAAAGGCAACTATAGTTTCATGCATTTCAAAATAATAGTATATAAATGTTACATTCTTAGGTTTTTCTGCTCACTATAGTATTGCATGGTTATGTATGTATTTATTAATTTCATTTTCAAAATGATTTAATCATTGTAATTAGTGGTCGACCGATATTGGTTTTTTGACAGCCGATACCGATATCTTGGAAAGCAGGGTGGCCGATATAAATTTATTTATTTTAATTAATATTTAAGAAATAATTTGAAAATGGATTAAATGATTTAATAAAAATATAATTAAAAAAGAAGTAAACACTGTTACCAACAGGGCACTCAGTATTCTGGGAAGTTTGTGTGCTTTGGGAATCATATTTTTTCAAATAACGCCAAGGTAACACTCATTTTACATACAGCACACAGTGAAAATTACATGAATATGGCAGTGCGCAAATGTATAAAACGCAGCATAATTTGAAGTCACGAGTTTAAAGTTTGTCGATCGCACGTCTCCAGTCAAGCTGAACTCTCCAAGGTTTGTGAAATTAAATGTTCATTAGTCGTTTAAAGGTTTGTTTAAATGATATGCGTATTTGCTGAATGCTGACTGCAAATGAGAATGTATTATAATGTTTGCCTTTAATAATATAAAAGCAATCGTTATAATGCTTTTTGTATACATTTGAATTCCTTTGTTTAACCGTTCTATCTGATTATTAGACAGACTTCTATTCGTATTAGACAGAACTGTTAACGATGACAGTGAAAAAGAGATAAAAAAATAAAAGTTCCGCCTCGAACGCATCGGCCAAACAGGAAAAATTATCGGCTCATGCCGATATTTGAAAAATGCCACATATCGGCTGTACGGCCAACCTAATTGTAATGCTTTTTAATCATATTTTTATTAGTTTATTTATTTATTTATTTTATACTGTTTTTCCACGACCCCAGTTGACACTCTGTCCGTACTACATACTGTACATCAATAGACATGATAGTTTAAACTAAAAACAACCCCCCCCCCCCCTTAAAAAAAAAAAAAAAAAAATCCAGCCAACATGTTCTCATTTTCATTTAGTGAAAATATACCAATTAATATTAACTAATATTGATACCTTAAAAAAAAAAAAAAAAAAAAAAAATAAACTTAGATTAAGACAAAGATTAATATGCATTTTTTTTTTTAAAATAACAAAATGACCACTATAACACGTCTATAATAATATATCAAAGATACTAAAATAACACTGGTACAGTACTATACCTTTCTTATTTGTCTTGTCAGGTCGTTTGTATACGTTGAGCGTGGCTCTGCCCGGTTCAGTGATGGATAATGCTCAGTCACCAGAGCTGCGCACGTACCTGGCGGGTCAGATCGCCCGGGCCTGCGCTGTGTTCTGCGTGGATGAGGTGGTCATATTCGATGAGCTGAGGGAGGACGTCAAGTAAGTTGATACTTTATAGTTTTTGTCTCTGATTATTATGTGCTGGCTATTGAAATAATCAGGAACTCACTTCAAAAACATTATCTTTATATGTCAGGAGCGTTGAGGGAGACTTCAGAGGCATTGGTAAGAAAGGCCAGGGCTGCGTCCAGCTCGCACGCGTCTTACAATACCTCGAGTGTCCACAGTGAGTGCCGTCACAATCACATTTCAATCATATCAGTGTGCATCGACAACAGATTTATCATTGTGTATGTATTGTGTGCAGGTATCTGCGGAAATCCTTCTTCCCGAAGCATCAGGACCTGCAGTTTGCTGGTGAGTATGAGAATCTAATATTGATTTTATTTAGTTAGTTTGCATAATCAGTTTAAATGTGGGCGTTAAAAGGAATAGTTCACACAAAAAGGAACATTTCTGGAAAATGTCCTCACTCTCAACTAGCCATGGTGATGATTTGTTTCCTTCGTCAAGTTTGGAGAAATGTAGCATTCCATCACTTGCTCAGCAATGGATCCTCTGCAGTGAATGGGTGCCGTCAGAATGAGAGTCCAAACAGCTGATAACAACATCACAATAATCCACACCACTCCAGTCCACCATTTAATGTCTTGAGAAGCCAAAAGCTGTGTGTTTGTAAGAAACAAATCCATCATTTCAAGGCTATTGTAACTTTAAAATGTCACTTCTGGCCAAAATACGAGTCCAATAACGTTTCCTCCCGTGAAAAAGTCCATCCCCTGTTTCTTACATCAAAATCCACACATATTTGTTTAGAGCTGTTTTTTTTTTTTTGGAACTGTGTTTTTGCTGTAAAGGTGCTTGATATGTCTCTCCTGATTCAGATGAGATTAATTTTTTTACTGAAGGAATCAATATTATGATTATGGACTCTTATCTTTTGGGCAAGAAGCAACAGTTTAAAGTTAAAATAGCCTTGAAATGATGGATTTGTTTCTAACAAACACACAGCTTTTGTCTTCTCAAGACATTAACTGATGGACTGGTTGGGTTGGATTACTTGTGGATTATGTGATGTTTTTATCAGCTGTTGGACTCTCATTCTGACGGCACCCATTCACTGCAGATCATCCATGTGCTGCGCAAGATGTGAATGCACCATTTCTCAAAATCTGTGAAGAAACAACTCAGCTACACTCTGATACCTGAGGGTGAAGACAAGTCAGCAAAATTTTCCATTTTTTGGGTGAAGATTCCCTTTAAGGTCTGGTGAATCCTCTGGGACAGCCCACATCACCTGCGCATCGATGCGGAGTGGAAGTTTCGAGCGGGGGTGGTGCTCAATCAGCCGAGCAAACCGGGGTTAGGGTCTTTCGTCAACTGCGGGATGAGGAAGGTGTGTGTTTGACGAACGCACAAACTATTGATCTTTCATTGCACAGGACATGACCTCAGTCTGCATTTCTGTCGACAGAAATTCATGTCGATAACAGCTAAAAGCTGGACTGGAGTGACTGTACCGCTCAACAGACCAAAACACATGTCCACACACACACTCATACAGTATTATTATTTTTTTCTCTAACAGTAACAAACACTCACTGGTTGTCAGAGATGTATTACACTACAAAGCTAAAACCATTTTCAGACCTGTTGTCCAGACATTTCTGTGACGTATATCTGAACCCTGTGTGTTTCAGAGGGCAAGGTGTATAAAGGTGTTGTTGTGGCTCCTCACGTCCCGAGGACAGAGGGTGGGCTGTACTGGGGCTACAGCGTCCGTCTGGCTTCCTGTCTCAGTGAGTTCTGCCCATTTATTCATCTGTTTCCCCTCTTTTCATCCTTTATTCTCCACTAAAAATTGTCTCTCCGTATGTGTTTGTGTGTGTGTGTGTGTAGGCTGTGTTCCATAGTGTCCGTAAACGCGGATATGATCTGAACCATCGTACAATCAGAGAGAGGCAAAACGCATATCACGCCCCGTCCTCCTCCATTCAAGTGAGTTTTGCACAAGTTTATGTCCATGTCTTATTTTAGTGCAAATGAATGTATTTAGTTAAAGCAATAGATCACCCAAAAATAATTAAAAAAAAGCTGAAAATGTCCTCACTCTGAGGCCTCCAAGATTTGCTTGAGTTTGTGTCTTCTCAGTTGGAGAAATGTGCTTTGCATCACTGCTCACCATTTATCCTTCTGCAGTGAATGTGTGCCGTCGAAATGAGTCCCAACCAGCTGATAAAACCATCACAATAATCCACAAGTAATCCACACCACTCCAGTCCATCATTATGAAGCCAAAAGCTGCATGTTTGTAAGAAACAAATCCATCATTAAGAGTTTTTTAACTTCAAGTAATCACTTCTGGACAAAATATGAGTCCATAATTCATAGTAATGCTTCCTCCAGTGAAAAAGTCCATCTCCTGTTGTCCTCTCACATCAAAATCTACCCACGTGTTTGTTTAGAGCTGTTTTGGGTTTTGGCTTAAACTGTGCTTAATCTGTGCAGATTTCCCTCCTGATTCAGACCAGATGACTTTTTCAATGGAGGAAGCAGTATTGTGGAATCGTATTTTTGCCGTTTAATGTCTTGATGGACTTGTTTCTTACAAACACACAGCTTCTCAAGACATTAACTGGTGGATTGGAGTGGTGTTGATTACTTGTGGATTATTGTGATGTTTTTATCAGCTGTTTGGATTCTCATTCTGACGGCACCCATTCATTGCAGAGCATCCATTGCTGAGCAAGTGATGCAATGCTACATTTTTCCAAATCTGATGAAAAAACAAACTCATCTACATCTCGGATGACCTGAGGGTGAGTATGTTTTCATTTTTGGGTGAACTATTCCTTTAAATATTCTGTGAGAAATAAAGCTCAATGTTGTTTTCTATCAGGCGTATGCTGGTGGTGTTCGGAGGTCTTCAGGGTTTAGAAGCGAGTGTTGATGCCGATGAGAACCTGAACATCACTGATCCCAGCGTGCTCTTTGACCTTTACCTCAACACCTGTCGGGGGCAGGGCAGTCGCACCATCCGCACCGAGGTGAGACAGAACATGCATTTATATCAAGGGGTCCATATGGAAACATGTTTTCTTTTGAACAAAACCTTGTTATAGTGAAAATGACATCTTTTTACCCTAGAATCCTTTTTGGGCAAAGTTCATGTTTTCTTGTTTAAAGGCCTGTTCACAGCAAAGAAATGATTATAACTATAAAGTTTTTAAAAAATCACTCTAATTCTATAAGACTATAGAAAGTCCACACTACAACTAAAGTTTGTGATTGTTGATGACAATTATAAATCTAGTACATTTTGTTTATTTGTTAGGTTAAGCTCACAAAGAATTGTCAATCTAAGGAAAAATACAAATGAAGAAAAAAAGAAATTATATTTTACATTTTAGGTCCAGAAAGATGTTTTTCATTCTAATTCTATCAATAAATCCTATTACATTCCTTTTGCATACGTGTTATTTTAGTATTGTTTATATACTATTGCAGTATTTATTACAATTTTGAATGAGCTTTTATATTTTGTTAATTTAAGCTGTATTAAATTTAGTAATGTGCTTTTGTCAGTTTTGTGATTTTTAAAAAACTTATTTTTTGGGCTTCTTATTTCAGCTTTTTACATCATTTTATTACTTCAACTTGAACTTTTTTTAATTTCACTTAGTTAAGGGAACATTTCTAATTTTCATTAGTTTTTTCCCCCTAATATTTTTATTTCAGCAATTTCAATTAATGATTTTTAAAAAAATACTTTTTGTTAACAGTAACAACACTCCAGCTTGATAATGCAGTAATTAAAATCATAATATATAGTCGGCACTAACAGTCGCTGCAACAAATACTACTATGGTGTATACTTTACTTATGTGCATATATTGTGCATTTTACTATAACGACACAGACGAAAAATGTCACTTTCATTTTTTTCCAGCTGATGAATGATAAAAACATTGACAGTCAGTCAGAATCAGAGCGTAAGCATTTAAAGTGGCAGATGACAAAAACTGCGGCATATGCTTGTAATAAACGAGACCTTATCATGTGTTGATGTGGATGGCAATCGCTATAGTTATCGTTCTGTTCAGTTGAAATTAAGTAAATGTTTTTCTCTTTCATACAGGAGGCCATATTAATCAGTTTATCAGGACTCAGGCAGAAAATCGCAGCTGTGTTTCCAGACCAATTCAAAGGATGACCACAGGAAGTACATTTGCAGAACCACAGGAAGTACAGCTGTCAAGACCTAAACAATGTACGTTATTGTGAATCATTTTGTATTGAAATATTAGTTTGTCTCACTAAACTGTCATGCATATCGTGTTTATAACTATAAACAAACAAATCATGAAACTCAAGTCTGTTTTCAAATGTATACGTTTATTTTTTCAGACAGGCATGTAAAGAACATTCACAATGAGCAAAACAGTCAGCTCATACTGTCAAATCACTGCAGTCATGAGTAATAATTAACATCATAATAATACTGATTTCAGTCTGCAACCCTTCCAGAGTTAAAGCATCTTCATACAAATGCCCCAGATGGTTTTTACCCACAATCCCTCTGCTCTTGTGCTCGGGCAGATGGCCGATTTTAAATAACGAAATGAATGAAGAAAAAACACTCAACATTATGGGTGATAACTGAGATTATTATCAAGCAGGACTTGAAAATGAGAAATACTTGGGATGTTTACAATGAAATATGTCATTCAAAACTATAAGTTCTTCTCATGCTTGATTTTTGACACTTGATGATTAGAGGCGATATGAGCATCATTTGGTGATGCACGTTCACCCACAAATGAAAATATGCTGAAAATGTCCTCACCCTCAGGTCATCCAAGATGTAGATGAGTTTGTTTCTTCATCAGATTTGGAGAAATGTAGCATTGCATCACTTGCTCCGCAATAGGTCCTCTGCAGTGAATGGGTACCGTCAAAATGAGAGTCCAAACAGCTGATAAAAACATCACAATAATCCACACCACTCCAGTCCACCAGTTAATGTTAAAGCACCGTTTACAAGCCAAAACACTTCTAAACAATTATGCTGGTGGATTTTGATGTGAGAGGACAACACAGGATGGACTTTTTCACTGGAGGAAACGTTATTATGGATTATGGACTGTATATGCTTTAGCTAGAAGCAATGGTTTAAGTTTTAAAAACATCTTAATTATGGATTAGTTTCTTACAAACACGCAGCTTTTGGCTTCTCAAAATGTTAACTGGTGGACTGGAGTGGTGTGGATTATTGTGATGTTTTTATCAGCTGTTTGGACTCTCATTCTGACGGCACCCATTCACTGCAGAGGATCTATTGGTGAGCAAGTGATGCAATGCTACATTTCTCCAAACCTGATGAAGAAACAAAACTCATCCACACATTCGCTGGCCTCGGTAGTAACTGTTCAGAACTGTTAATTTCTGGGTGAACTATTTCTTTAATGCAAACGAATCCGAGCAGTTGTGTTATTTATCAGCCGTTATTTATGGGTTTTGTACAAATCAAAGGCAAGACATTCAAAGCAGCACATACGTTAACCAGACTACCACTACCCATTACCAGTGACAACTTGAGTTCTCCAATGAAAGCACAGTGCCGGAAACAGTGTCGTCCAATGAGAGCAGAGCATTTACAACAGTCATATGAAATACTCATTTGGAAACAGAAGCGAGTCATAGCGTGATATACACTAACAGCTGTAGCCAGAGAAATTCAAGTTGTACAACTGATCAATAACATTACGACTACTTGGTAAAAAGGTCATAATAAATTGAAAGGCCTCGACACAGTATGTTAGTGATTTTTGGTGTTGATTATGAACAATAGTAAATTTTGTTTACTACTTGGGTTATATGATATATCCGGGTCATATTTCACCCCATAATCAAAAGAAAAGGAAGAAATTATTTTTAACATGATGCCTATTTTAGGTCCAGTAATATGTTTTGCAAATGTCCTTAGTTATTATATGTTGAAGTATTTTCTGTTTGGCTTTATTTTTTTATTTCAGTTTTAGTCATTTTAGTACTTAACCTTATTTTAGTTAGTTACGGCAACATTTCTCATTTTCATTTCAGTTTTTCTTGTAATAATTTAATTGGCTTTTATTTTTATATTTTGAGTTTTCGTTTTAATTTTAGTTTACGTTTGATTAATTTTGTTGTGTATGTTATTAGCCTTTTTAATATTTCTATTTAATTTATTTTAATTTCAGTTTTAGTCATTTTTAAAAATGTAGCATTAAAAATGTAAAACGTTCACTTTCGAAAGGAATTCAACAAACTCATTTCGGTTATTTGCCAAAGCAACATTTAAAACTTTCATAAAGTTTTTTTAAAATGTACGTTTTTATCAGATTTTTTTTTTTTTCAGCTTCATTTCAAATAATGAAAATGATTTGTAATATAGCTAACAAAAACACTCCTGTATAATTAGATAATACAGTAATAATAATCACAATATACTGACTTTATTTTAAATAAGCATATATTGCATTTAGTGCATCAACTATGACTATAATGTATACTTTACATAATGTACATGTACCGTACAATTAAAATGTATTTTCATTTCAGTGATGAAAATTGGCTGTGAAATGTTTAAATACTTTAAAACGCATGAATGGTTCAATATAGGCCTGGTTTTCTTTATTTCTCTTCTAATTTTGTGGCGCAAAATGACCCGGACGTGTCTTGTAGAGGATGATTCAGTGAAGCTCTAGCGCCATATTAAATGGAATTCTAGAATGTTCTAGAACTTTGACTGACATTTGGTCAGGTTTCATATAACTTCATTCATAAAGGTATAAAGGCATAAATAGCTCTCCGTTTCAACACCTTCCCAAAAAGTACAGAAAATGTATTATTTATCTGAAAATGATGTGATTTAAGATGACCATTTTTTAGTATTTTCTTGTATAGGGCATTTTAAAACCATATAAACTTGTAAAAATATTATTATTTTTTGGAATAACAATTGACAGTTCTTATTTACACCATAGAACATACTCTTAATCTTGTGAAGTAGTTCAATTCTGATTCCTATTCTCTGGTAGTTTCACATGACTAACATTCAGATGTGTTGGTTGTACTACGAGATGTGAATGAATCTTCTATTTGGCAACTGACATAAAGGATTTCTCTTTCATTCTCCATCCAAAAGGCCTTCGTTCTCTGAGAAATGACCGATTCTGGGTGAAAAACTGTGTAAGAGAAGGCTTAGGAAAGCTTCACGGCAGTACCGTCACGCTTGAGACAAGAAACGTTCCATCATCTGTTCATTTTTCTAAGGGAAACTAAGCTTGTCCACCCATGGCTTGTTCCTGGATCCCTGCATGGCCTCCATTTTGGCTCAGTCACTAATCCAGATCAAAGAGAAACCAGCAGCCGTTCTGAGCAGGCAATTTGAAATGGTAGCCATTTTGGATCAGAAGGTCACAGAGGTACAGAAAGCCACCATGTTGGCTCCAACTCACCAGGCATGTTGGATGTGTTTCTCACCACGTCGGGTGGCTGTAGCTGATGTTGTACTGCTTGGCCCAGCGCGCAAACACCTGTTTCTCAGTGATGAAGCGGTGGTGTGATCCGCGGCGCCCCCTCTCGTTCTGGAGGTACGTCACACACTCGTCTGGACCTCTGGGTTTGTAATAGTGATAGGGCATCCGTTTGGGCTGAGGACGCTTCCTACAGGAAACTGTATTTCAGGGACTATATTCTAGTGATACATTCTTAGACTAAAATAATGAAAATAATGCTTTATAATGACATGATGAAATGTACTGTTGCCCAATCAACATTCGAGAGAAACTGCACCTTTTGAAGGTCAAATGATTTCATCTTACCCACAATGGTTTGGCGGCACCATCCCATAAACCTTTATGTTGTCGCACATCTCTATGGCAATGACCATGGTAAACCAGCCGGTGCTTAACCAGGACTGAGACTTTTTTCTGTGAAAAATATAGCAATTTCAATGTTCGAACAATACAATAAAGAACAATTTAGGGATGTTTGTAAATGTTAAAATATAATTAAAGGATTTATTATTATATTTAATATTTTAATCTTACATAATTTCTCATATTTATTTTATTATTCTATTGTGTATATATAAAACTACAAGAAATTTGTATGTTTGATTGTTTTAAACTAGGCGAAAATCCATGTGATATTTATGAAAAAATAAATCCACATTATTATTATTATTTTAATTTAACTGACATATTATAGAACCAAATATAATATATTTAACCAGCTGTCGTAGGTTTATTATTATTAATAAAATTAAAATACAATTTAAAAACAAAACCAACAAAAAAAAAAATAAAAACTTAACAATGAAATATACAAAATACACGTAGTTTCCTTTCAAACTATATAAAATGTTTAAAAAAATCTAAACAATTTTTTTTAACCATACTTTAAAAATAAATCTAATTTAAATATTACAAGAACTATAATATTAAACTTGTAGTATGTTTTTGATGAATACAATGAAAATAAAAATTGTTCTCATTTCATCACCTTTTAAAAGATCGATTCAATTGTTTATAATGGGATTCAATTGTTTTGTAATATAATTTCATTAGACACTATTTTTGAAGATAACTTTGTATTAAATCGTAAAACACAAAATCCAGAAAAAAAGGGAAAACTAAGAATTTGGGGAAAATAAGCGATTTCATGGTGCCCTAAATTAAAAGGTAGCTTACCTGTAAACAAACAAGTTATGTGTACATTCATCTTTGAAGTACAACAAATATGTGGGATGCATTTGAATATTATAGTAACAATTAAAATAACATTGAAAAAAAATTAAAAATACATACATAAACATGTTCAAATGAAAGTACCCAAAGGAAGTGACGTGCTTACCTGTCTCGGCCGGTCTCTTTCTGAAAGAGCGTGTCGAACCTCTGCATTTTGCCGGGTGAGATGAAGAAGAAGGACAGGTTACTGTAGGTCAAACTGACTCTCTGGATCAGCCGGTACAGCGTTCCCTTCGCGTCGCGGCCGATCTTCGTCGACGGGCCCCAGAATATGATGGCAGGGCTCTCTGAGCGATTGAGGAACTCGGCGGGTTTGCGAACCACACGGAATACGCTGGAATGAGCCACGACACGCACGCTGGTCCGGTTCCCCACGTCTGATTCGTAGCCAGAGGTTGGAGCGTCGTTCATGCGGATGACACACTCTGTACGGTCGATCTCGTCTCCGGCGTGAGTCCCCAACACGTGACTAGAGCTGGTCACTAACGCACACTGACGGCAGTGCAGGCTCATGCTCTGAAACAACAATGCAGCAACTTAGGTGAGCCGGCATTTTATCAAAGTCTATCTTGCTTTGCCAGTATGCAAATAATATATATATTTATTAATATTATTTTTTTCTCATTTATTTCAATTCTTTTATTAATCATATTATCATATTATTTATTACTTCCTATTAATCCATAATTTAATGCAAGGCGTCAAGCGTTTCTTCTTTCCATTCAGCAAATAATATATCAGATGTATTTTTAAATATATTTCAAAATATACAAAAATTGGTCCAAAGAATAAAGCAATATAGATGTTAAAAAATTTTACATATTTATGTAATTAATATAATTTTTTTAAAAAAAAATTTGTATTTTTTTTTTTTTTTTTTAAAAAATTATATATTTAATTACTTAATGTTCTTATACATTTTTTTTTTGGCAAATGGGTTTATTTTGTTTTTGTTTTTATTTATTTACGTTTTTTAATGAATTTTTCATTCATTTCAAAGTAAACATATGTATAGATGAATACCATTAATTTTTTTTAATACATTGCATTCCCCCCCAAGATAATTTTTACGATGAGGTTTACAAGAAGAATGTGTAGAAGAAAAACTTTAAATTGGTAGTCACTTTTAGCTGTGATATTTACAGCATTTTCTCTCTCTCCTCTCGCTCCTCTCATTCTCCTCGTGCCACATGCAAACGGCCTAAACGCTCCCCGCGACGCTATCTCTTCTCTCTCTCTCTCTCTCTCTCTCTCTATATATATATATATATTAGTGCTGTAAAATGATTAATCGCGATTAATCGCATACAAAATAAAGTTTTTGTTTACAATATATATGTATGTGTATTGTGTATTTTTATTATGTATATATAAATACACACAGTATATATTTAGAAAATATTTACATGCATATACATTTATATATTATATATTATAGAATAAATATATTTAAATATAAAAAACATTTTTCTTAAATTATACATGCATGTGTGTGTATTTAATAAATATAAATAAACAGTACACCCACAATATATAAACCTATATAAAACAAACAACTTCTATTTTGGATGCGTTAATCAGCGATAATCGTTGTTGACAGCACTAATACTATATAGTATATATAAAGTTTTTTTTTTTTTTTTAACTGGATGGGGTTAGAAATATTAGTTGTAAATTTTTTGGCAGCAACCTTGGTATGCCGTAAACAGGAGCGATCCGTCCTTCCGTCCCATTTCTGAGGTTGTGTGTTTGAATCGTGGCGAAACTCGTTGATTTAAAGGGTCTGTAAATATGCAGCTGAGCTGTTGGAGCGTTGTAAGGATGAGAGGGTCATGAAATATGAAGACCCGCCCCATAAATCACCATCCGCTTCCCCTGCTGCCACTGCTGATGAACAGATGAGCTCATCAGCTGACCGACACATACATAACCACTGTAGGAAATCAGATGAAGCATCGACAATGCAAACAGACACTTTTAGCTTTTTATATGACATTATCTTGTATGTTTTATTAAGTGTATTTAAATCCTATTACATCTTATACAAATGTACTGTTCCGTGGACTAACAACAATCACGCAGGTATTTTAGATTGATTACTGCATGCTGAATCTTATTTTAGATTTATGCTAATCAATGCATCTAACCGTTTATATAAATTTACAATTTTAAGTTAAATGCCAATTTTTTATTTGTTTTAATCTGTAAAGCGCGACAGAAAAATACACATACAAAAGTGGAGAAACAGTCTAAATGACTATATAATATATGTGTGTGCGTGTGGTATTATAATTTAATAAAATAAATTTAAGTTTTTGAAAGAAGTATTTATTTGATAAAAAATACAGTAAAAACTGTAATATTGTGAAATATTACAATTTCAAACAACTGTTTTCGTTCTAATCTATTTTGAAATGTAATCCTAAATGTATTCCTGTGATGACATTTGTAAGAGACTTCTTTCAAAAGCATTTCAAAATTCGAATGAATCCAAACTTCGGACCAGTTGTGTAAATGATTTCGAAACATATTTTTTAAGGGTTTTTCTACTCACTTTATCTACAACCCGCAGTCTCATTCTCCTGCTGCTCTTCTATCAGGGTTCAGTGCTCATGCCTAGAAACACCCACACCTGTAACACCGATTACATACCAATTCTGTTCAAACATATTCAGAAATCACATGCAGAGGTATTTTAAGAACCCATTTCCCATGGATTTACACAAGCCATGCTTTATAGAAATATGAATCAAATGCACACACACAAAACAACAACAGCTTGTCCATGCAAACGGCAGTCAATCACACAAGAAAATAATTTAATATTTAATCTGGCAGGAGACAAACACCCAGGACACTGAAACCTGACACCAGTTACTTTAAATATAAATAAGGTTATGAAGCTAAGACACGAGCAGAGCCTAAATATTTATTTATTTGTTGGAAAAATCCAATATTTTGGTCTGAACAGCATACTGCAACAAATATATATTAAAATCTGCTACAAGAAGTCACACCTCCAGGGCCTCTTTAAAACTACAAAGGCCATTTACCCGAGATAAACTAATATATGTTCAGAATTACAGTCTTGCAAATCAAAATGCATTTTTAACACACATTATTATGCACCTGCGTTGATGAAAACACATCATAAAGCATGTGTGTGTGATGCTCATGTAAGCTGCTGCGATCATCCGGATAAAGCAGAATAAACCGATTGACGGCGCGTGACAACACAAGCAGACGACGATTCTTACCGATGCGTCAGGGCTTTATTCTGGATGCTGTTGAATCCGCGCAGCATCATCTTCTTCATCATCATCATCAATCCCTCCGCCGCCTCATAATCAGCTCCGCCGAAGAAGCGAGTGCGCATGCGCCGCACATTACTGAAGCCGCTCATGACACCAGTACCGAATCGACCAATCAAAACGCTCCCACACGCTGCGGACGCGATGAGAGAGAAACTCAACATTGATAATCAGAATGATTTCTGAAGATCACGTGACACTGAAGACTGGAGTAATGATGCTGAAAATACAGCTTTGATCACAGGAATAAATCACATTTTAACATATAATCAAATAGAAAACTTATTTTAATTGTAAAAAAACATTTCACAATATTGAAGTTGTTTTTCTGTATTTTGGATCAAATAAATGCAGCCTTGATGAGCAGAAGACACTTTTTTTAATAACACTAAACATTTTTATCTAAAACATATATATATATAGTAAATTGACAGAAAAGGCAATACAAACCACATACACATTAAATTACAATACTGCTTAGTTTATTAACTGCCAATTAAAATTTCAGATATAGCGCAAGATAATCTACACCAAATTACGTGTGTAAGAATATCTTAAATTAAAAACACATAGCTAAAAAAATAAGACACAACGTAATGTAAAAAAACACATTATATTAAATATCATCGTATGATATTAATCCATAATGTGACCTCATTATATATTAATCTACAAATGCAGTTAGATTCTCTCGGGTTAATATATGAAAAAGATAAACATTGCTAAGATAAGCACCAAAAACCATCTTAAGCGAACACATGCATGCAATACAGAAAATAATAGAGTTTGGCTCTGCAGTAACATTTGGAATAAATTCAAAAATAAATGTTTATAATCATAAAAGCACAGTACAGAAAACCTTTAAGTAAAAATCTTGGGTTAGGTGGCGAATGATAAAATTCTCTAGAAACACACACATAAAATAATCCAATAAAAAGTGCAATCAAAGCAAAATGTAAAAAGAAAAGCCGAGTTTTCTGGGAAGAAATGGACATAATTTTGTCGATGAGATGAGAATGTTAAATGCTTAAAAAACATCTTGCTAAGAAGTATTAGAAAATCACAGTGTTAATCATAAAAACATCAGTGTCAAAAAATGGTGTTGTATTCTGCTGGATTCAAACAAATAAATATCCATTTTTAATATTACTTAAAATATTACCACATCTAACTCTGCATAAATGAATGCAGTGATTAAATGTAGTATTATAAGTTTTGAGCATATATGTCACAGATTATATAACATGATATTGCCATATTTACACCGATCAGATGGCATGCATTATACATGAAGTGATTTTGTATGATTTCTAATTTTTCAGAATGAATCATTTGAGAGATTAATGTAACATCTGCTAAGTAAACGGCAAGATCTGAGCAAGTTCAGTGTGTGACAAGAAGTGGAATATGCTGTTAGTGAGTTCTCTCTAAGCTTGAGTTTACAGCAGACCAGCAGTCTATAGTGGTTAAAGCAGATCAGTGTGTTGTAACCTTTGTGTACCATTTTGTCCATTTGTTGTGATAAACTGGATAGTGTGTCCAGCTGAATTCAATTTCAGTTTTGTTAAACGAATAAAAAAAAAAACTTAGCTTACCACGGCTGCGGTCGTGTGCAGACCGAAGAGTGTAAAGACCATCGACTCTACCGTGCGACTTCACCGGGCAGCACACCGGCAAAGGATAAGTATCGCTCTTTATTTCTCCTCTTTCCTACTACTTGTTTCACTTCTGTTTCAGTTTTTTATAACCATTTCTTAGTATGTGTCAGTAAGTTGTTGTTATTTTAGCATGTGTGTTTGGCTCAGTGTTATTTTTTTAGGATTACTGATAAACTAATGTACTTTGATTTGTATTAGTTATCTATTTTAGTTTTAGTTACAGTTGTAGTAATGTTGTCATTTTATTCGTTTTTTATATAGGTGTTTTTATTAAGTTTTAGTTTGATTTAATTTGAGTTATTTCAGTACTTCAACATACAAAATGGAAATTAAATAATATATATATATTGAATGTATTTATATATATGTATGTATATGTGTGTGTGTGTCTAAATCAAGTAGTTTTGTCCTGTTTTGGAAGACCAAACAAAGTAGTTTCGCTGTCACAACTAAGCACACAGCGTCCCGCACGACCCCCCCCCATGGGCGGCGCATACAGCAACAACAATACTACGGCGAGAATCAAAATTACGCCTTCTTTATTTGCGTAAACATTTGGCCGGCGTTATGCAAATCTTCCCACATCGTGACGTAGACATGTGGGGGCGTGTTAGAACGAGCCGTTTTAGGGGGCTGTGGACGAGTCTTAACTTTGATAAAGAATATCTCTTTGGGTTTGAGACTTTATTCTTTGCAAATTTACAGATCTTATTTATGCACCAAGAACTTGTAACACTACAAAGAGAAAAGAAAAATTTAAATCGCACCATATGACCCCTTTAAAATGAAGAGATAAACTGTACCGAACACACAAAGGCAAAGCAGCATGATTCAAACACCAAACTGACAGCTGAAGGTACACAGTAAAAGCACCGCAGTGGTTTTTCATAACCTGACATACAACCTACAACTTCACACAGGGTCAGACCTGGTTGAAACTAGTCTTGCTGATGTTCCTGCTGTGACCAGGGTGGGTAAACAAAGCGTAGTTTACCCTGAGATGCCCAGCGGCTGTAAATGAGCTTCTCTGTGATGAAGCGATGGCCGCCCCTCTTGGCGTGTTCGTGAGCGCGGTACATGCGGCACTCATCCAGACGCGACGGCTCGTAGTAGTGATACGGCACAAACGAGTGGTTGGCGTTACTATAATCATGCCAAAACACAGAAGTTAGTGAAGAAATATCATTTTACAAAAGAAACAGGTAAATATGTTAGATATATGCATAAATGTTTAGATATTCTGTAGTCCATAGATATGCATAGTCCAAATCAAGCTCACAGAATGCTAAATTCATAACAAAATATACTTAATTAATTATATTAATTTAATTAATGCAATATAAATGTATTATTATTTTTCATATTAATGATTTTTCTAAATCTTAAATGTAACAATTTTCTCTCTCTCTCTCTATATATATATAGACATAAATATTATATAATATTTTTTATATTAATAAATAAATGAAATCACTTCAAAATATGAATCAGTTGATTACATGATATACAAAATTAATATTCACTTCAAAATATGAATCTATTAATTATATAATATACTGAGCTATAAATACATGTGTAAAATTCTACAGACCATTAATTCTATAAATAGTTTTTTGTACAGAGGAGATGCAATTCTATATATGTGACCCTGGAGCACAAAAGCAGTCATAAGTGTCATAAGTATACACGGGTATATTTGTAGAAATAGCCAACATTGGCTTTGGCATAACATTTTTATGCCAAAAATCTTTCGGATATTAAGTAAAGATCATGTTCCATTAAGATATTTCCTACCGTAAATATATCAAAACTTAATTTTTGATTAGTAATATGCATTGCTAAGAACTTCATTTGGACAACTTTAAAGGCGATTTTCTCAATATTTTAATTTTTTTGCACCCTCAGATTCCAGATTTTCAAATAGTTACATCTCGGCCAAATATTGTCCTATCATAACAAACCATACATCAAAAAAAAATGGACCCTTATGACTGGTTTTGCGGTCCAGGGTCACATATATAATGTCGGATCCATAATTTATGGCAAAGCTTAATTTTATTACGTTTTTTCTTAACAAACTAAACTCAACCAACTGAACTCACCTGCAGTAAGAGCCGTCAATCATTCCATAAACCAGAACACTGTCACACACCTCCAGAGCCAAAATCATGGTAAAAAACCCTGTACTGAGAAACGCCCCCGATTTCATCCTGCCAGAGATAATAAAGCGATCCATTTACTACATTTACAATTGCTTTTTTACAAAACAAAGATGATAGAATAGAGGAAGACTAACCTGTTTTTGCCCGTCTCGTTTTGAAAGACGCTGTCGCAGTACTGGACCTTTTCTCTGGTGACGGTGTAGATATGTGATTGTGGATACTTCTTGGCCAGCGTCACTAGTGCATTGAAGATTTTCCCCTTTCCATCCTCCCTCATGTTTTTCTCAGGGCCCCAAATGACGTATCTAGTTTCTGCCTCTCGCCCGAAGAAATAGCCCTGCTGCCGTACCAGGTGTGGCACGCTGGTGTGAGAGACCACACGCAGACTGGTCCTGTTCCCCACATCAGCCTCGTATCCGATGCTGGGCGCCGCGTTCATCCGGATCACACAGTCATGTCCGTCGATCTCCTGACCCCGTGCACCACCCAGCATCTGCCCGGAACTGGACACCACGGCACAGCGGCCGCAGCGGAAGTCCAGGAACTGAAAACACATTATACTGCATATCAGAGATGCAAACAGGTAAAGGGGAAAAAAGGTGAGAACATTGCGCGGATTGGAGGCATGCTCCACACAGAATTACTTTCAAAGATATTTGCTTTACATGCTCATTTGTAGCTACTTTAAGGTATTTTTAAAAATATTTTTATTACCTTATATGTCCAAAACTGTAATGAAGTGAAGATGAATAGCTATGCAGGCTATTTAAAGGGGTCATATGATGCAATTTCAAGTTTTCCTTTCTCTTTGGAGTGTTACAAGCTGATTGTGCATAGATAAGATCCCTGAAGTTGCAAAGACTAAAGCTCAAACCAAAGAGATATTCTTTATCAAAGTTAAGACTCTGCCACGCCCCCTAAACCGGCTCGTTCTAACACGCCCCCAATTAGCTACTCACATGTGGAAATATTTGCATAATGCAGCCAAAATGTTCACGCAAAGAAAGAAAGCGTGGTTTCAGTAAAAGCAGTAGTGTGGAAGCAGCATGTCAGGGAGACGCTGTTTGTTTCTAGGTGAAAGCAAAAGCACTTTATATGGCCTTCCAGAAGTAGATGCATTTAGGAATCTTTAAGATTACTTACAACAGAACAGCAATGCATTTATGGACGACCGTTTCGTGAACCTAGGAGAGAAGGTAATTCTGACTTTGCTATGACAATCTGGTGCTCCTGAATCAGCTACTGTTTTGTTATTAGTTAAGTATTTGCTATTGACTGTTTCAATGCAGAGTTTTGCGCATCGCGGTGTGTGTTGCGTGCGTGCGCGCGAGTTTTGTTGTGTGTGGTGGACAGAGAGTGAGAGACGAGAGGGAGATGAGAGAGAGAGAGGAGGACACATCACAGTGGAGTCAGCTGTCTTAACCGTGGCTTGTGTACTGCAAACACATACCAGCTTCATCACTGTGTCTGTCACGAGACTCTTTTCCCCTTTCGGGCTCTGTCTTTACATTTATTTTGAAAGATGAAGCTTGCGGGGGGGAAATTTAAATTTTTATGGTAAGGGGCGTTACATTTCAGACGAGTGCTTGCAGTGTTCGGCCAATCAAAATGCACCGGGTCAGCTGGCCAATCAGAGCACACAGTGCTTTTCGAAGCGGTTTTGAGAGAGGCGGGCCACATAGAGGACTACAAATGTCCAGTATTGAAAAATAAGGTTGTTTTTTAACATTAAAGCTGTCAAAATATTCTGTTACACCAAATACACAAAATAATGATCTTTAAAAAAGCACATAGGACCCTTTTGAAGACATATTGGCTGATTTAGACGGGCAATGCGACCTAAAAATGTGGACTATGAAAAATAAAAGGTTCATCATGAAGTCATTATAAGGGTCAATTTTTTAAAAATTGAGATTTATACACCATCTCAAAACTGAATAAATAAGTTTCCATTGATGTATGGTTTGTTATGATAGGACAATATTTGGTCGAGATATAACTATTGAAAATCTGGAATCTGAGGGAGCAAAAAAAATCGCCTTTAAAGTTGTCCAAATGAAGTTTCTTAGCAATGCATATTACTAATCAAAAAATAAGTTTTGTATTTACGGTAGGAAATTTACAAAATAGCTTTATGGAACATGATCTTTACTTAAAATCCTAACGATTTTTGGCATAAAAAAAAGTGATAATTTTGAACCATACAATGTTTTTTTGGCTATTGCAACAAATATACCCCAGTGACTTAAGACTGCTTTTGTGATCCAGGGTCACAATGCCTAAAGGTTTGCCCCTCTCTCTTCACCGTTCCACATCTCAGACCTCAACATACATGAAAAAAAAATAAAATTTAAAACCCTTTTTTTTTTTTAGATATAGTTTTGAAGTAAGAGGTACAAGAAGAAAATACTATGTAAAACTTATTGAAACAACACTTAATTTACCCTTGTAAGATCACAAGTACCCTTGCAAGACCCCCCCTCATAAAAACACTTTCTCATTGGATCTAATCAAATCTCATAGGTGACCTATTTTGATCTAAAACAAGTGAGTTGTCACTGAAAGGTGAGTTTGCATTTATGATGTATGCTAAAGTATGAGTACATTTTAAAGAAATAGTTCACCCAAAAATTAAAATCTGCTGAATGTACTCCAATTCCAGGCCCATCCAAGAGGAGATAAGTAGATCCGATTGGGCCGAATTTTGCATTCCATCACTTGCTCAGCAGTGGATCCTCTGCAGTGAATGGGTGCCGTCAGAATGAGAGTCCAAACAAAAGCAAAAAGCTGCATGTTTGTAAGAAACTACTCCATCATTAAGAGTCCTCTATCAATAATATTGCTTTCTCCGTTGAAAAAGTCATCTTGTCTGAATTAGGTGAGAAATATGCACAGATCAAGCAAACATGGCTTCACAAGACATTAACTGATGGACTGGAGTGGTGTGGATTATTGTGATGTTTTTATCAGCTGTTTGGACTCTCATTCTGACGGCACCCATTCACTGCAGAGCAAGTGATGCAATGCTACATTTCTCCAAATCTGATGAAAAACACCCATCTTTCACTTTCATTTCTGGATGAACTGTTCCTTTAAAACTTGTACAAAGGGTCAAGTGTGGAATGCGACTTACATATGAAGCTGAGCGAGTGTTGGGATGAACCCTCACATAACCGCGCAGGCCTGTTTTCATGGCAAGTCCAGACCTCATCACATGATTGTACCATAGCAACAGACACACAGAGAGGAGGAGGAGGAAGAGGCAGATCCAGTGAAACCTCTGAGGGATGAAGAACGTCAGAGAGGTTCATTCAGAGTCAACCGTTTTTGACACATTTCTAGTCATACTATAAAATATGAAAGCAATACCAGGGATTTCATGTCCTATTGAGGCTGAAGCTCCAACCCAGGCGCTCAACTGGGGAGGAAACCCTCATTATCCTGAGAAAATATGAAAACTCAAGTTACTTTCTCCAACAAGCACTCAATGAACACACATATGTGAATGTATACAGTGTGTTTGTGTGTGTATATATATATATACTGTACATACATACACATACAATGTGTGTTCAGTGAATGCTGTGTGTGTGTGTATACTTTCAACTTTTAATATACTTTTGACTACAGTAAAAAAAACCCTGCTGACATATTGACAAACTTTTACCGCAGCGGAACAACAATAAACACATCGTGACATCAATTTACCGACCATTACATAATGATTATATGTGCCTTAACTGTAATCGCATATTAGTAATATGGAGAGCACGAAAACAACAGATAACAACATAATTAGCTGTAAGATTAGCTATCTTACATTCCCCTTGACACGCTGATATTTACGTTCCGACAGGAAAACCCTGCTGGGACTTTAGTTCCGCTTCTCAGTGTGAGCTGGAGAATAATAACAATAATAATATAAATAATATAATAATTATATAATACTTTAAATGGTATTACTGGAAATATGAGAATGCATTTTGGACTACGTAGAAAAACGTAAGGTAAAACATGTATTTAATTATTTAAACGAGATATTAACAAATGTAAATGACTCAGGGCCTAACTAAAATATCAAGGATTTTATAATAATAAAACAAAACAAACAAAATCTTATCATAATTTTAGTGTCATATTTATATTCTATCATGAGAACTGTTAAAATACTATATTACTAGCAAGTATAGTTATACTGGAAAATTTACTTTTTATTTGTGTAATTCCACTTTTGACGACTGTGCCACTTTGTCAATGTATATTGCACGTAATGGAATAGTATGTAGCTTTTCAAAAATGTATTATTATTATTATTATTACGTACTCGGTGCAGTCAGACGTCGCGACTGTTGATGTCATTGGATAACCAACGCGTTGCGTCTTTGCCTTCTCTTCTCTGATTGGTTACCGCTGAACCATCTAAAGCTGTTATAGGTTTATTCCGCTGTAGCTCAAAACTCTGCCCCGCCCACCAGGAAATCACAGGTTAGTGTGTGCAATGCGGATTGAAGATGTCCTTCCAAACCAGGAGAAAGTGAGTGTGGGCTGCTTTCACTCTTTCACTTTTAACATTGCGTTTAAAGCTGCTATGATGTGTCTGAATTAGCTCCGGCTTTATGCATATATATAAATGTATATATGACTGGAAACTGTCTTAAAAGAGCCTGGTGTTTGTGTGTTGAGCTAAGCTAATGTGCTGCTGGGGTCTAAGGACATGGACACATAGAGGGACAGTTTATTGAATGAGTATAAATTCAATAAGAATAACATAATCAGCAGATGATAATGATATGAATTACTTTAAAATAAACCGATTCTGCTCATTCACAATCTGTGGGATTTTGTAGCTGCCAGTGACTTCTGATATTCGTTTATGATGCATGTTAGTTGCAGGAATCAAGAAACGGATTCCTCAAGAACACTTTCCTCTGTAGCAGCTGATGGTTATGATTCATAATTATGTCTTGAACTGGCTGTCAGATTGTAACATGACAGATGAAGGGGTGTGTGATCTTACAGTTTGACTAGCTGTACAGATATTTCTGCAGATGATTACCTGAGATCTGATTACTTTTGATAATCACCTTTATAGCACAAACCTCAGATGTTAAATATCTTTAAAAGAGTGTGTGTGTAAATAAAGTGTGTCTGTATATATAGCTATATATATAGAGTTTCTTTTTTCCTGTAATTCAAATGAAATATACTACTTTAATACATTAATACCAAAATATTGTGTAGCTATTATAGAATTATAATAATTAATAATATGTTGTCATTTTATAGTAATGGGAGTGATTTGACTTACAATAATGAGAATTTGAGGGAAAAAAGTGTGAGTTAAAATGATTATTTTTTAATATATTAATTCAAAAACACGTATTACTGAAATAGACATTTCATCATCCAACATCTAATTTTACCTTCCTTTTTTGTTTGTCTGTGTGTGTGTCTGTATTATCTATCTATCTGTCTGTCTATCTATCTATCTATCTATCGATCTATCTATATATGAGATATCATCTATCTATGAGATATATATATATATATGTGAGCCTGGAGCACAAAAGCAGTTTTAAGTCGCTGGGGTATATTTGTAGCAATAGCCAAAAATACATTGTATGAGTCAAAATTATAGATTTTTCTTTTATGCCAAAAATCATTAGGATATTAAGTAAAGATCATGTTCCATGAGGATATTTTGTACATTTCCTACCGTAAATATATAAAAACGTAATTTTGGATTGGTAATATGCATTGCTAAGAACTTCATTTGGACAACTTTTTCTCAATATTTAGATTTTTTTTTGCACTTTCAGATTCCAGATTTTCAAATAGTTGTGTCTCGGCCAAATATTGTCTTATCCTAAAAAAAAAAAAAATCAATGGAAAGCTTATTTATTCAAATTATATAAATCTAAATGTTGAAAAACTGACACTTAAGACTGGTTTTGTGGTCCAGGGTCACAGATAAGCTTTGATCAGATCTTATATACTGTGTATTA
This sequence comes from Sinocyclocheilus anophthalmus, assembly GCA_018155175.1. Taxonomy (NCBI): domain Eukaryota; kingdom Metazoa; phylum Chordata; class Actinopteri; order Cypriniformes; family Cyprinidae; genus Sinocyclocheilus; species Sinocyclocheilus anophthalmus. The sequence continues at coordinate 224,167 of JADLZN010010937.1, forward strand.
TGTTGATTATCAAATGTAATCAAACTTTAAAATAAAAAAAGTATCAGCTATTTATAGGTCAATTTAAGTTTTTATTGTTGTATGTAAATGCCAGAATATGAGGTGTCTTCTCTAAATTGCCAATATTGACTCTTGTTTTGCATATGGTGTTTATATAAGCAAAGCGTCTAATCTAAAGCACTAGAACAATATGAACTGTGTTTTCATTGTCTCCAAGACAACAATAATGAGGAGCTAGGACAGAACTGAACTCCAGCTGTTCCAGGATCTGTCTGGAGCGACTCGGATGTGAAAGCATCTGCAGGAGGAAGGGGCGGAGCTGAGATGTCAATCAGAAGCGCTGAGGGCATGTCCATCATGCAGGCCTTAGCCATGACCGTGGCTGAGATACCTGTGTTCCTGTATTCCACCTTTGGACAGGTACACAGCACAACACACCTCTGTATATCTGATCACACACCTTACAGCTGCTCCTTACACACAAACAAGCTTTCTTCTTATTCTGCAACTATATACACATGTAGAAAAATGCTGATGCATCACAGGTCTTTGACTTTATATTGTGTGTTAGCTGTCAAAAAAGCTAAAGTTTCTCTTTAGGGGCCTATTTAACACTATTAATACCTCTCATAATAACCCTTAGCATCAACAATGCTTTCCTCAAAAAAAAAAAAAAAAGTCAGTTTATCATTTTTATTTGTAGCAATTATTTTTAATGCTTTTTTACATTTTTATTTTTAGTTCAGTTTTAGTTTTTATTTACAGTTAGTAATTTTACTACTTTAACTTAAACTTATCTATTTCAGTAAATTAACAGTCTTCATTTAATATTTATTATTTATATTTGTTACGTATGCTTTATTTTAATTACCTTTTTTTTTACTAGTTTTAGTTTAGAATAATCACAGGTTTGAACAAGGTTTTGACCAATTTTGTGATAATGTTATGCAATTATTCAGGTCCCTTTAAGTCAGTGTGTGAGATTTAATTTTTTCAATGTCTGTAATGTTATATTGTAATATTAAAATATTATAATTGTAGAAATATGAAGTAATAGAAAATACAATATTTTGAGTGAATGTGCAAGTATTTAAATTTTTTCAATGTCCACAATTTTATATTGTAATATAAAGATATTATAATACAAACATACAAACAAAGAACATACAATTATATTCAGCTTAAATAATTTCGTGGCCTTTCATGAAATTAATCAAGTTACTCTGATGAATGTGCAGTATTTAAGTTTTAATATCATGATTTTGAATAAATCTAAATGTTCATTATCTTTTTAACTTATATTTTCTTTAATTAAACTAGGTAATATTTTTTTAAATAATATTTGAAAATTTATTTATATTTGTATATTTGCTTTTTCACTTTTTCAACTTTAGTTATTCTTTAATGTTGCTGTTTGAGCATAAAAAAAATATCTGCAAAGTTTCAAAAGGAGATATTTTATTTAACAGACATCACTTTTCAAAAACTACAACGAACAAATTGTTTGGACTACAACGCATATTTTCCAGTATTTGTGATATCACAAATATCGACGAATGGGTTACCAATTCTAACCAAAGCTAACCAATCACAGCACACACTGGCCCAGCCAACCAATCACAGCACACACGGGCCCATCTAACCGATCACAGCACACACTGGCCAAGCTAACCAATCACAACACACACTGGACCAGCTAACCAATCACAACACACACAATCACAACACACACTGGCCCAGCTAACCAATCACAACACACACTGGCCCCGCCAACCAATCACAGCACACACTGGCCCAGCCAACCAATCACAACACACACTGGCCCAGCCAACCAATCACAGCACACACTGGCCCAGCTCAGCACACACTGGCCCAGCTAACCAAACACAACACACACACTGGCCCAGCTAACCAATCAAAACACACACTGGCCCAGCTAACCAAACACAACACACACACTGGCCCAGCTAACCAATCAAAGCACACACTGGCCCAGCCAACCAATACAGCACACACTGGCCCGGCTAACCAATCACGGCACACACTGGCCTGGCTAACCAATCACGGCACACACTGGCCTGGCTAACCAATCACGGCACACACTGGCCCGGCTAACCAATCGCAGCACACACTGGCTCAGCTAACCAATCAAGCACACACTGGCCCAGCTAACACAATCACAGCACACACGGCCCAGCTAACCAATCACAGCACACACTGGCCAAGCTAACCAATCACAGCACACACTGGCCAGCCAACCAATAACAGCACACATGTTAGCCCACCGCCAACCAATCACACGCCACACTGGCCCAGCCAACCAAATCAAAGCACACACTGGCCCAGCTAACCGATCAAAGCACACACTGGCCCAGCCAACCAATCCCAGCACACACTGGCCCAGCTGACCAATCATAGCACACACTGGCCCAGCTAACCAATTATAGCACACACTGGCCCAGCTAACCAATTATAGCACACACTGGCCCAGCTAACCAATTATAGCACACACTGGCCCAGCTAACCAATAACAGCACACACTGGCCCAGCCAACCAAACACAGCACACACTGGCCCAGCCAACCAAACACAGCACACACTGGCCCAGCTAAACAATCACAGCACACACTGGCCCAGCTAACCAATCACAAAACACTGGCCCAGCTAACCAATCACAAAACACAATGGCCCAGCTAACCAATCACAGCACACACGGCCCAGCTAACCAATCACAGCACAAACTGGCCCAGCTAACCAATCACAACAAACACTGGCACAGCTAACCAATCACAACAAACACTGGCACAGCTAACCAATCACAACAAACACTGGCCCAGCTAACCAATCACAGCACACACTGGCCAGCCAACCAATACGCAACACTGGCCAGCCAACCAATCACAGCACACACTGGCCCAGCCAACCAATCACAACGCACACTGGCCCAGCCAACCAATCACAACACACACTGGCTCAGCTAACCAATCAAGCACACACTGGCCCAGCCAACCAATCAAAGCACACACTGGCCCAGCCAACCATTCACAGCACACACTGGCCCAGCTAACCGAGCACACACTGGCCCAGCCAACCGATCAAGCACACACTGGCCCAGCCAACCAATCAAAGCACACACTGGCCCAGCCAACCAATCAAAGCACACACTGGCCCAGCCAACCAATCAAAGCACACACTGGCCCAGCCAACCAATCAAAGCACACACTGGCCCAGCCAACCAATCAAAGCACACACTGGCCCAGCCAACCAATCACAACACACACCGGCCCAACTAACCAATCACAACACACACTGCCAAGCTCAGCACACACTGGCCGCTAACAATTCACAGCAACACACTGACCAGCTTACAATCACACAAACACTGGCAGACTACAACCAATCAAGCACACAATGGCCCAGCCAACCAATCACAGCACACACTGGCCCAGCCAACCAATCACAGCACACACTGGCCCAGCTCAGCACACACTGGCCCAGCTAACCAATCACAACACACACACTGGGCCAGCTAACCAATCACAGCACATTACGTATTTCAGAAGGTGGGCCTTCATTTGATACAGGAACTATTCGAGCCGTTCATGCCAGACTGGGGAGAGAGGTGTTGTAATAATGTAAAATATGTGAAAAATAATGTGTAAACCTAGTATGAGAGCCTGTTCTAGTACACCCCCAAAACAAAGTCAAGACTTTGTAAAAGAGCACATTAGGACCCCTTTAAATAATAAATGCAAAGTGAAAACAGCTAATAAATGATTCCTGTTTTGTTCTCTCCTTTTCTTTTTTTGTCCCGTTCGGACATCCCTCATTTCTCCATCATGTCTATCTTTCTCTCAGTCTATATTCTCTCAGCTGAAGATGAGCCCTAGTCTGAAGAAGGTGCTGTTCGCCACGGCTCTGGGTAGCGTGGCTCTGGCACTGACCGCGCATCAGTTAAAGAGACGGGGCAGGAAGAGGAAGCAGATCGTCAGTAAAGAAGCACAGAAACCTGTGGGCATCCCAGAGCAGCTGCTCCGAACCAGCCGGCCGGCCTCGCTCAAGAGAGGTGAGCACATTCACATATTTTGATTTGAAAGAGGCTGTGCTATACAATAATGTAGTATTTTAATTTTTAATTGTCAATTAAATATATACAACTGTTATAATTTATATTATATATTATAAAAATATAAAGTCTACTATACAACTGTGTATATATGTATGTATGCATGTATGCATGCATGGAGTTTTATCACTATAAAATAGAATTTTAGTCAAGATTTCGTGCATCCCAAAAAATTGTAAAGTAGGATTTTTGAAAAATGAATCACAATCAGGTGACTAGAATCGTCGTGTGTGTATTACATTTTTTAATGTCCATAATGTTATATTGCTAAAATAAATATGTGATAAATAAAATTTAATTCATAAACCATAAAGTAATATAAAAATTATATTATAGTCAAGGTTTCTTGAAAAATTTTTCATGAAATGAATCATGCTACTTTGAGTGAATGTGAGGAGTATTTACATTTTTAATGTCCCTCATTTTGTATTATAATGCAAATATGAATATAAAATATATTTTAAAAAAATATGAAATATATACAATTATAGTTAGTTATTGTTTCTTGGAACAAACGGCCAAAAATTTCAAGAATTAATCAGCTTCATTTTGAGCAAATGTGAGGTATGTCTTATTTAATTTCCATAGTTATAATATTAAATATTACAATATTAAATTCTTATTTTATAAATATGAAATAAATGTCTATACATGTAATGTCCAATGTTAATTTTATATTCATGGAATTAGTTAAACTATTTTGAGAATATGTCTATATACTACATCAAAATCTTTCATTAAAAAAAATCCAGTTTTAATTGATAAATTACTCTATACAGTTATTTGTATTTGTTCATTTGTGTGTTTTCAGGGTCGGTTGCAGGGCGTCAGATGATGAGTCCCAGCACCCGCAGTAATGACACTCTCAGCGGCGTCTCGTCTCTCGCACAGAGCAAACACTCGAGCTCTTCACACAGCATCGCCTCTGTGTGTGAATCTCACAGCTACACACACTGTCTGCCTGTTTATTTATCAATGAACTCCTGTTAAAAGGCCTAACCATACATTTTTATCCATTTTGTTTGGGTCCGCCTCAGATGCGAGTTCCCTCCTCTCCCAACCAATCAGTGAACACTGGGACGCCGTGGGAGGCGGAGCCAGTGGCAGAGGAGCCGGGAGTCGGAGAGGATACCAATGTGGAGAAACCTATCCCAGAGGAATGTAGTTTACTATTGCAATCTGTTGTATCATCCATACTGCATTCTTTTTCACATGCTACACTACCATTCAAAGGTTTGGGGTTGGTAAGATTTAACTTTTTTGAAAGAAATTATTAATACTTTTATTCAGCAAGGATGCATTAAATTGATTATAATTGACAATGATAATCTTTTAAGAGATTTTTATCTCACATAAATGCTGCTCTTTTTAACTTTCGTTTGCAAAAAAAGTATCATGGTTTGTACAAAAATATTAGGCAGCACAACTGTTTTCAACATTGCTAATAATCAGATGTTTCTTGAGCAGAATGAATTCTGAAGGATCATGTGACACTGAAGACTGGATTAAAGATGTTGAAAATTCAGCTTTGATCACAGCAATCAATTACATTTTACAATAAATTCAACAGAAAGAAAACAGTTGTGTCTTAAATTGTAATAATATTTAATATTTTTTAAGCAACACACTGTATTTTTGATTAAATAAATGAAGCCTTGGTGAGCATAAGAGATTTCTTTTAAAAACATAAAAAAATATTACTGACCCAAACTTTTGAACACAGTAGCGTATTTTAAAATGTAATTGTAATTTTTAAATATTAAAATATTGAAAGAATAATATATAAACAACAATAAATTCAAATATGAAAATACATTTGAAATATATTACATTTTCCTTTAAAAATTCTATTTCAATTGTCAAATTAAATTGAAATATGTACATTTTAAATTGACCGTATACAGCACAGAATGCAATAAGTAGTCTTTTCTGAATACAGCCTCCATAAGTGCAGAAATGTGTGCAGCTGATGTTGGTCTTCTTTCATCCACCTGCAGGGATGGAGCTGTTTGAGGAAGCCCTGCGCAAGTGGGAACTGGCTTTAAACATCAGACACAGAGCTCATTCCCGTGCATCTGGGTCAAACAGTCTCGCCCCGCAAGGATCAGAGCTTGTGGAGCGCCATTCGGTAAATATCTCTTACTCAAAGCATCGAAGAATGGCAGGAGCTGCTAAATGTGACCCTGGATCACAAAAGCAGTCATAAGTAGCCCGTGTACATATTTGTAGCAATAGCCAACAATACATTGTATGGGTCAAAATTATCGATTTTTCTTTTATGCCAAAAATCATTAGGATATTCAGTAAAGATCATGTTCCATACGCTATTTTGTAAATTTCTACCGTAAATATATCAAAACTTAACTTAATTTTTTGATTAATAATATGCATTGCTAAGAACTTCATTTGGACAACTTTAAAGATGATTTTCTCAATATTTAGATTTGTTTGCTCCCTCAGATTCCAGAGTTTCAAATAGTTGTATCTCGGCCAAATATTGTCCTTATAAAAGCTATTATTAGGTTTCAGATGACGTATAAATCTCAATTAAAAAAAATTGGCCCTAGTGACTGGTTTTGTGGTCCAGGGTCACAAATAAAAACACATTATTTGATTTTTCAGCCTGAGCTTCACAATCATGAGTTTGCAGAGAAGCTTGAGTCTCTGCTGCACCGAGCCTATCACCTACAGGAAGACTTCGGCAGCACCATCCCACCCGACAGCCTCCTCGCTGACCTGGGTAAGACACGCACAAACACGTGCTGACGTCACCTGTGTGTTTTCAGCTTCCTAAGCCAAGCTGTTTGTGTGCAGAGAGTGAAGCAACCCTGATCCTGCCCACACTAGGGAGTTACCATCCCATCCAAGACGACGATGCCACGACAGTCATTCTGCGACTCGTTGTTCTATGCTGTGAGGTCGGACCACACACCCACACACACACACACCAAACTTAAGGGTGTCGTGTGTGTTCTCATGCATGTGTGATGTCACTTCCCTCTGTGTCTCTGTAGTTGTTTGAGACGTTCTCTCTAGAGGACACGTATCACCCGCTGAAGCCAGCAGCTCTGTATGAAGAAGCCCTGAGTTTGGTGAAGGATGGAAGCGTGGGCTGCAGATCACTGAGGTACTGCATGCTACACACTGCATACTGACAACTTAAACCCTAAACACTGCATACTGACTCTCTAAATAAATGCTGCACACTACATACTGTTACCAAAACCACTTTGTAGAATTTAATTTTTTTTTACGTACATAATTTTATATTATAATAAAAAGTATTATTATAATATTAGTATATAGTTGCAATTATATGAGAATACAGTTCACTGTAAAATGTACTATTATCAATTATATTTTTCTTAAATACTTGTTTGTATTGTACATGAAATATTACAATAGCAGTTGTTCATATTTTGTTTACATTTAATTTAGCCAGTAATAATTTAAATTTTATTCATTATTATAGTTTATTTTCTAGTTTATATTATGATATATAAGCACACTATTTTTTTTTATATATTGAAATGGAAATACTAAGAATCAGTCAGGTTATTCATTTTTATGTAGTAGTATTAAAATATATATTATTTATTATTTTTGAAGGAATATCACACAATCCCACACAATTTTTATCCAAGTTTTAATGTAAACCTCTGTTGTCCATCACTTTCTTTGCCAAAAAATTAAGGAAATTGTACAAATTTCTGTTGATTGACACCATTAATAATAAAACATAGTCCAGAAAAATTGATCACAGAATTTCTGAAAAACAAACAAACACATTTGATAGGGCCCTATTACTGTTTGTAAGACAGTAAAGATAAAAAATGTTAAAGGTTTATTGATTTGATATAATTTTTAATTATTAAAATGTAATTAAACTATTAAAACAGAATCCAGAAAAAAAAAAAAAAAAAACGCTGTAATAGGGCCCCTATTATAAAAATAATAAAGTAAAGGTTTTATAGGACCTTAAATATCCTAAACCCTATACATTACAAACTAATTTCCTAAACCTTACACTCCACTCCATTAGCACTGATTCTAAAGTGAGACGGGACCCAGTGCACTACTGCACATACAGTACAGATGTTCTCCTCACACATTCTCCTCTGGGGCTGGAGGATTTCCTTATAGCTCCGGGAGCAAGGACTGATGGGAAAACACAGTCTGTGTCATTTTTGTGCCTCTGTTACAGAACCGAACTTCTGGAGTGCTACAGCGATCAGGACTTCCTCGCCAAACTGCACTGCGTTCGCCAGGCCTTCCAGGTCAGCACACTCTCCCCACATTACACACACACACACACTCTCACACACGATTACACACACTCACTTACGCACTCACTCACTACTCACTCACTCACACTCTCTCATCACCACTCACACACACACACACACACCACACACACACACACCATTAACACACACACACACACCCACACACAACGATTACACACACACACTCACACTCACGGAATGGGGCTGTTGGTGAGATCTGTGTGTGTTTGTTGTATCTGTAGGTGCTGCTGCTGGATGAAACACACAGGATGTTCTTCATGGATACAGGGAAGCAGATGATATTGGGACTCCTGGCCAAAGCCAACAAGGTGCATCAAAAATTAATGGAATAATTCAAATGTTTATGTTTTTGAAAGAAGCCTCTTATGCTCACCAAGTCTGTTTTTATTTGATCACAAAATACAGTACAAACAGTCATATTGTGAAATATTATTACTGTTTTCTATGTGAATATTTTGTAAAATGTAATTCATTCCTGTGATCAAAGCTGAATTTTCAGCAGTCTTCAGTGTCACATGATCCTTCAGAAATCATTCTAATATGCTGATTTGCTGCTCAAGAAACATTTCTGATTATTATCAATGTTGAAAACAATTGTGCTGCCAAATATTTTGTGGAAATTCAACTTGGCTTTCAAAGGAATAAATTAAATTTCAAAATATATTCAAAAAGAAAACTTAATTTGAATTGTAACAGTCTTTCACAATATTAATATTTTTACTGTTGTTTTCTTCAAATATATGCAGCCTTGGGGAGCAGAAGAAACTAAGTATTAAAAAAATCGTAATTATTTCAAACTTTTGACTGTTTTTTCATAATACAAAATGCATTGACAAATTGTGCACAATATGACTAGAAACAGTCATTTATAAAGTAAAAACAATCATTTTATTTGGATTTATTATCTACTTTTGCATGTTTAGAGTCCGAAGGCGTTTCTGGAGAGTTATGAAGACATGCTGCAGTACACACAGAGAGAAGAGACATGGCCTGTCACCAAGATGGAGCTGGAAGGACGAGGGGTTTGTCCTGTTTATCTGTCTGTCATTCCTTCCTTTGCCATCCTTTTCCATATTCTGTGTGTTAAAGTCTGATTGCAAGCTGGCCTTCTTGACTGTTCCCCTGTTGTTATTGTTAACTAAAACATACTTAGTTTAAATAAAATCAAATATAAATATTAGATGAAAAATGTCAACTTCGAAATAAAATAAGTTTCTGCAATTCTGCTCATTTAAAATATTAATAAATACTATAATAAGATATAATAACACTGTGAGCTCTGACTCCGCTCTCCATTTGGCATCTAGAGGTTTGACCTTTGAATTTGCTCTAGGTGGTCTGTATGAACTTCTTTGACATTGTGCTGGACTTTATCCTCATGGATGCATTTGAAGATCTGGAAAGTCCGCCGTCTTCAGTGGTGGCCGTTCTAAGGAACCGATGGCTCTCGGACAGTTTCAAAGAGACGGTACGCAAATGTTAGCACTCCAACTCGAATCCAGACATACTGGATCTACACATTTGGGGGGGAGGGGGGAAAAACATTCCATTTAGAACCAAAAGGAAATTAAATAATATTAATTTCTTAAGCGCCGCCAAGAGTTTTTATTCTCAATTTCTTTTTTTTTAGGCAACTGTGCTTTCAAAAAAACATGTGGAGGGGGGGGCACTTTATTTTTCTTAGTGTTGATTTCTGTGTCTTCATCGGTTTCTGTATTTCTTAATTTCTGTTTCTGTGTCTCTCTGTTTGTATAAGGCATTGGCTACAGCCTGTTGGTCTGTGCTAAAAGCCAAAAGGAGATTGTTAATGGTGAGTGCGAAAAACAAAACTTGACATTATATCTGTAAAAACCATGTCTAGAATCAGATCACACATCTTGTTTTGTGTTTGCTGCTCAGGTTCCCGACGGTTTTATTGCCCATTTCTATGCCATCTCTGAACATGTGAGTCCAGTTTTGGCTTTCGGGTTTCTGGGCCCCCGGCAGCACCTCAGTGAGGTGTGCACCATATTCAAGGTAAGATGTTCCCAGTGTTCTCCACACTCCTCCGTCAAACCTGAGCTAACCCTCCCGGTGATCCAGAAACACCTGTAATCCAGATCAGCACATAATCTGATGCTAATCTGCTCTCTGTGACACACTGATGCCTGCGATCAGATCGTGAACCCTGTCAGAGAATAGATACAGGGTTTCTGCAGCTCTTAAAGGGGTCATATGGTGCGATTTCAAGTTTTCCTTTCTCTTTGGAGTGTTACAAGCAGTTCGTGAATAGATAAGATCCCTAAAATTGCAAAGAATAAAGTCTCAAACCCAAAGAGATATTCTTTATAGAAGTTAAGACTCGTCCACGCCCTCCTAAAGCACCTCGTTTAAACACACCCCCACATATCTACGTCATGATGTGGGAAGATTTGCATAACGCCGACCAAATGTTCACGTAAAGAAAGAAGGCGTAACTTTTATTCTTGCAGTAGTATTGTTTCTGCCGCCGCCATGTCGTGAAGACGCTGCGTGTTTAGTTGTGAAAGCGAAACTACTTTGTTTGGCCTTCCAAAAGAAGACAAAACTAGAAATCAGTGGTTAAGTAGTATTTACAACACTATTCCAGAACACTTCAACTCAAATTCAGATGTGTGCAGCGCATTTTATGGTGGACTGTTTCCTGATCCTGGTAGAGTGGAATACAGTGCCAGTTGTTCTGACTCACAGACTGTAAGAACGTTTTTATATTTAAAGAATTTGCCACTGACGATTCAAACGCGAGTTTTGAGCAGTGTAGAGTAGCGCTTGTTTGTCATTTCTCCGATCACAAATGCAGACATGGTTTTATGTTTACGCGGCGCGATGCAATGCAACGTGTGAAAAGACAGTTTAAGTCATTATAATCCGTAATTATGTCGCCACTGGATGCAAAAAATGCCTCGTTCATAATGGGTTTTAATATTTTTGTCTCATCACTCCGGCCGGGACAAGGCATCACAGTATGGTAATTTGCGCACATCACATCACCTCATGCTTGAGGTATTCGGCCAATCATAATGTACTGGATAGCTGGCCAATCAGCGTACCACCTCGCTTTTCAGACCGATGAGCTTTGTAAAATCGACGCATTTCAGAAAGGCGGGGATAGAGGAGAAACAATAATGTACAGTATGGGTTTTTTTGTGGAAAATAATGTGTTTTTTTTTTTTTACCTTAAACCACATAAACAAATTTCATTACACCAAATATACAAAATAATGTTCTTTTTAGCAACGTCATATGACCCTTTAAAGGTTGTACAAATTCACAACAACCATTCAGTTCAAGCGTCTAAAAAGGTGTTCATTTTTTTTTTTTGGAGCAGAAAATCTTACATTTATAAAGTCATGGAATCAGAAAAAATTTAAAATGAATAAATAAAATAACGTTGCTTAATCCCTCCTTGTCTAGCTTGTTCTAATCTGAATGACATCTGAAAACTTTGTTTACAAGCCCTTTCTGGTTATTCGTCTCTTTATGTGAATCAATTATTGTCCTCATTTGTGAGTTGCTTTGGATAAAATTGTCTGCTAAATGAATAAATGTAAATTAAATGTTGAATTCACTGCAGAAAAATTGTTTTCCTCAGTATTTTTGTTTTGTTTTCCAATACAAATATCTAGACATCCTTAATTCAAGATACGTTGATTTGAGATGCAAAGTGAAGATATGAACAGATCTTTGTTCTAGTTTTAATCATAAACTCAATTCATTTTGATGACTTTCTCATAAATGTATTATTTGAAGTCATTTTGCTTCTCAAATAAAGAATCTTTAGACATTTGCACTGGAAAAAAGACAAAAATACAGATTTAGCCTTTTTTGTCAAATGATTCAAAAGATATGGAGATTTGTTGAAGCTGTTTTACGTTGTACATTTAGAAACCATCCTGGCATATTTTGTTCCATTAAATCTATTGCTTAAATTTGTTTACCTTGTCTTAAAAAGTCTTTTGACATAAAAAGTCCAAAAAAAAAACCAAATGCATAGTGTCATAGATGGGTTTGGTTTGAAATGCTAAAACAATAAGAAAAGTTCAAAAGGTTGACATTTTTCAGTGTTTTCGAAAGAAGTCTCACCAAGACTGCATTTATTTGATCAAAAATACAATAAAAACTGTAAAATTAGGAAATAATATTACAATTTAAAATAACAGTTTTCTATTTGAATATATGTTTAAATGTAATTTATTTCTGTGATGCCAAAGCTGAATTTTCGCACTTATTCTAGGTTTCAGTGTCACACGATCCTTCAGAAATCATTCTAATATGCTGATTTGCTGCTCAAGAAACATTTCTGATTATTATAAATGTTGAAAACAGTTGTGCTGCTTCATATTTTTGTAGGAACTGTGATACATTTTATTTTTCATGATTTGAACGTTTAAAAGAGCTGCATTTATTCGAAATAGAAATCTTTTGTAACGTTATAAAGGTCTTTACTGTCACTGTTGAGCAATTTAATGCATCCTTGCCTGACTTCATACATCCACTAAAAATCACCAGTTGATTCAAACACACTGAGACTCACAAGATGTCAAATCAAGTGATATCTAAGTAAAGGTTTATCATTTATTATCATAATCAAAACAACCCGGAATTAATATCACGTTCTCCTTTGATCTCCGCAGCAACAGATTGTTCAGTATCTGAAGGACATGTTTGATCACGATAAGGTGCGTTTCACGTCCGTCCCGTCTCTGGCCGAAGACATCCTCAGTCTGTCCCACAGACGGGCGGACATCCTGGTGGGTTACCTGGGCATTGACAGTCTGCCTGAGACCAACGGAGCTTTACCCAAGAGCCCCTGCCAAGCCAACAGCGGACAGCAGGACTGAGGTGCACAATACTAATCTAGACCTGTTCGTTTCGAAAGACACCAGGTCTCATTAGCTATTCGTCATCGTCGACCAATCAACGTGACTATAAAGAGCTTTTGTTTAAAAGAAATTGATTATTTGGACAGATAAACCAATAATGACTCATCCGAGGTCAACCGAGGCCTTTTCTTGATCTGCTTCTGCAAATTTGCCACCGAATATCCATCGCTGCTATTTAGACACCTTCATTTTAAACCCCCCCGACGCTTTGGAAACACTTTCTTTCCATCGTGACCTAGAGGAACTGAGTAAAACCGTCTTTTAGCCAAACTTGCAGCCTGGATTTGAGTTGCAGCTCTTCTGAATCGACCGATGCCTCTTACGCCGAAACGCTAGGTTTCGTTTGTTTTATGGGACGGTTTGCAGATTTTTGTGTGCCGTTGAGCAATTTATGTATGTGCCAATGGCCAAGTAAAGTCTTGCACTGAATCTTGGGTAGCACTGAACACAATGGAGACAAACAAGCGAGACAGATTTGTGAGATTTAGTGCAAGTCTCTCCACATGTTTTGGCAGTTTCGATGAGAGACTCGCACAGGAAGTGCATCATTCAAGAGTAAAACAGGATGTAGTGTCACATCAGCCGAGCTCACTTGTGTCCTTTGAGAGCTTCTGCAGCCCTTGTGGTTTGCTTTGTAAGTTGCATTTGTTCTCACCCTCACAACATATCAGTCACAGTGTTCATCAGAGCGATATTTAGTAGTCTGTTGGTGTGTTATATTTTCTGTCATCATACTTCGTTCATGATTTATGCACCTTGTTTTTGTCCTCCATCAATATTCAGGACTAAAATCGCCAATTACCTACAATTCTATTATATTCATTATGCATTATAAATTCAATACAGCAGAGGTATTGAGTCACAATTGTAGAGTAATTGTAACTGTAGAGCATAAATGTGCTGTAACTTGTCATTTCAGTCCTTTACGCTCTGGTTGTTAACATCTGTGCCATTGTGATCATTTCGACGCCAATGTGATTTTTGGAAACAAACAAAAAGATGCATTATTCCTTTACTCTTGAAGGCTATGGTGAAAATCACCTCAGATTCAGTTAAAGTGGATTTGTTTTTTGTTTGCGAGTTATTTATTCTATGAAATATTGTAATAGTATACATTTTTTCTATGACAATGGCACAGATGCTGTTGATAGTGTTTCAATTGCATTCATCCCATGAGAAAATGTAAACCAAGCAACTGAACAGCATCTTGCAGGCCTTTTGATTGGTCAAACATGTAGTCATGAATTTCACCAGCAAAAACATATATTAGCAAGCAAAATGCAAGCGAATAATTTGAGAAAACAAGGCAAATTCTGGTCATTTTAAAATGGATATGCATGAAATGCCTAAAACAATCCTCAAAATTGCTGAGCCTTTACGAAACTTGACCATGCTCCTTAATTGTGCACAGGAGGCGTTTGTGAAATTAGGTATTAGTAGATTGTTCTTTCCTCCTCATATTGACTATTTAAAACTGGTTCCGCCAGTGTTGGGTGTCTTGCACTTTATTTGTTTAAAACATATATACAGATGTTAATTTTCTCTATTTTTATCACAATAATAGAGTTGTTAATTAGCTTTTATGTAGTGCATTTGAAAAAAAAAAATTCTGTTTCATTAAATGTAATTATTATTTTATTTTTTTTGACAGATGTGTAATTTATATGACAACTGAAATGTAAACGTATTTAAAATATCAAGCTGCAAATGTGAACGGTTGAGTTTTTTTTTCTCATTTAAAAAGGTGGCAAAGACATTGGTTATAACTTGACAGTTGAAGTATAAGGATGATATACTTGAGGGGTTATGAGTGATTGGTTGTGCCTCAATATATTCTTATTAAATGTGCTTCGAATACACAAGTGCATACACACTATTAGATACAAAACTATATGCACCAACTTGGATGCAAAGGTAATTCTTTATAATAACTTGTAGTGATAACCTGCCAAACATATGTTTATTGGCTATTGTTAATCGGATGACCAAGATTGTGCACCTCACATCATCATCAAATGGGTTTCTCCCAATTAAATTTTATTTTCAGTGTTCAAATGTGAACTTGTAGAAATGTCTGGTGTAGATATGCATGCTTGCATTAGTGCAACAAGACCAGACTGAAGGTATAAGTGGAGAAGGTAACTATTTGATTCATTTCATATCATTCCATAAACGCTGTTTATTCTGCATGAGTTTGGGTGAAGACGTCATGAAATAATGTTTTGACGTGGGCTGCTATCCCTACTCGTTTTAGTTGTTAAAGCTCTGAAACAATCACTCATTGTGTCCGTGTCCCATTTTTGAATCGCATTGGTCCATCTGAAGATTATTGATAGGTATTTGATGTGATTATTAAAGATTCACCGGTGTGCTAAAAGAGTTACTGGCTGACAGTAACAGATGCTCTGATTTTTATATTAAGTTATGGTACTGTTCCTGATAGATGTGCCATTTCTCATGTAATAACTGATTCAAAGCAAAGCACCCAATTGAAGACAGATGTAGGTGAGGTCTGAATGGAATTGTATGAGATGTTTTCATTGAAGAAGGTTGTTATTTCACACTACAGCTGTTGTATTTTGCACCCAGATAATTCACTAAAAAACAATGGTTTGTCTAAAATGTTTTAGCTAGAATTGGGTGTCTAACGATGGCCAAAGAGGATAAATCGTGTGGTGGAAAGCAAATCAAGTCTTTGTGTGTATTTGTGTTCTTCACTTGCCTTTGTGTGTGTGTTTGTGTGTTTTCTTGAATGTTCTTACAAATGAATGTTGTTTCAGTCATTGTATTAGTTTATTATTGAAAACTGTTTTGTCATTTTGCCTTCCCTAGCCAACATAAAGTCTTTCTTTTTTTCTATATGTCTTTAAAACGTGTCATTATTATAATTTACATATCAAACTTCTCAGGAACAATGGCCACTAGGGAAAAACCATCTGAATATGACCTTTGACCCAAAGCATTTTAAACCTAGGCACATTTTAGTAGCTACATTTAATTCAGTCTCTATGGCTGAAAGTTTTTTGAAGAAAAGTAATTTTGAAATTTACAAAATATCTTCATGGACATGATCTTTGCTTAATATCCTAATGATTTTTGACATAAAAGAAAAATCAATAAATTTTGACCTATACAACATATTTTTGGCTATTGCTACAAATATACCCGTGCTACTTATGACTGGGTTGTTTTCCAGGGTCAAGTATTTTATTTTTTTACTGAATTTTTGAATTGTAATAGTTTTTCATATGTAATGGACCAGAGTGAGTGTGTGGCGCTGGTTGCCTTCACGTAGTTGATATCAATTGAAGAGGATCTCCCCATTCACTTAATTTTTCTTCTTTCATTTGAATAAATCCAATTTTCATATGTCCAGCCAAACGTTTTCTGATTGGTCCATCCCCTAAGCCACACGCCTCTGATTGGCCGACTGTTCCCGTGCAGTTTTTTTTCCCTTTGAGAAAGCGCTTGGTGAATGGCTGCGCGTCGGAGCAGCGTCCGGCGAATCTGATTGGTCGAACGCGTCGGGGCGTTTCAACCTGATTGGTCGAACGTGTCGGGGCGTTTCATTCTGATTGGTCGACGACCGATGCCCGGTGTCCGGGTAAGATGGCGTCGGAAGAGCAGTGCTCGGCACCACTTCGATGGCGGTCGATATCCTTAACCCACGTAGAGTATCCGGCTGGTAAGAGCATTTTTAAATCGTTGTTTTCCCCTCAAAGCCGTTCGTATCATCATACGACGCTGATCGAGCAGCGGAGTCTGGTTGGCACGCGCGCAGCTGATATTGGACCCGGCCAGGTAGGAGTTAGCCATAGTGCGCTTCGCTTCGCAGGGAACGGAACGCTTGCTGCCAAATAGTGCGCTTGTGTATGGGGGGGGGGGGGGCCATGCGCGATGGTCCAGTTCGCTCCATAGTACCCTTACTCAGTTTCTCAGAATATTCTCGGTTTATTGTTAAAACATGAATCTAATTGAAGGTTAAATCGATAGTTTCATGAGCAGTACTAGCACTACATGCAGGTGAATGCGTCTAATACAAGCAACGAGGTACAATGTTCTGTAAGTCTCTGGTCAAGACTAGTAGCTTGTGTGGGTTACTCCAGTTCCAATCCCGTCTGCATCACACGTCTGGTCCGTCGTTTTTCGCGAGGGTCTCACGGGCTTAAAGTATTAAAACTGACCCCAAAACCATAGAACATGTCTACAATATACGCGCAATGCAAACACAGACGCGTACGGCATATGAAGAAAAAACCAATAGATTCCGTGTTTAAACTACTGTCACATCGGTAGATATGTGACATATTAAATTGTCGTGAATGAATGTAAAAATGCCAGAGAATGTAGCACGTACCGCATTAAAACAACCCTGATATGGCGAGCTTGGCAAATGGCAATGTTGGCTTGACATGCAGGCAACATTTATATAGGAATATGTGAGAAAGGTTCTCGTTGGTTGTGAATGGCCACTTTAGTTTGCTTTGTCAAGGGGAAGTTTTAATAAAGCCGAGGACAGTTTCTGGCATTCTCTGACATGATGGACTAATTTTAGTGTAGTCCTTATATCCGGTTACTTATCTGTCATAATTTCTATGATCATTATCCAGTTTATCATGATTTGAATTGAGCGTTTTGCAGTTTACAGGGACCTCATTCTTGTAGCTAGTGATTATGGTTTTTCCGCTATTCAGGAAGGTTTTTCTCATTTTGTTTTCTTACGCTTTAAAATCACAAGACAGACCATCCCAGACCAAGAAAAAGGAACTACTCCACTGCTCTAAAAGGGGGTTTTTGTGGGGGGGGGGGGTTTTTTTTTTACTAATTATGTAAAACTATTACTACATAAAATGGAAAACATATAATAGATAATAATTATATTTTTTTTTTGTAAAGTGCCTGTTAACCTTTGATTAAGCAAGATTTTTTTTTTTTCAAGAAATCCCAAGTTTATTTAGCTGATTTATTTGATCAGAAAAATCTTTTTTATTCTGGATTTTTATCTTGCTTTATAGTTAAAAAGTTGGGGGGGAAAAACGACGTAGTTCCATAATATGACTCTTTTAATGTCACATGACCTGTTTGTTGTGTGTTTACATTCACAACAAAAAATATCGCAATTAAGATATTTGTAAAAAGCATTCGTGTTCTCGTAGAAATTGTAATCACAACGTTTACAAGCAATTTTCCGACTTGTACCGTCTGACCGCTGTAAAATGTAATTAAACGGTTATTTCATAATATTTAAAATAACGCCATACAGAGCACAGACATAATAACTATCTAATGTCCTTCTACATAAACTACGTTTATTAAGACATTTGCATAATGACTGTAACTTTTTGTATTGTGTTTTTTCTACTGATTACTGAAATTACACATTTTGGCTTTTAAGTTGTGATAAAAACAGAAGTAGCGACAGATATTTTGTTCTGTATTGTGATGTACATCAGAGTGTAACGGATTATCAAAATAGAAAAAATGTAGGGGGGCATTTATTTCTATGCTGCGTTTGTTGATTGGATGTTGAGATGTGGGTGTGGCCCTGAAAAGTGGATGCAGATGAAAGTGAACTTGTGGACGGAGGGTTTACAGAGGATAAATGATTGGATAAGTTGGCTACATCGTTTTCCAACACGTTCGTTACAAATTAAGTACACATTATAATGACCAAAAAAAAAATAAAAAAAGGGGTAGGCTACACAGATGGACTGAATGGTTCACAACATGATCTATAACATGCATTTAGAAAATAGATGGGGAGAATTTTTCATTCCAACTTTAATAGTGCTTCCGCTATTTTAATGCATAATTCCGAGTTTAAGGAAGTGAACAGCTCTGAGTCGAATGTCCCAGGTTGTTAGTAATTAAAGTAATTGTGACATAGTGTGAATGCACCATTTATTTCAATTGAGTAGTATCCATTTATCATGCCATCTCAGAAATAAACATTTTAATCCAAGTTTGTGTAAATATGTCTGACTTTTGGCAGTTTGGTTTAATGAGTCCGTTGCATACCGCAGAGTAGCTGTTCTGAACGGAACCCTAGTTTGTTTTGACAGGCTCTGTGTGCAAAGAAGAAGGATTCTAAGACTACCTTTACACGACAACGATGTAGTCAAAAAACTGAAAAGTTTTTCCCTTGTGTTTTTAAAAAGTTTCACGTATACACGACAACGTTTTCAAAACGATTCGCGTTTACACACATTCGCGGGAAACAGGACAAAAACGCAGTGTATTACGTATGTATGCAGGCCAGTAGTTGGCGCTGTCACCTAAGTAAACAGTACCTGTAGGGAAGTGATGATTATATGTTGTATATGATGCGTCTCTGCTGTTGGTTGTAATATTGGTGAAGTAAATCCACACTTTGCTGAAGAAGCGTTAGCAAACTCTTGAGCAGCAACAGCAGTACCATGTACTCCACCATTGTTGTGTATGTTTGTTCGTGCTTGCCTTTAAAATAGACACGTACTTTGCATGTCTACATTCCTAACACGTACTACACACGCACATGACGTCACCGTTTTCAAAGATTTTTGTTTTGGGTGTTTACATGGAAACGATAACTGTGGCGTTTTCAAAAACTTGCACTTTGAAACCCGTTTTCAAAAATACCTAGTTATGCTGTGTTCAAGTCCTCCTGGGACGTTCGTACTTACGAGTTGACAAGTCGTAATTACGACATCAGGTGCGTTCAAGTCAGTCTAGTCGGCACAAGATGGCGGTGTACCTTCTTTTAATAAATTACAAGAAAATACAACAGGGTCTGAATTTTTTAGTTGGATTTCAGCTGCGTAACAAGAACATTACCAATTTAAGTTTATAGGACAACTAAACTATAAATTTAAACAAAATTTACCTTCACCTACAGACGTTACATCCATCGATTCCGCCATGTTTCTCATTTGACACGCCCCCAACTCGGAAACTCGGCTTAAAGAAAATTTCGATTTTCCCACTCGTAATAATGACTTTGTGGTGGAGTTCATGTGCGTTCAACTCGTAAACACGATCTATCCAACATGACTTGAACGCAACATACTCCCAAAACGATAGTTGTGAGCAGACGAACAGCAAAAGCTGTAAAAGTTTCCCGTTTTTGGCTGAAACTGTTTGTATGTAAACGGCCCTAAATGGCTAAGTCTAGGTGCTATTGTTTAAAGGGGATGACGGGGCAGGTATTGGCCTGCAGACGCCTGTTGCCCACCGCGATCCTAGTCGGCTCGTCACTCTGATCGCTTAAGCAGGAGAGTACATACGTGAGTCACACGGCGTCAACCCAGAAGAGAGGATAGCAGAAAATCCCAAAACTTGCATACTACTTGTTCTCAGTTACGGCTTTTCATCCCGTGTTGCGTTTCCTTCTTCAGATCTCTTTTTTGGATGTTTGATCATGACCGGGAGGGGTAAATGGATGCTCAAAACACTTCTACAGGAAGCCCGGCCGTTGGGAGGTACGCATAGTCATCGGCGTGTGTTTGGTAGGACCGCCGTGGGTCAGGTTTGCTGCCACAAACCAAGTAGAAATCAAAAAAAAATGTGCTTTAGATTACATCCTTGGTCTGAGTAGGCGGTTCTTGCCAGAAAGTCGGACAAAACTGGACCAGACTATGCCACATAGAACATACTGGCCAATACAAGACCGTGCTCAAACAAACACAATGGTAGCAATGAACTAACCTGGGGGCTTGCACCTGCAACCTGCGTCAAGATACAGCCCAATGTTACAGCTATGCGGCGGCAGCCCATTCAGTGAGGCGTAGTGAGATCAGACCATCCAGTCGACTAGTTCAACTTGGCAGTTGATAACAAAAAGCACGCCAATCTGTTAAATAACACCTAACGGCAGATACGTACTAGCTTGGTTAAATTCAAAGGACACAGTCAAACACATATTCATTAGTCAGCGAAGTAAACACTCTCGGCTATGATCGAGATCACCAGTTGTGACTGCAACAGCTTTAGTTTAGTATCTATTTATATTATATTTCTTGCCTAATATTGAATTAAATATATTTTTATATTTCTGTTTTTACTGAATGTTTAGCTAAAGTTCGAGTTTTATACATGTTTACTTAAATTACTTTTAATTAGTTAGTTGAGATCTGTTGTAGTCACTTCATTGTGAACTAAAGAAATAAAAATGCGTGCTGGCAACTAGTACATTGGTGTGTAAAACATGAAAGTAAATCCATAAGCAGGAATGAATAGTAAGATTTGATTAAAGGTAATTTTGAAGTAGAAAAACTGAAATGGGGTATATATATTTTTTTGTGTTGTTGTAAAATTCAAGGAATACATACAACTTTGAAAAAATTAGTTTTTACAACAGAGTTGCTATTTTTTTCACAACAGCTGAATATTTTATTTTATTTTTTAAGTAATGAGAGTTGGGTTTACTGTACGCCTAATGACTCAATAACGCTGACGGACTTCAGTTTCTTGTAGAGTTCTGATTTGTCTAACTAAAAACAAATCTTAGTTTGCGTGGATGGGACTCTAACTCTTTATTACTTCACAATTTAGTTCATAACTAGTACCTGACGTCTCTGATATTTAGTGAATTTACTGAATTGTGTGTCGTGTCTCATTACCAGGAGGTCACACCTCAGTCACGACAGAGTACGGGATGCCTTCCAGTCACTCTCAGTTCATCTGGTTTTTTGTTGTATACTTTTTTCTTTTTCTTTATTTAAGGTAAGACTTTCTCTTTTTCATTTATAACATTTTACTAAAGTCAAAAAGAACAGAAAGGTGAACTTCTCGCTGCTCTTAGTTGTTTAATACTATTTACTTGGAAAAACTACTGGAAAAACAACTTTATTTACATTAATATATTTATACATTGCCATTCAAAAGTTTGGGAGCAGAAAGAGGTCTCTTCTGCTCCCAAGGCTGCATTTATTTGATCAAAAATAAAGTAAAAAAAAAAAAAAAAAAAAAAAAACCGTTCTATGGAATAATGAAAATGTATTGGTTCCTGTGATCAAATCTGAAATTTCAGCATCATTACTCCAGTCTTTAGACAGCAGAGATTCAGTGAAATCATTAATATGGATTTGTGTCAAAGCAAATATCGAGTAGTATCGTGTTGAAAACAGTTCGCTGATACCAAATTTTGTGGAAACTGATTCAGGATTCTTTGATGAATGGAATATATAATATATATATATTTGAATCAAAATGATAGATTTTTGTCTTTTTCTCCAGAATGCATCAGACGAACAATGCCAGGTGTGTTGAACTATTATGGCGGCATATACTGTCCATCACTCTACTGGCAGTGGCTCTGTTCGTTTCATACAGCAGGTAATGAGTGTTTTTTTTCTTTAAGTAAGTGCAGTAGTTGAGTCTTACTGTATTTCGAATGCATTGCTCATGTTTGTCCTCAGAGTCTACCTCCTGTACCACACCTGGAGTCAGGTGATTTATGGGGGTGTGGCCGGGATGGTGATGGGAGTGGTTTGGTTTTTTATCACCCAAGAGGTGCTGACGCCGCTCTTTCCCAAGATAGCAGCCTGGTAATGATGCAAGCACATGCACAGATGTTCATTTACAAAGTCACTTACACACACAGAGCTCTATTTTAAGTATCTGTGTTTCTCTTTCTCGCCTCAGGCCAATCTCAGAGTTTTTTCTGGTGAGAGATACAAGTCTCATTCCCAACATCCTGTGGTTTGAATACACAGTAACCAGATCAGAAGCCAGGTAAACTCACCTACATACAGCATCTACTGCTAAATATCAGGCCGAGGGTGTTTCACATGAGTCTTCTGGGCTATTTTTATAGTAATTTTATGTTACTTTCATGTCCTTTTTGTCACTCAACAGAGTAGTAACTAGGTCCGGATGTTGTCAAATTTTTTGATTGATGACTTTGACCTTTAACCCCTCCCTAAGGGATTAACCTCATGACCTTTTAATGATCTCCAGATGTGATATGCCATCTGTTTTGTAATATATCTGGATTATGTGACCTCCGGCATGAAATAAGAGAATGTTTAAATTGGCTTTTAATGATCGCCAGATGTGCTATGCCATCTGTTTATAATATAGATCAGTTATGGGCAAACTTGGACCTTCCAGGCCACTTTCCTTCAGAGTTTAGCTCCAACCCTAATCAAACACACCTGAACCAGCTAATTATTGTCTTCAAGACTACTAGAAGGTTACAGGCAGGTGATTTTTATCAGGGTTGGATCAAATCTCTGCAGGAAAGTGGCCTGGAAGGGCCAAGTTTGCCCATCACTGATATACTGTAGATGGATAACCAAGGTTGACCCTGCGACCTCCGCGGGTGAAACATGAGTTGTGTTTAAATTGGCAGTGTCAAAGGTCAAAATTGAAGATTTCAAGTATGTTTTTGAACTTTTCGTCCGGACATCTGTGGACCACATGTGCGCGGAATCGGGTGGCACGACATCCATCACAGGGGTTTTGGTCAGTCTACATGGATGTGAGAAAGAGATATTGGTTTAAGGACAATATACAAAATAAGTAAAAGAATAAAAAATTTTAAGAGATCAAAGTATATTGTGTATATATCTCTCTCAAGTTCAAGTTGCTTTATTGGCATGATGTGTGTGTTATAGTATTGTCAAAGCATTTTAGATGTGTAAAATACAGAATATAATTACACCACCAAAGTAAAAAAAGAGACAATAAATGAGAAAATAAATTTAAAAACACACTAAAATAAAAATAACTCTCTCTCTCTCTCACACACACACACACACACACACAGACAGAATTGGCTGTTTAGGATTCTCAACGTTATAATGAAATAAAAATAAAGTATTAAAAACTTAGCTTAATGAATAAAATAAATCAATAAAAATAAACTTTGAGCATAATGAAAAATGACTTGCATTTTTCAGGGAGGTTGAGAAATTACATCTTTACACAATGGCAGCGGTGCGTCGAATAAAAGGTTTGCAAATAGTTGAAACGGAATTTTAAAATCTCGGAGTACAGAGAGCTTTTTTACATGTCTAGCTCACAGAGTGAAAATGGGAGGCAGTCGGGGGAGTGGAACAACAAGCGCACACACACACACACACACACCTAGAGTCGGCAACAGGCTTTAACGAAGCCCGAAACCCGGACCCGTACCGACGGTAGTATGACCAGCCCGACCCGACCCGACCCGACCCGAGCAGCACAGTTAAATTTAGAGCCCGAACCCAAAATCTTTTTTTTTTTCACACAATGAATAGCCAATTTAAAAAAATGCTGTAGGCTGTTTCACGATTGCATGCAACGGTCCGTAAACAAATACATGTAAGAAACAGAATCATTAAGGCTCGGCCAGTTCACAAGGCAAAAGAAAAAACACTTACCAGTTATGAAAGTTTATGAACACCAGGTGCCTCGGTCACATAAATTCTGCCGAGTTTTTGAAGGGTTGTATACGACAAGACGATAATTCTTCCACCGTGCAAATTATGGTCATTTTCTTCAGTTAAGGCTCGTTAGCATTCGGCCTACTTTAAATCAGACACAGATGCAGTGCGGTAAGAACGCAGTTATTTTGACTTTGAAGAATATATCATTTATTTTGAATTATGCGGGAGAAGGAGAGAGGGTGATGAAGAGCGTGGGTGAACCTGCGTCAGGCGCGCTCTCTTACACGCAAGCGGCCTTAGTTACTTTCAAAACAGCATTTAACCCCTCATGGCAGAGAAAATATTAAAGTTGCGAGGCGTAGCCTGTCGAAGAGATTTTACGAAATAAAGTTTCCGTGCCGGTGTTGTCGTTGCGTGGCACTACAGTGAGGTGGGTGAGGGTTATGAAAGCAGGTAGCTAGGATAGATATGAGTTTTAGTTTAGCTATAGCCCGAGCCCCGACCGAACACGAAGATATCATAAACATTAACGAGCCCGACGGGTTCCGAAATACTTTTGGGTTGGGTTTGGGTAATGTTTAATGAATAGCTTCGGGTAGCAGACCTCTAACACACACACACTTATTTCATGGCAGAGGTCACAGGTTAATTACGGTAATCCAGATATATTACAAAACAGATGGCATAGCACATCTGGAGATCATTAAAGGCCAATTTAAACATTCATGCCGGAGGTCACATAATCCAGATATATTACAAAACAGATGGCATATCACATCTGGAGATCATTAAAAGGTCATGAGGTTAATCCCTTAGGGAGGGGTTAAAGGTCAAAGTCAAGACATAACGTCCGGACCAGTTAATACTCAACAGCCCTAGTACACATTCATTTTTCATTTAATTTATATTTACATTTTACACATTTGCCAGACTCTTTTATCCAAAGCCTTGTTCATTGCATTCAAGGCACATACTTTATCAGTTGCGTTCTCTGGCAAGCGAACCCATGACCTTAGCATTGCTCTACTGTTTGAGCAACAAGACAGCAGATATTTCTGGCACTTTCCAAAAAGGATACAAAATAAGACCTGAAAGACTTATGGTGTATTCACACCAGGAAAGTCCACTAGTTCACTTGTTTGGTCCGGACCAAATACATTGGTGATTTTTTCGCTTTCACACTGCCCTTTTTGCAAGTGAACCAGAAATTGTAAACAAAACCACACATGTGCTAAGGTCATCCATTCATTGGACAGAAATTCTCAAGCATGCTGGGAAAAACAGGAAGTGCAACACATCGTTCGGAACTGTAAAGGATCTACTTTTATTTGTGTGCACTCACAATGTAAAGAAAACAAATGGGATGCGCTTGCCGTCTTGAACAGGAGCGCTTCAAATAAATGCAATGAAACTCAGCAAATATTTTCCTTACAGACATGATGAATATATCTATAGAAAGCTTTAAATGACTACAAAACGAAATAATTCCAATCCAAAACAAAAACTCTTTCATTATGTAATCCGTAAAGATGCATTTCTCTCTAAAGGCGCGTCCAATGAGGAGATGGCGAGTCAGGATTGTCAACTTCATCTTTGCGACACTGACTCAGAAAACACTCGTTTATTATAAGTTAATAAAAAAATAAGTTAAGTATAGGTGACTTGTTAGATTATAGGCTAACTTGTTTGTTGCGTTATCCTAGTAAAAAGTGCCTTCTAAACTTTTGACTTACGCTTTTCTTTTGTCGTCTTCTCATACAGAAACAGACAACGAAAGCTGGGAACGAAGCTTCAGTGATTTTCTGCGAAACCCAGTGAAAACTGACAGAAAGGACCACACACACACACACACACATACAAACACACTGGAGTTTAGTAGTCTGGGAAGTTGTTCGGTGCTTGTGAACTCGCAGAACAGTGTACTTGTGGACCAAAGGAGCGAGTTCGTATCGCAGACGTGACCGTTATCACATGACCAAACCGTTCGCACGACAACATGGCCTTCTCCTCCCCCTGTCCTTAGGCTGCCCCTGCGCTCCTAATGCATGCGGACCGTGCAAGAGACAAAAACTATTTAATGACAAATGTAATATATATTTTATTCATTACCATTCACAGGGAAGATCTTAACAGCGGCGTGAAGGGGGGAAGAGGTGGAAGTGAAAGAAAGAGAGATTTATGACGCGACAAACCTATCAGCATGGCAGTACTTTATAAAAGGCCAGGGAAGAATGCTGGGGTAAAAACCCGGAGGAGGGAGGAGGAGGAGGAGGGAGGATGCAGACGCCAAATGCAACACAGACGGAGGGTGGTGGGCGGGGACGAAATAGCTTTTGCTCGTTTGCATAGACATAAAACGACATAACATACTCATCGCAAAATATGTCAAGGTCCATTTCACCCAAAATAATAAAAAAAGAAATGCAAGTCCTATGTTTCGGGATTTATGTTGCATCGTGACATTCAGTTTATACAAATTCTCTTAACGTCAGAGTCCAGATAGTTGCTTTTTTTTATATTTATTTATTTTTGATAAAGTTACCATGAAAATCTCTTAATGGTTCTATTTTCTTTGGCAAAAAAAGACTATTTCAAGTTTGCGGTGACACAGGAATGAGTCGCGATGGAATGTCATTTTTATTTCCTAAGAGATGAAGTTTATACTACATGGTCAACGAGTGTCATCAAAAACGTTCTCCCTCTTTTCCCGCATCTCTTGACGATTACTTGCAATTCTGAGTTTGCAATGGAAATGGAAAAGGAATTGCAGGAAAAAACGTTGGGACATTATCGTTTTAGTTATCTGTGGCAGGGAGGACCGGGTCCATGAGAAATGTACCTGGCAGGTTATTCACCTTAGTAACAAAAGTGTTATAGTAAACTAAAAATAATTTGCACTTTACGAATTGACTTTAAACCAATTATAGTAACATAGTTTTTTTCAATGATGAATTGTTCTGTCTTTGCTCGGCTTTTTGTTTTAAAGTTGTTCCCACCGACAGACGGTATCCTCCAGGTGTGCAGCATAAGCATTGCAACGAACATGGTGTTGTTACACTAGTACAGATTAGTGTCCCAAATGGTGATGGGAACAAATCTCGTGCCTGCTTTAGTCAGAATGATGTTGACTTTGATTTCAACCCATTTGCATTATGTTGTGTGGACTTGTGCATCCGAGAACACATTGCGATTAGTTGGGCTTATGTCAGCTGAGGCCTTTCAAACTGTCGCGGGTTGTTCCCTGTGCAGATGCATAGGGAAAAAAAAATAACTCAACAACATCCTTTTCTTTTTTTTGTGTCTGCAATCAAATTCCAAGCAATGCAGTTCTGATGGGACAGGGAAAAAAAATGCTCAGCTTTGTATATCTAACAGTATTGTATTTTTTTTTTCTATTTTGACCATGTTATGTGGACGGGTGCGGTTCTACACTGAAGAGCACTGCTGATTTTCCCCTAATCACATTTGGGTATATATGGACGCCAGTGGATACTGCTACCAACTGCTTACATGACAAAGGAAATACGAAAAGGGAGAAAGAAAAAAAAAAAAAATAATCCGAACCCCAAAACCTCAGGTTGAATTATCGTCGCTTTGGAGCAGCGTACCGAGAGCTGGGATATTTAGGTTGATGCTAGAACAGTCGGTGAGGGGTGTTATGAAAGGGGAGAGAGGTATTACGATAACGCGAAGATGATCCTTCTATTTTATCATGGTGCAAATTCATAATCAGGCTGAAGAAATAAACAAACTGTTTAATGTAATGAACTGGTGCACTTTTTGGTGTCGTTCGCAGCAAATGGGATGTTGATTTGGTTTAGTAGCAAATGAATATGAGTGATTATTTGGGTTATGCAATCTAAAGTAAGTTCTGGGCTTTCTTTATTGACCAATGTGTAAGAACTCTAAGTTACTGTATTTTAGTAACTAACTACTACTAGTGCGAATATACAACTACAATGAACGGCTTGAAGATGATGTTTAAAGTATAAAGGTTACCAAACTATATTTACTTAACAACTGGATATCATTTAATAGCTTAAATCAATTAATATAATTCAAAACTATATTTCAACCAAGCTAAACTCAAATCAAATTCCGAAACTATGTTAAATGCATATAATATGCAGTTTTGTTAACGGAAAATTGCAATTGTTCAATAAGTATAGTTACACAAGTTCAAGTTTAAATTAGGTTGCACAATAATGCTCCCATAACGCTGCTCCTGAAAGTATAATAACTCTATCCATTTATCTATATATATATAACACACCCAGTGTATATATGGGTGTCTTGTATGTGATGTGTGTGATATGTGTGCGGGAATTATGTGTAGGTGTTTATGTATGGTTGTCTATATGTGGTATATGTGTGTGTTAGTATGTATGTGTGTGTATATGTGGGTGTCTATGGTGTGAGTATGTGTGGTATAGTCGTGTGTATGTGGTGCTGTGTTATGTGGTATATGTATTATGTGTGTTGTGTGTGTATAATGTGTGTGGAAGTGTGTGTATGTAGTGGGTGTATGGGGGGATATGTGTCGTATATGTGTAGTTATGTGTGTGTGTTTTGTATATGTATGTGTGCGATATGTGTGTGTGTGTGTGTATAGTGGGTGTGTATCTTGGGTGTGTATGGTGTATAGTGTATGTATGTGTGGTGTGGTATATATGTGTGTGTTGGTGTGGTGGTTAATTAAATGTTTATTGGTTTTGGTGTGTGTGTTGTGTGTATATGTGGTGTGTAATATAGTGTGTAATGTGGGATGTGTGTGTGTGTATATGTGTGTATGTGTGTGTGGATATATGTGGTGTGTGGTATATGTGTGGGATATGTGGTATGATATGTGTGTAGTGTGTTTTTTGGTATGTATGTGGTGATGGGTATATAGTGTGTCACATGTGTGTATGTGGGTGTTGTATATGGGTGTGTATGTGTGTGTATAGTGTGTATATGATGTATGTATGTGTGGGGTGTGTATAGGGTGGGGGTATATGTGTGTATGTGTGTGGTACCTGTGTGTGTGTATAATGTGGGTGTATGATATATAAGGATATATATATGTATATATATGTATAACTCTTCTTCCTGCGCGTTATTTCGCAGCTTTATGGTCTTAACGCAAGCCCTTCATTTTTCGCCGATCCCGCGCTGTGATACTGCGCAGGCGCACTGGACAGACCCGCCCCCAGCATTACGTCACTGCAGCGCGACTCGGCGGTAGGCGGGTTTTTAGTGGAGAGCAGAATCGAGAGAAAGAGACCATGTAAAACACTGTTGAGTGGATTTAAGGTATTTACAGCCGTGTTGTTGTGGATTTGAGATGAAACAGCGCTGAAAGACTCAAAGCTTCCTCCGTTGGAGTTTTGCGGGTAACCCGTTTGTTGTTTTTTGGTTGCGTTTGAATCCATTCCTCATGTTTACATTTGACTTTTTGTGGTGTTCACTCGTCCTCCTGCAGGGACCTCAGTGTTCATGGCTTTGTGAGGCCTCGAGTTAAAAAGTCAGCGCTCTGTTTTGTCTGCGTTAATGTGACGTCTTTTGTTTGGCAGTTCCCTGACGCCCTTCAGCTTCTACTTTCTTGATAGTGTGGACAATAGAAACATTTGTGTAAATTAAATGCTATCATTGTTATGGTTTGGATAGTGAGTGCATGTTGGCTCTGCGCTCTTGACTCTGGGATGGCTTTAGTTTGTGTAAATCAGAGCAGAAATCACCCACGGTGCAATCTGATCAGTTTCGTTTCTTCTGTTCATATCATTCTAGTAAGGCAACCAAAGGAGTTTCATAGCCACTGATCTGACTATCAGAAATACAGTTTCTCATCATTTAAAAAAATAATAGTTTGTTCATATAGAAAACAATATGTACTTGCAACTGAACACTATTATAGTTTATACACCCTTGTGCTGTATGCATAATATAATCTTTGTACAAACATACAATGGAGGCTGCAGAACAGGCATATTATTGACCTTGGTTTGTATACTTATTAGACGCAGATTTCCACTGTGTGGGAACACTTTTGTCTTATCTTTTGGCTGTTTTGAGCACACACAAACACACTACTGTGAACTCAAACCTGTATTGAACTCACACCTGGGGAAGTGGGCAGCCATTTGCTGTGGCTCCCGAGGAGCAATTTGGGGGTTGGTGCCTTGCTCATGTGCTCCAGAGCACCTCAGTCGTGGTGTTGAGTGGAACAGAGCACTATTCATTCACTTCCCCCACATACATTTCCTTCCGGTACAGAGACATGAACCCGCCAAGCTGCAACCTTCAGATTACAAGACCGAATCTAATCATCTTTCTTTTCTCTCTTTCTTCTCTCTCTCTTTTTTTTTCTCTCCCTGTCTTTCTTTCTTTCTGTCTCTTTCTTTCTCTTTTTCATTCTGGACCCTGGACCATAAAACCAAAATTTTTTGAAATTGAGATTTATACATCATCTGAAAGCTGAATAAATAAGCTTTCCATTGATGTATGGTTTGTTAGGATAAGACAATATTTGGTCGAGATGCAACTATTTGAAAATCTGGAATCTGAGGGTGCAAAAAAATTAACATATTGAGAAAATTGCCTCTAAAGGGATAGTTGTGCTCAGAGTCCAGAGCCTCGATCATAGCATTATAACTAGGGTTGGGTACCGAAACCCGTTACCTATGTAACCGGTATGTACTACAGAATCAGAACGCAGATTTCGGTGTCTCATTTCGGTGTAGAGGTCTGCATCGCGGGACCCGACCAGATTTTTTGCACCACAGGATTAAATTCCAGAATAAAAACGTAGCCCCTTACTGCAGAACAAAGATCCAGGGGGCGGGGTTGGATCCACATCTAGGGGGTGGAGATTGATAGGTTAAGGGTGGAGATGGGTGGGTTTAGGAATAAGGGGTTGGAGATTGGTAGGTTTAGGGGTGGAAATGGGTGGGTTTAGGGATCAGGGATCCAACCTCGCCCCCTGGATCTTGTGTTCTGCAGTGAAGACCATCTCGAATTAAACGCGGTAGCGGTCGGTAACTCTGGTGTAATTTGAACGGGAGCGGGCGGTCTAACAATATCCCGTTCCCGACGTCCATTTAGAACAGCATATCTGCGCTTTATTCTTATTGACCACCGGTACAGCTTGCGCTCAGGACTGTTATGCACGCGCTGCACGCATGCTTTAAACGTCACGCGTTTTATTTGTGTGGTCTGTGCGCAGCATGTGCATAACGATGCTCAGAGCAGGCAGTACCGGTAGTAAATATACGGCCCTCAGGCAAGAACAGGCAGGTTGTCGATGAGTGACGGTGCAGAATAAGGATGGAGCAAAGTGTGAATGCACTGTCCTTGAAGGACATTCAACTCGGTTTTGTTTATATTGTGCTTAGCCTATAATTTTAAATGAAAGATGTCGTATTTATTTATTTTTCTCTGCGACACTTTTCCTACTGTGTTAACAGAAAAATGTCAAACGAATTTAGTATTTTGACAAGATGAATAAAAATAGCTAATAGGCTATTTTTGTACAACCTACATTTTTTTTTTTTTTTTCTCTCTGCGACACTTTTTCCCTATCGTGTTGTCAATGTTAAACGAACTGTATCCTGACAAGACGAATAAAAATAAGAACATTTTTATTTTCTCTGACACTTTTTTCCCTACTGTTTGTTTCATAACATATTAACGAATCATTGTTTTAAAGGCACAATATGTAAGATTTTGTTATTAAAATATCCAAAAACCACTAGAACGGTGTTATATATTTGCTGACTTGTGTACTTACATTATCCCAAATGTTTCGAAGAATGGTTAAATCCAGGAAATAAGCAAGTTTAACTAGTGACACGGACCGTGTCTATATTGTCATTGTGTCGCCTGCCTATGACGTCATACACCCTCGATTTCCGTTTTTTTTTTTGGTGGAAAACATGGAAACACCAAAGACGCTTTATTATGTTATGCATTTTATTAGACCGGTGACGACCACACAGAGTATAATTATAACAGAACTTTAAAATGTATCTAGTATGATAAAACAGCGCTGCTGTAAACCCCACATACGCACAACCGGAAGGAGCGGAAGCTGTCGACTGTGCCATAATAAAAGCTCCGCTGCTTTCGAGCCTTGTGTCACGCTCGTTCAGAGGCCTCGTTTTGCTTCAATGGATTTCAGCCTCACCCTGCTTCATTCTGTTTCTTTAATAAATCATTAGCTCATCCATGAACGTGATTTCTGCCTGAGTCCCATCGGATTGCGTCGGCTGTGCGGATGAAGACCACAACTCCCATGATTCCACACTCAGTCACGGCATCATCAAACTACGCCTTTGTCTATTTGTATATTTTGAATACGTGCCATCTAGCGGTGAAAATTACATATTGTGCCTTTTAAGATAATTCATATAAATTCAAGTCAAAGTCAATAACTTCAAGACTCTTGACAAGACGAATAAAACAGCATACACTTTTGTGCAGACTACACTTGTATTTGTTAGCATATCTCTCTTTCTTTCAGTAGCGGAAAATGTAAATGTGAGATTCTGGAAACGAGATCTAAATTTACCAGGAAATTATTCATAAAGCGTACAGCGTATGAACAGAGTGAATAATAGCGGATCTGATAAAAAAACGACGAACAAGGTGTGTGTTTATCGAAAGATTGTTATAATATCTGCATCTGTGCAGTTCTTTGTCATAAATACAGTTTACAAAATGTCACGTGGAGCAATCGGTTTCCCATCAAACTTATGCTCTGTAAGTTTCGCTTGTGTTTAACCCCTCATCACACCACAGCTGTTCCCTCCAGCGAAAATCTAGCCCTTAACACATATGAGGCTACTTTATAAAACGATCATGGTGCTATTTTCATTTGAAAATTTTATATAAAACATATTACAGTGCATGTGCCATACCATACAGTCATTCCAGATCTGATTAAAGACAGTGACAGACAGCACTCAGTTAATTCACTAATTTTAACTAAATATCAGAGTGATTGACAGATATACAGTAGAAACATTGTGTTGTTTTGTATTAAATAATACATTTATTAGCCTTCGAGTAAGGGAAACACAACTCGGGAAATGAGAGCATCCGAGGAGCATGTGAATGCTATGTATATTTATTTTAAATATTTCTAATGTTCTTTAATGTTATCCATTGTTTTTTTTTGTGGCTCTTTTTTTTTAGGCACGGTACCGTTTTAAAAGTATCGATTTCGCACCGGTATCGTAAAAAACCCAATCGATACCCAACCCTAATTATAACAGGCACCTTCCGAGTAGAGACCTGCGCGGGGCCCATCGGAGCAGAGTGCGGTGCGGGACAACACTTGATGGGCGGGTAGAGACTCATGTGTGCGGGAATGCGGGAGAATAAGGGTGTACTCGGGTGCCCGACCGCGTTTGACCCCCAAAACCTGGTTCGTTTGAGTAGTGTGATCGCTCTCGGTTTGTCTAGCCGTCCCTGGCTATGTTGGAAGAGGTGGGCCAGAGCACGGTTCGTGTAAAGACACGATCGCAGACTTATAAGTGCATTACCAACACCTATCTCTCAAATGGACCATTGACACTCCTAATTCAGATCGTAGGCTCTGGACTCTGAGCATAACTTGTTTTTCTGTAACAAACTATAAAATATTTTCTATAAAAACATTAATGCCCTGGCAGTGGCAAATAGCTTTGGTTTTATATTTATTCAAATGTTTAGTCGTTGCCCAGCACTAAAATATATATCTATCTGTCTTTTACTTATTTGAACAATGCCTGAAACTTGGTAACGAGCACTTCCTGTGTCTGTTTGCCTCTATAAGAAGAATCGCTTTATGTATTCCCCAGTTGTAAGTTGCTTTTGATAAAAGCATCTGCAAAATGACTAAATGTAAATATATCTATTTTATACAGTTCAAAACCAATTACCTCACTCACATGTGTTCTTCTCCTTATCTTTCTTCCCTGCTCAGCCTTAGTCTCTAGCTACAATTACGTTCCTTATCCTCTTAAATTTTTTTTTTTAATAAGTCTCATACAGTGGAGAGGCTGGTACATGTCTAATGTGTTTACACCGTTTTCTCAGTTCTGGTGCCAAACTCTGTTGTAACTTGTCTCAGTTGTCATAGTGCTTCCACCAAAATATACGGCATCGCCATAAAATGATACTATAGAAACAGGGTATTTAAGGTGAATATTGAGGTTGCAATAGTTCTGTATTGTTTAGGAACAATCCTTAGTGTCTGACAGTCCCTGTCATTTACTTTCAGTTTTTGCCCACTACTGTTCTTTGCTGAAGTCTTGTCATCCTTTGCGTGCACAGTTATAAAGACTGTTCTTAAAGAGATAGTTCACCTTAAAAATGAATTGTCATTGACTCACCCTCAACTGTTCTAAACCTTTATGAGTGTTTTTTATATGGAGGTAGGGCTGGACAATAATTAAATATCAGTATGTATCGCGATTTTTTTTTTTTTCAATAACGGTGATATGTTTTTAAACACATTTCCGATATTTTGATACACATTACCAGTGTTTCCCATACACTGATTTATTTGTAGCATTTGACATCGTTGAATAAACATGAGCACTGCACACTTTAAAATCAAAATGCAGCGTGGGTGTTTTATATGAATGTATCTCTAAAGGGAAAGGACTGTCTTCAGAAAAGTTTCGATGGGATTTTTATTTAATCTAATAAAGTAGCGTTCATGAGCGGAGCTTCTTTGTTTACAGCCGTTACTGGAGAATCCGTTAGTTCTGCCGCTCTCACAGCGCCTCCTGTTGGCAGACAATCAGTTTGCATTTTCATACTCTTTATACTGGCTATCAGCCTACACTACCAGTCAAAAGTTTTTGAACAGTAAGATTTTTTTAATGTTTTTTTTTGTTTTTCTTTTTTTACCAGATTTTCTTCTGCTCACCAAGCCTCCATTTATTTGATCTAAAGTACAGCAATTTAAAAAATTTTTTTTTATTATTTAAATCAACTCTTTTCTATTTTAAATATATTTTAAAATGTAGTTTATTCCTTGATCCAAAGCTGCATTTCTGCATCATTACTCCATCTTCAGTGTCCCATGATCCCTAAATCATTCTAAGATCCGATTTACGGATATCATATTTCAAACAGATTTTTTTTTTTCAGGATTCTTTGATGAATAGAAAGACCTAAAGATCAGCATTTATCTGAAATAAAAACCTTTTGTAACATTATACACTATTCCATTCCAAGCTTGGCATCAGTCTGACATTATGAAATGAATTACGTTTTATTTGGGAGCAAGGATGATTTTCAATTGATTCCAAAAAAAAAGTGATGATAGCTTTATAATTTTACAAAAGATTTCTATTCCAAATAAATGTTTTTGAACTATCTATTCATCAAAGAAACCTGAAAAATTCTACTCAGCTGTTTTCAACATAATGATAAATGAATAATACTAATAATAATAAATGATTTTGAGCAGCAAATCATAATATTAGGAATGATTTCTGAAGGATCATGTGACTGGAGTAATGATGCTAAAAATATAGCTTTGAAATCACAGGAATAAATTACATTTTAAAATATTTTCAAATAGAAAACCGTTATTTTAAATAGTAAATATATTTCAAAATGTTACGGTTTTTTGCTGTATTTTGGAATGCAGGATTGAAAGAATTTCACATTTCTTGTTTGAATGAAGGCTAAATACAAATAAAAGGTGAACATTAATTTATTTGTGCTGTTTTTTTTTCTCTAAAGTATTATATGGTTTTATATGAGGTGTCAGAGACTTGAAAAATTCATTTTTCATAAGTTTGTATGCACAGACATCTGTTGTGGCGTTCTTGGCAGTTTTTACGAGGCTTTTTTTAATAGTGTTCATATCGATATCGGAATTATATCGTATCGACTGAAATTAAGAAATATATCGTGATATACATTTTTGCCATATCGTCCAGCCCTATATAGAGGATAAAGAGGATATTTGGAAGAATCACAGGTATCCACGCTATGGAAGTCAATGGCTACCAGCTACTGTTTGCTTACCAACATTCTTCATAATATCATCTTTTGTGTTCTCTAGAAGAAAGAAACTCATACAGGTTTGGAACAACTTGGTGGTGAGTAAATGATGACATCATTTTCGTTTTTGGGTGAAGTGTCCCTTTTAATCCACTGTTATTTTCTAAATCCGTGATCAAGAATATATTGTATTTGTGTACTCAACATGAGTGTTAAGCTGCTAAAAAGATGCTTGAAGGCATTTTGGAGAATGAGGAGAGAAGTGCTGTAGAATCATATGGAGGCTTTAAGAACGCCTTATATTAAGCTGTCTGTATCTGTGTGTGCACAGGTGATCGTGATGGAGAAGTGTCTGTGGTGCACCACCTCCCTGGAGGCAGAGGGTGACGCAGCGATAGTCGCCATGCTGCGTCGCTACAGCTCAGTACGGCTGTCTGAGAGAGAGATGGACTCTCTGAATGAAGACCTCGGCTGCTGTCTGGAGTGTGTGGTGGAGTACCATCGAGCCAGAGACAAGGTCCCTGATCTGCACAAGGTACACAAACACTCTGAGCAAAAGTCTGCCAAAGTCACACTGTAAGGGGCTAACAGAAGGGCTTTCTGAAGTTTCATTTAGCTGTCTGTACACAGACTGTTTAATACGGCTCGGAGGTGGTATAAATGCAATTGCACAGCAATTACAACTGGATACTTTCTTACTGAGGTGCGAGAGCAGGCATATTTTTGTCTGTCCTTACACAGAATTTTGAGCTGGCACAGAGCAGCCTT
Source organism: Sinocyclocheilus anophthalmus (assembly GCA_018155175.1). Classification (NCBI taxonomy): domain Eukaryota; kingdom Metazoa; phylum Chordata; class Actinopteri; order Cypriniformes; family Cyprinidae; genus Sinocyclocheilus; species Sinocyclocheilus anophthalmus. Next base: position 261,598 of record JADLZN010010937.1, read on the forward strand.
AACTCGTACTACATATGGTATGTAGACGATTTTTATTAATAAAAATATGAATTAAGTATAATTACTGTGAATATAGCCATTTGTGTATCAAGTTATTCTACGATTATTATTTTAAAAAGCTCTCTAACACTTGCACTCTCTTCGTTTTCTAACGGCATGTTTTCTTTAAAAAAAAAAAAAAGGTCCCTAACACTAGCTTTCTCTGTTCTTTTTCTATTCTATCTAATGTTTTCTTTTTAATGTAGGAGAAAAAAAAGACAGGGAGATAGACCCCCACCCCCCCCCCCCCCCCCCCCCCCCCCCCCCTCTCAACACTATTGTTTCCTATCATTTTCTATACTATTCTTTAAAAAAAAAAAAAAAACCTTGCTACATGTACTGCGTTAGGCTAACCGAGTCTTGTCATAGCACTTGCATATTATTGATCTTTTGTTGATTTTGATTGCTTCTGTTGTCCTGCATTTGGAGTCCTCTTTGATAAAGCGTCGGGCTAAATGATTAAATGTAATTGTGATCATGTGCCTGTGTGTTGGAGCGCAGAGGCTAGTGGATGTACAACTTGCATGGATTATGTATGGGGTGTGAAATGTGTAGACCGCCTGATTCTGTAGACAAGATTGTGCAGACCACACAAGTGGTCCCCTTAGCGATTTTTTTTGCGCAAACTTTGGCGTTTTTATAAATTTCGATAAAAAAAATATTGCAAATGACGGGCATTCTCCATTACCCATGGTAGCCTAAAACATAAACTTTTTGCCTCTCCTCGCGCGTTACTCATGGCAACGGATTTTGTGGATTTTGACGGATTTTGCTAATTTTATTTATATGCGTGCATCTTTACAGAAGCAGCACAGAGAGCCGCTTCAGAAACGTGTGTGGCGTGGCTGGAATAATCACAAGCATTACTAATGGCCGCAATCAGCTTCAGTGGCCGTATTAGAGCCACACTGCACCGCAGACGTGTGCAATGTAAACTAAGCATTAACATTAGGGAAAGCCCCGTATACTGGAGAGCCGCCACGTATGAAGTGTTTCTTGGAGGTTATAGTACGTTGAAGAATGGTCATATGACTTTTTACATACGCCATGTGACCTGTAAATGCGGGGAAAAAACGTTTCCATTGCAGTTTTTTTCAGAATTATTCCTTTTCGCATTGCCTGAAAAACCACCTAATGCGAGCGTAAAAACTTTTTTGCTATATATGGGCGTTTTTGCAAAATTGACACGTTTCCATTAGGCATATTTTCAATATCGCCAATTTTTGCGCAAATCTGTAATGGAAATGCGCCTACAGACTCTAGAGATTCTCTGCAGAGTCTCTCTGCTTCATTATCTCTGATAATAAAGTCTTCTGGCATCAAAACCTCAAGACTTCGAGAGTGATTTCTCACAGAAGCCACCACTTGTAAAGATACAAATTACTGTTGATCTCAGAATGTTGTTGTATGGACCCTTTTCACATGTTTTCATTGTTAACATTGTGAATTCTTGTAGAAACTGCCTTCTCTTCTGTGCAAGTAAGTAACACTCAAGTCACAGAGTTCAGATGCCAAAATCGGACTTTATTGTTGGAGACAACAAATTTGAAATTCTTGCAGCCGCAGAACATCTTACCATCTTGCTTGCAATTTACACTTACATTTTTAAGCAATGATTTCTTTCCAGTTGTTCTCCTCCTTTATCTCACCAGTACTCCCTAATTCTTCTTTCACGGTCACCTCACTAATTGGTCATCTTGTTCCCTTTGTAAGGGTGGCAGACTGCCGTCTTGTCTGTCAAAACATTTACATTGTATCACAAAGTGATTATTCAGTGTATTCATCTAATTTTTTTAATCAAAAGAATATGTTGAAGGCCATGTGAATTGTGAACCAAAAGAAGTAACTGAGGTAGTGACTGCAAACTGATTTTAAAACGGTAACCATCATATACTAAATTTCTGAGGATCACACACTTCCAGACTTCCAAGTTGTTCAGATCACAAAAAACTTGTACAGAAATGCATGCCATATGTGCTTAATCTGAAATGCTTAAGTGTATGCTGCAGAAGGTCAAAAGTGCATTTAACAATAGCTATAGAAGTGGAATAAGTTTGATTCAGCTTTTGCATTTTCTGAAGAACAGAAGACCTTGGTGTTTTCACCATGTTTCTTCTCTGCACATCTCTTCCCTAGCTTGCTTCCTAATCTAGTTGTCTAATTAAACTGGCATTGTTTATTATGAAGATTGTTGGCCCTTTGACTAATTGCTTTTGTTCTTGTAATTCATATTGGATGAAAGCATCTGCTAAATGCATAAATGTTGTGTTCTTTGAGCTTGCACGTGTCCAGACATTAATTCTTGCTTTCTTGCAGCATTTGTGGGAAATGGAGAAGGCTCGACTCGTGCATTTGTTGGGAGCCATTCTGGACAAGGAGCTGGAGGAGGACGATATCTTTATTATCGAAGATGATCACGTGGAGCCGGTGTCGAAGATCTTGCCTGCAGAATTCCACGACCGTCTCCGTTCTCCACTGTTTGAAGTTCTGAAGTATCCGTACTTGCTTTGCTACCGTGATCTGTGTAAGTCACATTCTCATATCCAACATCATTCCATGTGGTGTAGTGGGTGGTTAAAAATCTGAAAACTGGAAGGTTATTGATAGATTGAAATATTTTCATCTATCTCATAGAAGACATTTGTAGAAGTTGCTTTGATATTATGAGAGTCTGATGCATTTTAAAGGCCTACGTGAATGAGAAGGGCAGGGGCGCCGCTAGCAATTTTGGGCCCTATGAAAGAAAATGGGGTTGGGCCCCCTACTGCACCAAACATACACTATATTGCCCAAAGTATTTGAGCACCCCCTTCTAATGAACAGGTGTGACTACTTTAGTCATATCCACGAGTACAAATCTTAATGTTTAAGCATATAATGATATTCTAGGGAATTGTGTGCTTCTAATTTTATAGCAATAGTTTGGACATGACCCTTTTCTATTCTAACACATCAATGCCTGCCCAGCTGAACACCTCTGGGTGACTTTTAATGCAGACCTTGGGCAAAACACTATGAATAAACCTTTTTTTTTTTTAAATAACCCTTAATCTTTACCAGAGGCCTGTTGTGTTAGAAAGCATGGTTCTGTCCAAATATGGTATAAAAATTAAAGCCCACAAGTACCGGAATATTATTGCTTAAACATTAAGATTTGTACTCATGGAAAATACAAAAGTAGTCAAACCTGTTAATTAGAAGTGGGTGTCCCAATACTTTTGGCAATATAGTGTAAAAGCCAACCTAGCTATTCAAAATCTTTGTCTGCAATTTAATAATATTGACCTATTATTTTGCTATTGCTTTTGATCATTAGGTATCAGTAACATAATTCATTCAGAACCTGTTCAATGGACATAGACTTTCTGTAGCACACTATTCCGCTGATATGAAATGAGTTTGACTACTTAATCATTTATAATAATAAAAATGCTTCACTGGGACAAACAAAAAAAATCCTAAAATAATAAACAGGATACCCCATAGCAGCATTTCCAGCAGTATCCACAGTTTATCAATCATGATCTTACTCAGCTAATGTGACTATTAGCTTAACAGCTGTATTTTGTTTGCTAGCTACCTTTGCACATACAGCATACAATGTTAAAATTTTTCTACATTATGAACCTTAACCCAAAAACCTTTAGCTTCATACACTGTAGATAATTGTGTGTGAAAACGTGCGTGAGCCCTTAGAATCGTCCTAACTTCCCCCCTTAGCGACGCACCTGGTGAAGGGTGCAAAAATGAGGAATGTGTACACTGCATGCAAAGGATTATTAAATCTCTGAGTAGCTCTGTGTATATACAGGTGCATCTCAATAAATTAGAATTCGTGGAAAAGTTCTTTTATTTCAGTAATTCAACTCAAATTAAACTCGGTATTCAAAAACTTCCGATTCACACAGACTTAAGTAGTTTAAAGTCTTTGGTTATTTTAATTGTGATGATTTTTGCTCACATTTAATAAAAACCCACCAAGTCACTATCTCAACAAATTAGAATACTAAATAAGACCAATAAAAAAAACATTTTTAGTGAATTGTTCCTTCTGGAAAGTGTTCGTTTACTGTACATGTACTCAATACTTGGTTGAGCCTCCTTTTGCCTGAATTACTGCATCAGTGCGGCGTGGCATGGAGCCAATCAGCCTGTGGCACTGCTCAGGTATAATGGAAGCCCAGGTTTCTTTGACAGCAGCCTTCAGCTCATCTGCAAGTGTGTTCTGGGTGTCCTCATCTTCCTCTTGACAATACTCCATAGATTCTCTATGGGTTCAGGTCTGGTGAGTTTGCAGGCCAATCAAGCACAGTAGTAACACCATGGTCATTTAACCAGCTTTTGGTGCTTTTGGCAGTGTGGGCATGTGCCAAGTCCTGCTGGAAAATTAAATCAGCATTTCCATAAAGCTTGTCAGCAGAAGGAAGCATGAAGTGCTCTAAAATTTCCTGGTAGATTGCTGCGTTGACTGTGGATTTCAGAAAACACAGTGGACCAACACCCTGCAGATGACATGGTAGCCCAAATCATCACTGACTGTGGAATCTTCACACTGGACTTCAAGCAACATGTTTTCTGTGCCTCTCCACTCTTCCTCCATACTCTGGGACCTTGATTTCCAAATGAAATACAAAATTTACTTTCATCTGAAAAGAGGACTTTGGTCCACTTTGTTTTCTGAAGTCCACAGTCAACACAGCCATCTACCAGGAAATTTTAGAGCGCTTCATGCTTCCTTCTGCTGACCATCTTTTTGAAGATGTTGATTTCATTTTCCAGCGGGATTTGGCACCTGCCCACACTTCCAAAAGCTGGTTCAATAACCATGGTTTTACTGTGTTTGATTGGCCTGCAAACTCGCCTGACCAGAACCCCATAGCGAATCTATGGGGTATTGTCAAGAGGAAAATGAGAAACAACCAACCCAACAATGCAGATGACCTGAAGGCCGCTATCAAATCAACCTGGGCTTCCATTACACCTGAGCAGTGCCACAGGCTGATTGCCTCCATGCTACGCCGCATTGATGCAGTAATTCATGTAAAAGGAGGCCCTACCAAGTATTGAGTTCATGTACAGTAAATTAACATACTTTCCAGAAGGCCAACAATTCACTAAAAATGTTTTTTTTATTGGTCTTATGAAGTATTCTAATTTGTTGAGATAGTGAATTGGTGGATTTTTGTTAAATGTGAGCCAAAATCATCACAATTAACAGAACCAAAGACTTAAACTACTTCAAATCTGTGTGCATTGAATTTATTTACACGAGTTTCACAATTTGAGTTGAATTACTGAAATAAAAGAACTTTTCCACTACATTCTAATTTATTGAGATGCACCTGTATATGCCTCTGGGACCTCTGAGCACCTGGAGAGGGTTAAATAAAAAAAATAAAAAAAGTTATCTTTAAAAACAAACCAGTAGGCTATTAAAGAAGAATCAAGAGAGCTAATAAATAATTGTGAAAAGCAACGGGAGTAACATGTATAAAAGCCTGAGCTATATGCTTATTGGACAGTGACTGATAACGTATGAGACTTATGATAAAGTATGAGAATGGAAGCTTGGAAAGAGGCCAATTCAGATGGTCAGCTGGCATCTCGGCTTTGTTGTCTGGTCCATTTATATTTTCTTCTGTTCTATTCCTAATCCTCTAGTAATAAAGGTGCCAAAGAGCTTGATAACAAGCTAGCCATGTGGTTTCACGTTATTAAATGTTGATTATGGAGTAAATTATCACTCAAGGGAAATTGTAGTGGCATAAATAGTCAACAGTAGAAATACACGGCAATCAGAAAGTCAGATGACAAAATGTTGAAAATAATGTAGAGTCAGCTAGTCGTTATTTTAAAAATAAACACTGACAGGGTGATGCAAGCATCCAATGCAGATGGCACTTAATTATATTTTTTGGCTGTCGTTCAGAAATATTTGACAATTTACTTATCACAACCAAAGCTTATAATAACATAAGTGTGATTTGAGTGCTTTTCTACATATTCTTTTCTTTCTCCACAGGTGATTTGGTGGTAAAGGCCTTGTGTAAGTTGCAGGATATGAAGCAGTCTTTGTCTGTGTTCGAGAAGTATCAAGGAATATATCTGCTTCTCGTTCATCCCAACGAACAGGTAATTCAGTCAAAAAGCCATATCTTGTTAGGCTGGTCCTCTTTTGGTAATCTTGTTCTTACTCCACCTTTCCACTCCAGGTGCGCCGCTGGGCAATCGATACAGCAAAGACCATGAAGAGTGTGGACAGGGACGCCTACTATGACCTTCAAGAGATTTTCTCCTGCATGTTTTATGTCATTGAGCTTGGAATGTCTTTGAACTTTCCAGATTTGGATCAAGAGTCTTATGCAGGGGGCGTCATACAAACGCTCCCCTCTCACCTCTATGACTCGCAAAACAAGAAGAACTACTGGCTAGGTCTGTTTATTAGTTTTCTCCAAATCCTCTTTATGATGCCCGTTCCTTTTGTTACTTCTACAATTTGAGATATTTTGGTTTCTCGCTCTAGCTGGACAGCAGTCATTCCTCTGCTCTTGACAAAGATCTCACCATCCTGCAGTTAACTTTTTTCCTGCCAGCATTTTTTCTGACAACCCAAAGTTTGCACTGTCCTATACCTCTTAATGGGTTTGACGTTTTATTTGCCATTTTTATTTTGATGCGTAATAGGACCCCTACGAGTGAAGAAGACAAAAAACAAAACATGGATTGCCATAAAATTCAGTCAATGGCAGGGAAAGTTAATATAGAAACTGGATCTTTGAAAGAAAGGAATGGGATTAGAAATTCAGGAGGCTAGGTGGATTGCTCTAGTGTCTACCTACTGTAAAATAAGTGTTGCACAGTGCCCTATTCGGGTGCATGTTAATCTGGAAACTTGTCGTATAGCACTTGAATATGTTGTGGTGTCAGTTTGACCTGGAATTGGCAACTGGTTCTCATTGTTCATCCCTTGGTGAGTGTGATGTCACCTTTTTAAAGTGAATCTCTTTTGTGCCCTACAGGTATCTGTATGTTACTAACGCAGCTCAGTGCGGAGGCAATGGACTCTCTGTTCATGGGACAGATTAACATACCGCTTTGCATACTCAACACAATGGATGGGTTGAAAAATGGTATGTAAATGGTAGTGGTCATGAGCTTTTCATGATGTGATGAGATGCAATAGATTAAAAGTGGTCCACTTATGTTTTTCAGAGGATAACCCAGCTTCTGACCCATTCTGGCCAGCCCTCCACTGTTTTATGGTAATTCTGGACCGACTTGGTTCTAAGATCTGGGGTCAGGTTGACCCTAATACAGCATTCCAGACAATCACCGGAGCAGCCAGCTATGTTGCGGAAATTAGAAGCATCCGGCAAAAAACCATGGGGTAAGAAAATCTTGAATTTATTGAAAAGATTTGATGGCATGCTGAATTGTAGACATTGTATGGGACAAATGCAGTAATTCAAAAATGCAGCCATGTAGTACACGCATTGCACTGCTTCTCATTATGGATCTGCCGTAAACGTGACTCATCAAAAGGCTATCACAACTTATTTTCAAATGCAGTGAGGTACTTCGTTATTCTACTATTATAGTCATGTGTTTAACTGTGTGCTCATGTGATGAGGTGCCATTAAGAGAAAACATGTGGTGATCTTGTGCTGACGTGATAAACTGAGGCCTCTTTTGTTCTGTCATCTTGTGAGAACATATAGGTTGGGGCAAAAAGTGGATAAACAATAGTGTCATATATGCAGTGTATTGACTTTGCCTTGTAAACCTGTATAAAAGGGCATGTGAAATATTATCTTTCTGATAATAAAATCCATCTCTGGCATTAAAACTCCAAGACATTGGGAGGGATTTTTCACAGGGTCGGCAGAAGCCGCGACAGCTGCAATTTTAAACACATAATTAAAATGTAGCACTATTCCCACAGATCCTTAATTAAAAACAAACCAAAAAAAAGACTTAAAGTGTAATGATTCCATTTCAAATGCATTGCTCCTGCATATAAAAAAAATACATCTATACTAGCTGCAAAATGCAGCACCTTAACAGTGAAGATCAGCACATACCTTCAAAAACAGTTCTTTTTAATTTCTGATTCAGTGAACCTGCCCATTATTTGACAAGGCAAATGGTTCAAGTGGTGCCATTTGGACCATAAATGGCTGCTGTGAAATGCCATGTTTGGTGGAACTTTTGTTGGCAGAAAGTGCTTAGTAATGTAGGGTTTTGTGAGAAGTTATTTAATAAATTTTTTTTTATGCACAGCGGGATGGTTAAAGTGGAACCTGAATATGATGACAATATGGTGACCTGCAGTCAGATGGTGTATGACTGTTATGCCTCAGAAAAACCAAACCAAGTAAGATTTCTGTTTTGACACCGCATTCTCTTTATGCAACAAACATTTCCTGCACTCTTTGTTAGGAAAAAGCTGAATACTGTTTTTCCTTTTGTTCATCGTGTAGGCATCTGGTTCGTCATCCAGCAGTGGTGTTTCCAGCAACTATGTGATCTATGAGGATATGCAGTCCCTGATCTCCGTGCTTGATTCTGAAATGGGCCAGAGCATGCGTGTATACGGAAGCACTTTTCTGTGGTTCATTCCATTTGTCCGTTCCATAATGGAACTTCCAGAGCTCAACGCTTCCTATATTAGTGAAGTCATCCACTATCTTTGTGATAAGATACGAGAAAATCGCCACATGCTAACCGGACAGACGAGTGTGTGCGATAAAGTGACCGAGTTCTTCACTCGTATACTTATTCAAACTGTTAAGCTACACTCTACTGAAGGACGAATGGGAATACTTTCTCGCTGTGCCCACAAGTGGGTGGGAGAGATTGTCTTGTGCATCATCCAATCAGATGAAACACATGGACCACCAGAGAGGATGGGTGGGATTCACGGAGTCAGTTCAACCTCATACAACCTTGGGATAGTTGGAAGACTGCCTGCATCTGGACGAGGCAATGGTGCCATAATTGCTGACTGCATGAAACTGATTCGACTGCTGCTAAAAGAAGGGATAAGGAGATCTGTCCCAAGCGCGACCCACTTTTTGAATTTGCTTAACAAGCAGTTGCGTGGAGTTACAAACAAACGATGGAATCTAACACGTTCTGAATCTAATGAGCTTCAGAAGTGTTTGTTAAGAGTTGTCCGGTCGATGCCAGAAAGACCTGCTTCTCCACTCTCTGTTTTTCCACCACCATGTGCACCATCAGTGGAGGCAGCTACAAATACTGTTATTTCCAGAAATTCAGTGCCAACCCTAAATCAGAAACAACATGAAGACCAGGAGGCAGGTCCGAGCAGAGCAGGAGATGAATCTGGTTTTATCAAAGACGAGTCAATTTGGAATTATAGAAATTGGAACTTGGATGAGGATTTGTGCAGCGGTCTTGAGGATATCATAAAGGCTAAGAAGGAAACCCTTGACCCAGTGTCAATTTCACAGCTGAGTCCAGTTGTTCAGTTGGAATGCATTAAACCAGATCTGGGAATAGTGCAGGAAAATCAATCCAGATTAAATGATAACCAGAATTTGTCAAAGATCAAAGCCATTGCCAAACAAAAGCCAAGTGAGTCCTTAAAATCAGCTAAAGAGGAATGTGGTTTTGGAGCTGCTGAGGAGGAGGAGGATGACGATGAACCCCTTGATATTAAACGAGTTCGTCTGACAAAATCTATCATCAAAGTTGAAAATAGCAACTCCGAAGTTGACAGTAGGGCTGTTGGAAAAACTTGTAACCGGTCCATGGGCACCTCAAAGGAAAATGTGGAGTCCAGTACCATTGTTATCTCTGATGATGATTCTGATAATGATGAAAGGCCAAATGACATCCTGAGGTCTCCAGAAGTTTGTGTCTTGTCTGAGAGTCCCGGTCGTGATTATGATGATCTCAGTGAATCACAGGTCTTTGAGTTTGAGACCCAGCAATATGTGGCGTCTGCCTGGGATGATTCCGATTTTGATGCGTCAGACTTGACGAAGAAGCCCAAATCGGACCAACTACTCAAACCACAGGTGGATGAAGCTCCTCATGAAGCATCTCCATCAAGTTCAGAGACTGAACTAATTCCAGATGAAGACATTGAGAGGGCTTGTCAGCAAGCAGAAGATAAGATCAGAGAACAGCAGCAGCCACAAGAGCCAGTGGATTCATGTGCATCGTCACTGTCCAAAGCATCCAGTACTGCAGAAAGCTGGGATAAATTTGCCAAACCAAAACTGGTTAAAAGCACAAAAACAACTCCATCTGATAAGAAGCAGCCTAAAAAGCCATTGATAATTAATGCCCATGCTCAAAAAATCAGACGCCACCATTTGAAACGCAGCTCCACATCTCAGGACGTAGAGGAACCTTCCTCTTCAACTACTCCATCCTCATGTGGTATATCATCTTCCTCTCCATCCTGCAGCTCTGTTTCCTCACCTTATTTTTCTGCCCCCAGTTCAAGTGATACCCCTGCAATTGTTCCCCCAAAGAAGGTGCGTAAGGTTGCTGAGCCAGAATCAAAAGCAGAGCGTTTGGGATTAAAAAAGAAGGAAAGGAAAGCTTTTGAACTTTCTCAGCGCTCCCTGGATTGTGTTGCTAAACTGAGGTGTCATGGTCAGAAAGTGCAGGTGGAACCACAACAGAAGACAAGGCGAGTGCGTCAAGCCACTAAGACTTCTTCACAGAAACGCATCGTAAAAGGCAACAAGAAACTTCTGGGATCACAAGATATTCAGTTTTTCAGGCAAAGTCGTGAGAAGCATCAGAGGCCAGCAACAGGAGCCATCATGACATTAGCTCCCAAACCAACAAAGATCAATCAGCCAGGTGAAGTGCACTTACCGAAACTTACAGTTGCAAGCAGCGGGTCTGGTGATATCTTTCCCTGTCCTCAGCCAGATCCTGACCATCAGCGGGATAATGAAAAGGCTTCATCAGGAACCAATTCTACAGGTGATGGGGCTGGAAATAATAAGAGAATAGAATCCAAGTATTTCCAAGCCAGTGAGACTGCTGATGTCAACATGGAAAAAGAAAAACCTACTCAGGAGGATGATGAAGAATGGATGTTCCTCACTCAGATGGAACCCACCGACATGGAACTGTGCTCTCAAATGGAGCAGTTTGATGAAGAAAATGAGGAAGAACTCTTTCTTACCCAGAGAGATCCTATTGACATGGACATTGATACAGATAGTGAGTCAGATACCCCAGGGCCAAGCTTGACACCTAAACCTATTCAGACTCCTATTGGTGGAAATGATGATCATTTGTTCGTGAAGCCTGGCATGTCACCTATGTCTCAGAAAAAGACCAAACCTTCTACCACAAAAATATACACCCCCAGCTCCCGCAGTGCCTCGCTTGTCCTTGAAATGGAAAAAGAAGCCAAGCCTCCTCCTGCTGCGAATGTTGCGAAAGCGAAGATTCCCCGACTGCCTCCAGCAATGCCACCTCCAAAAACATTTCAACCTCTCCATCCTCCACAACTCCCAAAGCCACTTCCTTCACAACATGCTCCATATGCTCCCGAGTTGGTCACTAGTTCTAAAATAAGCTCCACCTCAGAGCCACCATCTTACAAGGTATACCAAAGACCTGAGGCTCCAGTTAACAAACCAGTACCCACGATGGATCAAAGTCCGATGTTTGACCTTTCAATCTTGACCCAAGCAATCCTTAAATGGGAATATAGGATGCTTGACAATTACAAAGCATTTGGGAGTCCACATGATCTGTGCCAACTACCGCTGAAGAAAGTGCCAGTTCAGTTTCCTAGCTACCTGGAGTACTTCAACACGTTTTACCCCCTGCTGCTAATTAATGCATTTGAAGAGGTGGGACTACATCTTATTTCTGTAATGCTTAAATACTTGGATGTAATTAGGACTGAATCTTATACAATTAAAGGGTAAGCTTTTCACCCAAAAATTTAAATTCTGTCATTAATTACTCACCCTCATGTTGTTCCAGGCTAGTAAGACATTCATTCATCTTCAGAACACAAATTAAGATATTTTTGATGAAATCCAAGAGCTTTCTGACCCTGCCTAGATAGCAACACAACTGGCATGTTCAAGGCCCAGAAAGGTTGTAAGGACATTGTTAAAATAGTCCATGTGCCATCAGTGGTTCAACCTTAATTTTATAAAGAATATGAGAATACTTTTATGTGCACAAAGAAAACAAAAATAATGACTTTATTAAAAAAATAATTATCTTCCGTGTCGGTCTTCGATGTGCGTTCACGAGAGTACCACGACCCCTGCATGCGTGTTCTACGTCAGAGTGCTGTCTTCTGTGTCAGCAGCACCAGACCGCATGTGATACTCCCGTGAACGCACATTAGTCGCGTTTCCACTGTCGGGCCAAAAGCGGGTGTGTAGTGCCAGGGCCAGTCACGTTTCCACCGTCACTTCCGGGGCTTGATCGTGCCTCGTTGGTGCTTCCTCTGGGCCAACAGCCAGGGTTTTTTAGCTGACGAAAACCTTGAAGAAATCAAATGTCAGCTTCTCATTCTCTATCACAATCGTATATTTATTTATAACATATTTTATCTGTTATAAGTCTCGCCTTGAGACTTTAGCTTTGCTTATGTCATATATAATGATGCTTTTTGTTTGGTTGCTCCCTCTGCTACTCGGGTCGTATTTTTGATGGAAAAAATATATATGATGATGTATAAAATATGATGTATACTGTGACTACAAATAAACAGAAACAGATTCGACTGAATAAGTAGGATATGTGTCCTCTTTCTTTTGTAAAATAACGGTTCGTACCGTTTTATTTCTGTGTGACTAATTTTCAATCCTCATAAATTAATTCATTATATGCTCAATGTATCACTTATCGTTAAACATCGATGCTTTTGGATTTAAATCTTTAACAAAGCATGCATTTTATCATGTTGGTTTTGTGGATGCGGCTAGTTCCGGAGTGACTTAGGGTGGCTTATTGTGGGTTGTGGTGTCTTATAAGCTTCTATTTGTTGGTGAAATGATAGGGTAGCGTGATGTTGTTCCTGAGAGGCTTGTAAAGGGCGTGTTTTAGTGAAGCCAGCGGAGCTTCTGGCCTAACGGTGGAAACGCAGCGTGATTTTGAGCTCGGTGCTTCAAGTCCGAGGCTATTAGCCCCGCCCGGGCCCTTTTAAAGCACTGGCTTGCACTGGCCCGACAGTGGAAAAGCGGCTATTAAAGACTGACACGGAAGAGAAGAAATTGTTTTAAAAAATCGCTATTTTTGTTGTCTTTGTGCACAAAGTACTCTCATAGCTTCATAAAATTAATGTTGAACCACTGATGTCATATGGACTATTTTAAAGATGTTCTTACGACCTTTCTGGGCCTTGAATATGTCCGTTGCGTTGCTGTCTATGCAGAGTCAGAAAGCTCTAGAATTTCATCAAAAATATCTTAATTTGTGTTCCGAACCGTCTTGCAGGTTTGGAATGATATGAGGGTGAGTAATTAATGACAGAATTTCCATTTTTGGGTGAACTATCCCTTTAATTTGTTTTTGTCTTGCTTCTATTATTAATTGGACATTTAGTACCAGTGTTAATGTTAACCAATTACAATTTATACAGATGGCGAATGAATGGCTCAAAGAGGGCAGAGTCAAGCTTAACCTAACAGTCCAGGGTATAGAATACAGCAATCGCACAGCTAGTGCCAGCTTCACAGGTAAGTCCAGCCATGTGTGGCAGTTAACCTTCTGATGTTCAGTAAAGTTTTGATACAGTTAAAATCTTTAGCTGTTACAGTTGGGGAGTATCCTTTCAAACATAAACCATTTCATAAAGTTTTACTTTTCTTTTTTCTTTTTTTTTGTAGCAAACATTTCTCAGGAAACTGATATAAAACAACTGTACCCAAAAGAAGATGACCTTGTGCTACTTTGGTTGCCTGACAACACTGGGTCATATGCCCACGATGAACCTAATTTCCATGAACCACATCCTCATTTTGGCTATGTGTCTCGGTCCAGCGTTTCCAACAGAGGTCCGGTTGTGCTTGTTGTGCTGTCATTAATAAGAATTGTGTACGTTTATGTCCTCCGTCTCATTACTCTGTCCATCCGCAGGTTCCAGGCCAATTCTAAACTTGACGATTCAGACACGTAGTAATATATCTTCGGGAAATTCCCAACCTGTGCTCTGTGAAGTTATTGGATCATTGATCAGCATATTCCGGGAGTTCCGTGCGCTGTGTTTGCTGCGGAATGGACCAATGTTGCGTCCTCTTCTTGCTCCACATGTGTCTTATTTCACGCACACTCTGGATAGCCCACCGGACCTGGATTCACCAGTGAGTTTGGGTTTATCTGAAGCAGTGGTTCCTAATCCTGGTCCAGGACTGACAAACCAACAAAAAAGAACATTGCAACATTTAGGCTTTCGCACCGCAGGAACCTTTTTATAGTACCAGAACTAATTGTGGAACTACCCACTTTTGGGCGTTTTCGCACCACCGGAACTGGGTGCGATATTAGTACCGGACTGCCTTTTTCAAGAACCAAATTAGCTCCTACTCCGGAGCAGGGTCTAACCAGCACAACTGGTACTAATCGTGACATAAGTAGACATTGATTGGCCAAACGCGTATGAAGACGCCCTCACCCACCATGATTTAAATGATTTTACATGATTGGTGTCAACATACTGTAAACATTGTCAACTTATTTCGCAAGTATGGAGAACAGCGATAGATGGACGGACGCTGAAGTGCAGGCACTTGTAGCAAATGTAGCACTGCCAGTTTTCGTTGGAGATTCTTAGTCCTCCTTTCCGTTCTTTCGATCGCTTTACATACAGTGGTGTGAAAAAGTGTTGGCCCCCTTCCTGATTTCTTATTTTTTTGCATGTTTGTCACACTTTAATGTTTCAGATCATCAAACAAATTTAAATATCGCACAAAGATAATGCAAGTAAATACAAAATGCAGTTTTTAAATGATGATTTCATTTATTAAGGGAAAAAAGCTGTCCAAGCCTATGTGGCCCTACGTGAAAAATTAACTGTTGAATCATGAAAGAACTGCAATTAACCAAATTATTTTAGAAAGCTGAGTTAAATTACACTAGCCACACCCAGGCCTGATTACAGCCACACCTGTTCGCAATCAAAAAATCTCTTAAATAGGACCTGCCTGACAAAGTGAAGCATCTAAAGAGCAACACATCAGCGCGATCTAAAAAATTCCGAACATGAGAATCAAAACATTGACTTTCTCAGTCTGGAAAGGATTTATAAAGCATTTCTAAGGCTGTTGGGACTCCACGAACCACGGTCAGAGAGCCATTATCCACAAAGTGGAGATAAATTGGAGCAGTGTTTAACCTTCCCGCGAGTGGCCGCCCAAAATTACTCCAATCGCACCAACGACGACTCATCCAAAGGTCATAAAAAGAACCCAAAGAACCAACCACAGCATTTCATAAAAAGAACATCATACCAACAGTCAAACATGGTGTTGGTAGTGTGATGATCTGGGGCTGCTTTGCAGGTTCAGGACCTGGGCAACTTGCCATAATTGATGGATCCATGAATTCTGCACTCTATCAGAAATCCTGAAGGAGAATGTCCGGCCATCAGTTTGTGATCTCAAGCTCAAGCGCACTTGGGTTATGCAGCAGGACAATGATCCAAAATACATCAGCAAGTCCACCTCTGAATGGCTAAAAAAAAACTAAATTAAGGTTTTGGAGTGGCCAAACCAAAGTCCGGACTTAAATCTGATTGAGATGATGTGGCATGACCTTAAACAGTCCTTTTCATGCTCGAAAACCCTCCAATGTGGCTGAATTAAAACAATTCTGCAAAGAAGAGTGGGACAAAATTCCTCCACAGCGATGTGAAAGACTCATTGTCAGTTATCACAAACACTTGATTGCAGTTGTTGCTGCAAAGCGTGGCACAACCAGTTATAAGATTTAGGGGGCAATTACTTTTTCACACAGGGCCAGGCAGGTTTGGACAGCTTTTTTTTTTTTTCCTTAATAAATGAAATCATCATTTAATATTATTTTTTTGTATTTACTTGCATTATCTTTGTGTGATATAAAAATTTGTTTGATGATCTGAATCTTTTCAGTGTGACAAATATTTAAAAAAATTAAAAAACAGGAAGGGGGCCAACATTTTTGCACACCACTGTATATGTTGACATTCCATGTCCATTATTGTGAAACCCGCGAGACACAACAAAAACACAGCTTCAATCACAGCGTCCTCCATCCTGCTGTTGTTAATGTTGTTCTTCTTTGTTTCTGTTGTTGAACGCAGCGCACAAATGACGTCGCTGTCGACCAGCTTACGTCATTTCCTAGTACACACTCTCGGTGCGAATGCAACCCTTTAAATGGAACTGGGAAATAGTTCGCACAAAATCGTCCCAGTACTTTAGTACTGTACATTTAGTTCTGGAACTAAAGTGGTGCGAAAGGCCCTAATTTGTATGTCGCCTTTTTTTTTTTAAATACACCTGAATCAAATCATTACTACTTGAGCAGAGAGTTCCAGGAAACGTAACTGGGCTTGTCAGATAAGGGGTGCAAACCAAATATGCAGTGCATTTTCCAAATTCACCTACTTGTAGTATATGTTTTGGGACAAAATACAATCCTAGACAACTATTCTTGTTCATGTTTGAGCTAGAGGACCTTTTGTGGGATGAATGTGTCAGTCCAATAAGTGAACCTGATTTTAATCCCACGTTATTATTTTGCCCCTTTCTTTCCTGTACTCTCTTTCCCTTTTTTTCCTTCACTCTTTTGCTTGTTCTTTCTCTTGCCCTTCCTTCCTTCGCATTCCAGGAGTTCAACAGGGACCAAGCAAGAGCAATAGCTTGCGGTCTTGCCATGATAAACAGAACACAGAAGACCCCAAAATTTCTCCTTATCCATGGTCCTCCAGGAACCGGGAAGAGTAAAGCAATTGGTGGCCTGTTGTACAAACTACTATCTTCGGTATTTTTTTATTATTTTTTTTGTCTGAATGTATCTTTATTCCTGCCTACTGTGCATGCTCTCAAGGACACCTTAATCAGCAACTGCAGCTGAGTGTGTTTTGTGTGTGGTTATCTGGTCAGGATACTAACAGGGCTGCTCCTTCGGGGAACCTTCACTCCAAGTCTCGACGGACACGAGTTCTTCTCTGTGCTCCCTCTAACGCTGCCATCGACAGTCTGATGAAGAAAGTAATTTTGATCTTTAAAGAGAAATGCCAAAACATCAACTCACCTCAAGGTACACATTGACAACTAAAAAAAGCATGCATGCCATATACTGTCACATTAAAGCATGTCTCGCAACACTTTTGTGTACAGGTAACTGCGGTGACATAAACCTGGTACGATTGGGAAGTGAAAGGACCATCTCGAAGTCATTAAAACCTTTCAGCCTCGACCACCAGACTAAAGCTAGAGCACGTGAGGGAGAAATTCATGCATTTACAATTCACGAGTTAATGTATGTGCATGTGGTTTTAATGTATAAGGTGTTTGTGTGTAGAGCGAGCTCAGCAAACTGCAGAAGCTGACATACACAGGCGGAAAGAGCAACTGGAACAAATTGTTGAAAATCTCTCCCAGCGATGTGCAAAAACCAATAAGGATTCTTTTGAGGTAATGCATCTTCCACACAAGTTTCTAAAAGACAGAATATAGATATCACATTTAGTTTTGTTGTAATGCTGTGTCGAATTAACTTAATGTGTTGGTTGACAGTTCAAGACGTTGATGGAGCAGAAGAAGCAGCTTCTGAAAGAGAGAGAAGGACTGAGTCGGCAGATTAAAGCGGTAAACGGTCACATTTGTTCACATTCAGGTTTCACAGTAATAATATGTTCATTTATATAGCGCCTTTCCCAAGCTCAAGGACACTGTACAAAAGCAGTAACACAATAGACCGTCAATTCACATAATCATAAACAGTCATTTCACAATCAATTAATCAAATTAAGTGGACAGTGGACATTTGCCCAGCCCAGGGATAGACATGATTGCAGTTGCATATCATGGTACAATTATGTACTGGAAACAGATATACATAACATAGTATAAGTAATAACAGAAAAAGGATAGTGTCAATAAGTAACAAACAAAGAATAGTAAATGCAACAAAAAATACACAGAACGAAAATACTATTATAGAGAGAATTATAGCTGGTAGTATAGGATGAGGAGAGTGTCTAAAGAACATGTTATGACTGATAGTATTGGGTAAACAAGTAGGTTTTGAGTTGTGATTTAAATACAGAGCGTGAGGTTAATGTCCTTAGTGCCAGTGGTATAGAGTTCCATAGTTTACTATGACCATAGTAAACTAACAATACTTATAATACTCCCACAAACAAACGTACCTCTTGTCTCTTTCTTAGTGTCGCAGCAGGCGACAGGAGAGTCAAGCTCTTGTGCTGCAAAACGCTCATGTGATCTGCTGCACGCTCAGCACCAGTGGAAGTATTGTCCTCGAGAATGCCTTCCGTCGTCTCGGACATGAACCATTTAGCTGCGTCATCATTGATGAGGTACCAAAATCTCTTCTAGTTTGTCATTCCGTGAAATGTGTTTTTATTTGGTTGAATACAAAAGTAGTACAATTACAATTGCACTTACCATCATTTATCGATGAATTGAATCTCTTATTACTGCTAGTGCGAAAGACAACACGATGAAAGAAAACTACTTAATGTTTATATTATCATTATTATAAACGCACTAATACTCCCAACAACCATATTTCAAAGCCGCTTTGTTTGTCTCTGCACTTTTGTAGGCTAGTCAGGCTAAAGAAACTGAGACTCTGATCCCCATGCTGTACCGAAGTGCTGCTGTAATCCTTGTCGGTGATCCCAACCAGCTTCCACCAACAGTTGTCTCTCAGGTAGTAACCCACCATATTAGTCATAGAGTATTTGTATTACAAGCATGCAAATCTAAACACATAAATGGTTAGGATTTTCTGTGTCTTTTTAGATTTATGTTGTAAATTATGGCATTAACCCTTATGTGTCTTGGTCATTTAATGTTTTTATTTTTTTCCCCCTGAAAATGCTAGTTAATGGACAAAATTACTACTGTTATACTCGCACATGGTATAACAAATTCTAAAAAAAAAATTATATTTTAAGGTTGCAGTGTAGTTATACATTTAAGGATTCCTGGTCAAATGACCAGCCTACAAATGTATTATTATTTTATATATTCTATAATATATATATTATTATTTTTTTGTCAAATATGGATTCAAATCTTTTGATTTGCTTGTTTTCTTTCAGTTAGCATAGGTTTTGTATTTCGTTTTGGAACTGATTGGTCGTAGGCCTCATTGATCTGAGCTTATTCACCTGTTTTTGAGTGAACATTGCAAAAAAATATCCAATAACTGTTATTTTTTATTTGAATTTTTTTTTTTAATGTTCACTCAAAAACTAATGTGCATAAGCTTAGATAATTGAGACCTATGATCTATCTCTGCACCGGCTTTGTATTAAGTTGATGAAATGTTTTCATCTAGTATTTGGTAATAATAGAGCATAATGAGGGATTTATAAGCCCCTTTTAATTTTTTATTTTTTTTGTAGGCCAGTCATTTTGACACACCACACACCAAATTAGTTAAAGGGGTTTTCAGAACAGCATAAGGGTTA
The DNA here is from genome assembly GCA_018155175.1 of Sinocyclocheilus anophthalmus. Lineage (NCBI taxonomy): Eukaryota > Metazoa > Chordata > Actinopteri > Cypriniformes > Cyprinidae > Sinocyclocheilus > Sinocyclocheilus anophthalmus. The sequence goes on from JADLZN010010937.1 coordinate 281,303, forward strand.
AATATAAGTAACAAAAAACAAAAAAATGTATCATTCGTTTTGTGCATGATTTGAATTTATTTTGTGTGTGTGTGTTTTAACAGAAAGCAAAGGAGTTTGGCTACGACCAGTCTCTTATGGCACGGTTATGCAAAAGCCTTTATCAGTCAAACCCGCGACTCTCTCCAATCCTCCTGCTCAGCGTGCAGTACCGCATGCACCCGGACATCTGTGAATTCCCCTCCAAGTACATCTACAACAGCGCTCTTAAGGATGACTGGTACGCACCCAGCTCCTTGTTTGTTTGGAACGTTTCCACTTGTGGCATGAGTAGAGAGGGAGAGAGAAGACCGTGTTCTGCAATCAGACTCTTCATGTTTATGATGTGTAGGCAGGGGCAGTGCAGGCAGTATGATCAGGAGCAGACACCTATAACGGAGTCTGAATTAAGACTCCTCAGGTCACTGAGAGGACCGTGCTTGTGGTGAGTGCTCAACAACATAGTGAGCTGCTAACTGCAAACTAAACCATGGTCTGCAGATCTCAAGAAACATGTTCCACTGACACTGATTGACTCCCACTTTGCTGTGAAGGTCTATTCATACCGAGAATAAAATGAAAATGCAACATAAATCGCAGATGAAAGGTGCATTCACCGAGCCATGCGAAAAAGCGCTTCAATTATTCATGTGCTTTATGAAAGGTGAAGTGTGCTTTTGCAGACTTGCTGGGCATCTCTGGCACTTTTGATGCAGTTTCAGTCACAATCCAACTGTGATATTGTTATGCAACCTGTAAAGTAGTTGGCGGAACCCAGTGATGGTGAGATTTATATGAATATTCAATTAATGGTATATATGACAATAATAGAAGTGTATTTTAAAGAAGGTATTTTATCTTGTTTTGCAGCAGATTTCGTAAACTATAAAAAAAAAAAAGAAAAACTTGTATCGTGAAATAAAATAAATTGGCTAGTTTCCATTGGAACTTTTCTTTTCATTTAGTTTAATTCTAAAATAAGTACTAAAATAATTTAAATTAAAACTGAATTGGGGAAAAAATTTATATAAAAATTTAATCTCAAATAAAAAATAACAAAAATGAAAATTGAAGTTATAAACATCAAATCGAATTAAATTTTAACAAAAACTAAAATGGCATAAAAATGATACTAAACTAGCACTGGTTAGTTGGAAAGATGGAGCAAATACTCTCTCTTGGTGTGACTAGGCCTTGAAATTTAACACTGCATTCTGTGAAATAGCTTCATGCTAATGCTGCTTGAGTTTTTTTTTTTTATGTTTTGTCTGTGACTTCCGTGTTAATCTTGTTCTAACGTCACAAAAGCACAATTTAGTTGTGCAAAAAATGTCTCCATGCCATTTATCGGGAAAAATGTATATATTTAAATAAGCAATTTTTTCTGTGTATTTTTAGCTAGTAATTCATCTGGATTGGGAGGTGTGGCAAACAAATCTAAAATTTACACCCAAGGTCATCAAGTATAAATATGGACTTCTGATTTGTGTCCTTTTGTCCCTCAGTGAGACCGCTCAGAAACGCTGTTCCCTCAGCTGGCCCTTCAAGCCCTACAAAGTGTTCGACGTGACGGATGGGATAGAGAAGAAGGAGAGAGAGTAAGAAATGGAGGAATGTGGGTGGGAAGGTGGACTTAACTTTTTTTACTACGTGTGTCTGAACAGTTAATTTATTGTGTTTCTCCGCTGGTCAGTTCATTTTCCAATCACAAAGAAGTCAAGCTGGTCTTGCTGCTGTTGAAGCTGCTGGGCGAGAAGCAGTCAGTGCGAGTGGGCGTCATCACACCCTACAATGCCCAGAAACGACGCATACTGGATGCCGTCAGGGGTTCAGGCATCGACAACAAGCAACTTCAGTGAGTGTTCAGTGTGCAACTTCACTTAAGCTTTTCATAATCTTTCATCAAAATGAAACTTCTAAAAACAACTTTATTGCAGATTGCCACAAGAAATAATTAGAAATGAACTTTTGTATCTATGGTTCTATTTTTGAACCATTATTTTTTTTTAAATAATCTGATACAAACCTAACTGTCAACATTGAGTTTTTTTTTTTTTTTTTAAAGAAGTCCTTATGAAGTCTGCATTTATTTGATAAAGTTTTTTTTTTCAAATGTTACAATTTTAAAATAACTGTTTTTGTAACTTATTTCTGTCACGCAATTTGTCAGCAGCCATTAATCTGGTCTTCAATGTCACATCAGCATTTTTACAAAAATATGAAATTTAATATTAACACAAAATATTAACATTTTATTATCTTTGCAAAGTTTATAGTAATAAGAACTATTATTGATAAATGAGCAGCAAATCAGCCTATTAGAATGATTTTGAAGGATGATGTGATGCTGAAAGTGCAGCTTTGCATTACAGGAATAAATTACATTTTACAATTTATTCACATAGAAAATAGTTCTTTTAAATTGTAGTATTATTTCACGATATTATTGTCTTACTGTATTTTTCATCAAATAAATGCAACCTTGGTGAACATAATAGACTTCTTTAGAAAAAAAAGAAAAAACATTACAAAATCATAATATTCCAAACCTTTTTGACCGGTAGTGTGTGTAAACTTTGTGTTATGTACAGTTGAATAACGTGTAATTGTGTTTTAGGGTTGAAGTTGATACAGTCGATGGCTTTCAGGGCAGAGAAATGGACTGCATCATTGTGTCTTGTGTGAGAGCCAGCAGTGAAATGGGCTCCATTGGGTAAGTGTACATAGCCTATATATCAATCAACTAGAATGCTCAAGTTTCTGGTTCAAATATTGCATTTCTTCTTACTTTAAGGTTTGTTGGAAATCGGCAGAGAATGAATGTGACCATCACCAGAGCCAGATTTAGTCTCTTTATACTGGGACATATACGCACACTCAGGGTAACATATACATTTGTTTGTCTCGACCCACCGCAAGAGGTGCTGTTGTCTATTTCTAAGCGCTTTTAATGATGTTTTAATAATGCATTTCTGCAGGAACAAAGTGATTGGGGAGCATTGATTGAGGATGCTTGGATACGTAAAACTATCATCAAAACAATGCAAAACGATTTTGAAAGGGACGCCCAGCAGATTCTTAAACGAGAACGAGAGCCGCCGACCCGCAGTCTCTCTTATCCCCCAGTCGGGAAACCAAGCCCTGTGACCTCCCCTGTTACACATGCACCTGTGGAAACGGACCCCGCCCCTGCGCCCCACCCTCAATGTGACACGAGCAACGTGCCTATGCCACGGCTAATACCCTTGGAATGCCCTAATAACCCACAGATGAGCGACAGGCCCACAGACCCACGGTTTGCAGAGCGCCGGCCAATCAGAGAACAGAGACCGGACAGAGATGGGCGGGGCTTACCAGAGTCCCGCCACTCAACAAACAGATCTAATTCATATGAAGCCGACTCTAGAAGTCCTGGCCAGTCTTCCAGATACTCTTCAAAACACCGCGGTTCTTCACCGTCAAGACGACACAGGAGATAAATGAATTATCCCTGTTTTTATGTCATTAAAGCTTCACAGCAATGCATTCAGGGAGAGATTTTTCTTCATGTCCTCTTCTCCATGTTTTGAGAACACACAATGTACAAGGGTCGTCGTTAAACGTCTCTTTCTCAGGCATTGGCTTAACAATTATCTTGACAAATTAGTTTGATGGCAGGGCTTACTGCTTACCTAATCTCTTTCTAAGCATATTTTGCTTCTAAATGAACAATAAAGAACTATTTTATGCATGAAGAGGGATGTTTTGTTCTGTACAACAGGCTTTGGGTTTTTGGACCTTGTGCTTGTCTCCAAAAAATATATATTAATGCAATAACTGCACTTTCTAAAGCAGTCGGACTTGCTCAAAAATAAAACATTTTTGGTGTTTGAGGCTGTATAGTTTCACTTATTTGAATGTCACATTGATTTAAAGATTTTTGCAGGGATGGATTCAGTGTGTAAATGTGTTGTGCATGAATGCAGTGCCGTTTGTGTTTCACTGGTTTTATACTGACTTTTGACATACTGGATTATTTTTGATTGAGCCGACTGTTAGAATAGTTTTTTTTTTTCTTTCCCGGTTAACTTTGATTATATTCACTATTATTCTGGAGGAGGTGTTAAAGAAGGCCAAGAACAGAACCAGAGTTATTGCTTAACATTTTAATTTCAAATATAAAATGTCATGTTGTGAATGAGAGTTAAGTTTGAAATTGTACAGTTAAAGTATACAAGCTGGAGACTGAGAGATCGACCCGCTACTGTGGCTTTTTCACTTGAGTTTTATCTTTTGTGTGACCAGTTTTACAAAAGTGTATGAAGAGGACTTTGTTTTGTACAGTTGCACTTTTTGTAGACAGGAAATAAAAAAAAAGTTCCTTTTTTTTTTACATTTATGTTTTAGATTTTTTTTTTTTAATTTTCCTATAATGAGAATCGCTGCACAAATTGATTTTGCAGGTGTGCCACCATTATTCTTGATATACTGCATGAGTGATCCACTAAATCATATCATGGTAGTCTATTTTTCCCCTCAATTTATACAAGTACTTTGAAATGGGTGAATACTGTGGTACATGGATGTTAATCAATCAGAACCATTGCATATCTTGACATACGACAGTGTCACCATCTGTACCATGGTACCACCACCCTTAAGGCTTGTTGTCTTTTTAACCAGTCATTTCTGGTGGTCTTTCCTTAAGATACGTAGGGATCAACACTTCACCCCAATCTTTTAATATTTATTTTTAATAGTTGCAATAAGCCACTCAAGGCCATGGTTTTATTTCATTGTGGTAAAATGACTTCTCAAAGCTATCATGGTCTCAAGTGGCTTATTCCTTTTGTAAAATGACAACAATACTGTGATTAAAAGACACAAATGTTAAATGCATGATTAGTATTACTAATCTGAAGGAACGGTTGTTTGGCCATGTAATATAGACAGGGAGTGGTTATTGTGTAAAATCTGAAGTCAAGGAGTTTCAGGTGCCAAAAATGTGATTTTATTGGTTTAGACAAAAAAAGCCAAGATGCCTGCAAAACATCACACACATTTTGGCCTTGTTTTTATTGGTGGCATGCTTCCAATCAATTTATTTAAAAAAAAAAATCGTGCTTTTAATAAAATGTGCTTTAATAGATTCTCAATAGAGATGTCTAGGAGTAAATAGTGAACTTATGTAACCTTATCTAAAATATTGAGAGTTCAATGGATTGTGCCGTTTAACAACATACCGATATCTGAAAAAATGTTCAGTGGACAAAAACAAACAGTTGTGAAAGCTGTATTTTGGCAAACATTACATGATTTAGGACCTTTATACTGTGAGTGCCACATTTATAAAAAATAAAAAAAACCTTTATCCCTCACAGCCTCGTTTTTCATATCCACAAAAGTCATATGCGTCCATATATATATATCTATATAATAATAGATATATATATATAATATCTTATATAAATATCTATATAATTAGCTCCGCGCGAGCCTCTCCCGCTCTTTCTCAGCGCCACAGTTTACCCGCGCAAATCTCGCGCCCTGCGGAGCGCCATCAACAGCTCCTGGCTCATTGGTGACAACCAGGTAAGGATCAAGTTTACTGAAAACTTTACCACTGTTTTTCACTGCTGTTCAATTAAACCACTATTAAAACATTTCAATACAGCCGGCTCAACTTTGGCTAGTTTCCCGTTGGCGTAACTTCTGAAAAGCCCCCAAAATTCAGGATATTAATTGTCCGTGGAGGAGTTTTTCTTTTTTGTGTTATTGTGGATGCTGTTTTAACTAATATCCGCATATCAAGTGTGATATTAATTTTACACAACAGTTCAAAAGACGGTAAGTTTATTATACTGTCAATAGACGCAACATTGTACATTTTGACTCTTTTTGCTGTGTTTCGCCAACGAACATTTTCAACAAGACAGAACAGTTAACATAGTCTTGAACGATCTGGCGTTTTTCAATGATTCAATAACCCATTCATAACGTGTTTACTTCATTTATGAGTGAATCAAGCTGTTTGAACTAATCGGTTTAATGAATGTATTATTTACTTATTAAGACAAGTCGACACCTATTGGAGGTTTTCGTTTTATATATAAAATAATAATTTCGTTTTTACCCAACATTTCATATTTCTATATTCAAAAATAGAATTTTAAAACATTATTTGTGCAATATGTAACATTATTTATGCAATTGTTTTTAGTGTAAATGTATTTTGTTAATACTGATTTAATTTCATATACGCTTACATGTATTAAAGAATATAAGGTCATATCTGGTGTTTTAATGAGAATACAAGTGCTCGTGATCACCACATTGCACGTTTTAATTAATGACGTCCCCCAAACTACAGTCTGTGCCCCGTCCAGCTGTACTGATGACGTCCCCCAAACTACAGTCTGTGCCACGTCCAGCTGTACTGATGACGTCCCCCAAACTACAGTCTGTGCCCCGTCCAGCTGTAGCGATGACAACCCCGAAGCTACTTTGTGTGCCATGTCCAGCTGTAGTGATGACGTCCTCCAAGCTACAGTGTCTGCCATGTCCAGCTGTACTGATGACGTCCCCCAAACTACAGTCTGTGCCACGTCCAGCTGTACTGATGACGTCCCCCAAACTACAGTCTGTGCCACGTCCAGCTGTAGTGATGACGTCCTCCAAGCTACAGTGTCTGCCATGTCCAGCTGTACTGATGACGTCCTCCAAGCTAAAGCCTGTGCCATGTCCAACTGTAGTGATGACGTCCTCCAAACTAGTGTCTGCCATGTCCAGCTGTACTGATGACGTCCTCCAAGCTAAAGCCTGTGCCATGTCCAGCTGTAGTGATGACGTTCTCCAAACTAGTGTCTGCCATGTCCAGCTGTACTGATGACGTCCTCCAAGCTACAGTGTCTGCCATGTCCAGCTGTACTGATGACGTCCTCCAAACTACAGTGTCTGCCATGTCCAGCTGTACTGATGACGTCCTCCAAACTACAGTGTCTGCCATGTCCAGCTGTAGTGATGACGTCCTCCAAGCTACAGTGTCTGCCATGTCCAGCTGTACTGATGACGTCCTCCAAGCTAAAGCCTGTGCCATGTCCAACTGTAGTGATGACGTCCTCCAAACTACAGTGTCTGCCATGTCCAGCTGTAGTGATGACGTTCTCCAAACTAGTGTCTGCCATGTCCAGCTGTACTGATGACGTCCTCCAAGCTAAAGCCTGTGCCATGTCCAACTGTAGTGATGACGTCCTCCAAACTACAGTGTCTGCCATGTCCAGCTGTAGTGATGACGTCCTCCAAACTACAGTGTCTGCCATGTCCAGCTGTACTGATGACGTCCTCCAAGCTAAAAAAAAAACAGCATCTGCCATGTCAGCCTGTCCTGGTGATGACGTCCTCCAAGCTAATAACTTGTCATGGTCCAGCGGTACTGAGGCCTCCTCCAAGCTACAGTGTCTGCCATGTCCAGCTGTACTGATGACGTCCTCCAAGCTAAAGCCTGTGCCATGTCCAGCTGTAGTGATGACGTCCTCCAAGCTACAGTGTCTGCCATGTCCAGCTGTACTGATGACGTCCTCCAAGCTAAAGCCTGTGCCATGTCCAACTGTAGTGATGACGTCCTCCAAACTAGTGTCTGCCATGTCCAGCTGTAGTGATGACGTCCTCCAAACTAGTGTCTGCCATGTCCAGCTGTACTGATGACGTCCTCCAAGCTAAAGCCTGTGCCATGTCCAGCTGTAGTGATGACGTTCTCCAAACTAGTGTCTGCCATGTCCAGCTGTACTGATGACGTCCTCCAAACTACAGTGTCTGCCATGTCCAGCTGTACTGATGACGTCCTCCAAACTACAGTGTCTGCCATGTCCAGCTGTACTGATGACGTCCTCCAAACTACAGTGTCTGCCATGTCCAGCTGTACTGATGACGTCCTCCAAACTACAGTGTCTGCCATGTCCAGCTGTACTGATGACGTCCTCCAAACTACAGTGTCTGCCATGTCCAGCTGTACTGATGACGTCCTCCAAACTACAGTGTCTGCCATGTCCAGCTGTACTGATGACGTCCTCCAAACTACAGTGTCTGCCATGTCCAGCTGTACTGATGACGTCCTCCAAACTACAGTGTCTGCCATGTCCAGCTGTACTGATGACGTCCTCCAAACTACAGTGTCTGCCATGTCCAGCTGTAGTGATGACGTCCTCCAAGCTACAGTGTCTGCCATGTCCAGCTGTAGTGATGACGTCCTCCAAGCGATCACCGTGCATTCCATTACTGATACGCCTCCAGCACCAGTGTCTGCCATGTCCAGCTGTACGTATGACCGTCCTCCATAACTATAGCCTGTGCCACATCCAACAGTAGTGATTACTTCCTCCAAGCTACATGTCTGCCATGTCCCAGTTGCACTGATGACGTCCTCGCAAGCTAAAAGCCTGTGCCATGTACGATGTATGATGACAATCCTCCAAGCAACAGCATCTGCCATTCCAGCTGTACGATGACGTCCTCCAGCTAAACCTTGCCATGTCCCAAAAAAAAACCCTGTACTGATGACGTCACCAAGCTATAACTGTGCCATGTCCCCTGTACATATGACGTCCCTCAGCTACAGTGTCTGCCATGTCCACTGTACTGATGACTTCCTCCAAGCTAAGCCTGTGCATGTACCAACTTATGATGAAGTTCTCCACTGTGTCTGCCAGTCCAGCTGGAGTATGACTCCTCCAAGCTACGTGTCTGCCATGTCATCTGTACGATGACGTCCCTCCAAGCTAAGCCTGGTGCCATGTCCAACTGATTGATGACGTCCTCCAACTAGTGTGTGTGCCATGTCCAGCTGTAGTGATGACGTCCTCCAAACTAGTGTCTGCCATGTCCAACTGTACTGATGACGTCCTCCAAACTACAGTGTCTGCCATGTCCAGCTGTACTGATGACGTCCTCCAAACTACAGTGTCTGCCATGTCCAGCTGTACTGATGACGTCCTCCAAACTACAGTGTCTGCCATGTCCAGCTGTAGTGATGACGTCCTCCAAACTAGTGTCTGCCATGTCCAGCTGTAGTGATGACGTCCTCCAAACGATAAACTACAGTGTCTGCCATGTCCAGCTGTAGTGATGACGTCCTCCAAGCTACAGTGTCTGCCATGTCCAGCTGTAGTGATGACGTCCTCCAAACTACAGTGTCTGCCATGTCCAGCTGTACTGATGACGTCCTCCAAGCTAAAGCCTGTGCCATGTCCAGCTGTAGTGATGACGTCCTCCAAACTAGTGTCTGCCATGTCCAACTGTACTGATGACGTCCTCCAAACTACAGTGTCTGCCATGTCCAGCTGTAGTGATGACGTCCTCCAAACTACAGTGTCTGCCATGTCCAGCTGTACTGATGACGTCCTCCAAACTACAGTGTCTGCCATGTCCAGCTGTACTGATGACGTCCTCCAAACTACAGTGTCTGCCATGTCCAGCTGTAGTGATGACGTCCTCCAAACTACAGTGTCTGCCATGTCCAGCTGTAGTGATGACGTCCTCCAAACTACAGTGTCTGCCATGTCCAGCTGTAGTGATGACGTCCTCCAAGCTACAGTGTCTGCCATGTCCAGCTGTACTGATGACGTCCTCCAAGCTACAGTGTCTGCCATGTCCAGCTGTAGTGATGACGTCCTCCAAGCTACAGTGTCTGCCATGTCCAGCTGTAGTGATGACGTTCCTTCAATTTGCTGTGACATGTCTGATTGTAGTGTTGATGCTCCTCAAGCTACAGTCTGTCAGACAGAGGACACTGTGCCACCTCAGTCAAGCCAGCTGCAGGATAAGTCAACAATTATTGGTGAGTTTGCTAACTTAACATAATCCAACATATAGGCATACTTAAATTAGCAGTTTATGCTTTAAACTGACTTTGATATGCACTTTGTTTAAGGTCAGCTGATGACTAACATGGAAATTAACTTTTTTTAGCATTCAATAAAATTTCATTTGAATGTGTTTATGTATGAGGTGAAGTTGTATATTTTACAATGACCACTAAAATTCACTTGAATAGTTATTGAGTGTGAAAAATGAATTTTAAGGGACATCTATTCAGTGTAGTATCTTAATTGATATATAAATTAGAAAAGTCTCTTAAAAGTATTTTAGATAAAGTAAGTGATGTCACTGATTGACATTTTGTGTCTACATCTCTTATTTATCTTCTAACAGACATAAATTCATGCCATTACGTAATTGGCAGTCAGCTGGGTGAAGGAGGCTTTGGAACCGTTTATTGCAGCGACTCGTTTGGATGATGGCCTACAGGTATCAATATGCATTACTTACAATATTTATCTAGCTAATCATTTTTGTCCTATTATACTTTTTCTCGCTCTCTCCTTTGCAAACCCTCTTAGTGTACCATTGAAATGGTGTGAACTCTGCTCACAAATAAATTATTTTCTTTCTTTTTTTGTTGATCAGGTGGCAATAAAATTTGTCTCCCAACAGGAACAAGACGTCCATCAGCATTGTAAGTTGGCTGTGCTCTTTCTGTTTCTCCTCTCAGTCACTGTTTTCATTGTCCAAACTTTTCTTTAAAGGTGGGGTATGTATTTTTTCAAAAACGCTTCAGAAAACTGATTCGGACTGACTAGCAAAACAGACTTGTAGCCAATCAGCAGTAAGGGGCATGTCTACGTTAATTTGGAGAGATAGCTGTAAAGGGTCCGATCCGAGCGACAGAAAGATAGAGATGGCGGATAAAAAACAAAAGCGGAAAACGTCTGCGGAACAAAGAAGGGCTTATGAGAAGTGGACCCGTGTAAATAATCGGATCAGCTTTCCAGCCGCTGGAGAAACGCAAGGAGCGAAGGCCTGTGATCGGACACTGAGGTTGCTTTGTTTCTTCTCGATAGGTGAGTAACACCGTGTCTGCGTACTGGACGCGATAAAGCAACTGTTGAAAATCATTTGAAATTTGTGTCAATACGTCATGAATAGAATGCAGCAGCAGTTTTCTGTTGGGGATTTGTCGTGTCGTGCCGCGCCGCATCCAGTGTAGACAGCATCACTGACTATAATGTCTATGGTGTAGACGGCATCACTGATTATGAGTTCCATAGTATTTTGTCATGCCACTTGTGTCCGGTGTAGACACAGTTTAACATTTGTTTTGCTTTGTTTCACAGAACTAATTGTTGCCTGGGTTGCGTACGTATGTGTGGGGCGGAGCTATCAAAATAGGGGCGAGACCCTTTTGGGGTAGGGGCGTGTTTGTTTTGGTGATTTCAAATGTCAACATTGGTTACCAGAAATCACTTACCCCACCTTTAACATTAACCACAGACTGTAAATGATTTTTCAGAAGACAATCTTCCATTGTCAACAGTTTGTCCAGGACTTGTTTAAGTCCTATATCTGTCTAACCATCATAACAACTGTCTTTCTTCTAGGACGGTTGTTCCAAGCCCCTTCCATTGGAGGTCGCTTTGTTAATTCTTGCAAATGAAGGCCCCAGGGTGGAGGAAATCATCCAGCTTCTGGACTGGCAGGTGGATCCTGACTATTACTTTATGGTGCTAGAGCGGCCCATGCCCTGTCAGTCCTTGTACAGTATGAATATTTAAAGTGCTACAAGGGCACCATTGAAGAAGACGTGGAATGGGTCATCATGCGCCAGGCAACATTCGCAGCTCAAACATGCTGCCGATGTGGAGTGTTGCACCGGGATATTAAGATGGAAAACATTCTTATTAACCCGGACACACTAAGTGAAATTAATTGACTTTTGGTGTGGTGATTTCCTCGTCCTTACTGGTATGTATGATCCCTCAAAGCTGTGAAGTGGGTCTCAAACTCTGGTGATGAGTTGAGGGCCATTCACACAGGACTCTGAGTGAATCAAGCTCTCATGAAGCATCCAGAAATGGGATCCACTGTTGTGAATCAAATGGCATCAAATAATTTCTTGCACGATAGTGAAGAGCACAAGAGAGTACTGCCCTCCTGAATATCTGATGACCGGCCAGTACCACGGGGAACCAGCGACAGTGTGGTCTCTGGGGATCCTCTTGTTTGCATTGCTGTGTGGAGATTTCCCAAAAATACAAGACCTGGAAAAGATTAACCGTAACACCTGGGCCAAAGAGGGTTTGTCGAAAGGTGAGAGCTTCACTTCAGCAAAAGACAATTATAAATCTGAAGCATACAAAATAGAATTTCAATGTAAATTTGATGTAATAATCAGACATCTCTCTCTTCTTTGTGCATAGAATGCTGCGATATTATTTGTGGCTGTCTGCAGTTTGACCCAAAGCAGCGGATTGAACTGGAGAAACTCAGTCTTCACGACTGGTTTACAGTATGACAGGAAGCCAATGCTGCTTCAGGCCCCCAGAAATTCACAGAAGTACCCCGATGGAAATATTCATGGCTGTTCCAGTCCTCAACCCAGAGTTGTTTAATAGAAATAATAGATAGATAAGATAGATAGATAACATAGGATGATAAGATAGACATACAGTATAAGGTAGATAGGATAGGTTAGATATTAAACATTTAAAGATTTTTTTAGATAAAGATTTAAAATAAACAAATATTTATTACTTTTTTGTGTTGCTTTCAGATGCTGGATAACATGATCATCAGCTCTTACTAAGAATATTGTATACTAGTAGAATAAACAAACAAATAGCAGAATTTGTGTAAATTTTTTCGGTTTAACTTGTTACACTGATTTTATAATTAAAATTATATAATTAAAAAAGGTTTTAAATAGAAAAACACATTCACATAACACATATCTGTTTATTATCTTTCCCAATTAAATATCATTTTAAATTATATTTTCTATAACAACAGTATGATTTATACATTGCTTTATGGAGAGTGGGCTTTAAATACACACTCTCCAAGGAGAAACATGAATAAAAAGGTATGAATGGTCAGTGATATTTAAGAGACAGCATAGGGAACCATTGCACCATCTCCTTTATGGTAAGCACCTCATGCTTATCTTCATATTTTACTCTTATTTTCTTCATAATTCTGTTTGTTGGTTGGACCACGTGACTTTGGCATTCATGCCATATAACTACTCATACAGTTAAGCTCAAACTGCACCTCAGATTTTTTGCATAGTCGTATACATTTACAGAAAAGGACCCCAGATTTGGGTGTTTTTATGTGATTTTTCTCCTTTTAATGTTTGTAGACAGTTTATGTTTTACATTTTCATAACTAATGTTTCTCACCTGCACAGATTTGAACCCTGTGTGTAACAATAAATGCAACTTGAGGAGAGGGAAGAAACCCGTTTTTAAATTGAGGGTAGTAGTAGTAAAATGTGCAGTGTCTGTTGCACCACAAGGGGTCGCAATGTTTCTAGGTTTACACCAGTTTGCCTTGCCCCAGTTTTAGGGCCAAGCAACTGTATATTATACTCCCTAAAACAGAACTGTGCAGGTCCACACAATGTGTGGCCAAAAACCTCAGTAAAAACCTTTAGAGATTTACACAGAAAAATATTTACGACTCAAATTTCAGCAGTTCAGTTTGGTTCAATCTTACTATCCTGTGAAATGCAGTTTTTATTTGTGTTGTTAGGAGGTTTTGTGGTGGACCCATGATAGAGAGATGGTAGTTTTACATTTACCTACATTTGCAGTAAGTTTATTTTAAATGGTGTATGCTATTATTTATTTGCTATTGTTTAAAATCATTATGTGTTAAATAAGGTAATTTAGCCACTCACATTCCCACGGTCACCTATTATGACCTGTTTGAATGCGCTTCATGGTTCTAATCATGTTTCTATCTAAAGGTGGTGAGAATGAAGCTTTGGACTCATAAAGACCCATCTTGACGTATCCTCCCTGTGTGCACTATTGATATTCTGAGGAAGGTAATCAATGCCCGCTGACTAAGGTAAAAGCTTGATCCTCTCAGGTGCAGGACACTCTGCTGCTGTGACGTGACGCAGCATTTTTCTCTCATCAGAAAGATGCCAGGTCAGCAAATTTTGCTTTTGTTGTAATTTTGCATTATTAGAGCAGCATCCTGTTTGTTGTCTCACTGGCTCGGGTGTCATTTTCAGATATTTCATAAAGCCGGTGAACGCATAGACCAGAGTAAATATAAAACTCTCTCTGGGTTCCTCTACGACTGTTATATATAAGAGCCAGTAGAAGATTTGATTGGGTCACTCGTACCATGCTGTCTTAATATAGTGGAGGAAATAACTACATTTTTACAGATAGAAATCATATTAGGGAGCTTCTGAAGTCACAATATGATAATAAAAAGAATTTTAAATCATTTTGTTTGCAGGTTTAGGTGCATGCTGCAATTTTTGTCGTTGCCCGTTCTTTACTAATTTGTAAAATCATAAACTGACAATTAATTAAGAAATATTCCATGTCTTTCTATTTTTTTCTCCTTTTAAAATCAAATTATTACAAACAAAAGGCAATTTCTTGGAGATATTGGTTTCGTTTGTTATCAATTATACAGTATATTTGAATTATGGAAATCATATTAGTTGACATATGTGACCCTGGAGCACAAAACCAGTCTTAAGTCACTGGGGTATATTTGTAACAATAGCCAAAAATACATTGTATGGGTCAAAATTATTGTTTTTTTTATGCCAAAAATCATTAGGACATTAGGTAAAGATAATGTTCCATGAAGATATTTTTTAAAATTTCCTACTGTAAAGATATATAAAAACTTTTTTTGATTAGTAATCTGCATTGCTAAGAACTTCATTTGGACAACTTTAAACGCAATTCTGATTTTTGATTTTTTTGCACCCTTAGATTCCATATTTTCAAATAGTTGTATCTCAGCCAAATATTATCCTATCCTAACAAACCATACATCAATAGAAAGCTTATTTATTCAGGTTGCATGTGATGTATACATCTCCATTTTGAAAAATTGACCCTTATGACTGGTTTGGTGGTCCAGGGTTACATATTAGCTTTTAATAATAAATAATAATAATAATAAAAAATAAGTGAATTTTAATCAATTTACCTGTTGGTTTTAATGCATTTTGCAATTTTTCTTAATGTCCTTGTGGCTGCACTAGTTTGTAAAGTGCTGAACTAACAATTATTTTTCCCCTTTTTCAAATAAAATTATATTTGTTTAATTTGTTATAAAGTATAGTTTTTACTTTTTCTCCAATATCACTTTCTATAATCTTAATATTTTGTAAAATGCTTTTAACTAACCAAAGCCATTTCCTTAATGACATCATCCAATAGGAAGTGTGACGTCATCTTGGAGGGAAAACAACAGCATAAACACCAGTGAGTATTTTGTGGTATTACTAGCTGTTTGATGAAATATGGTTTGAACAATATTTCATGAACAGTATTACATATTGTTTGATGAAATTACTCTAATCTGTAGGACAATATCAAAACATACCAGTATTAAAAAAAGAACTCCGTTACACCCTCATGTACATTAACGCTCTTTATTTCCACCCTCTTCTCTTTTTTGCCATTACTGTTAATAATTTTAGGTTTTTACTTCCCTTTTATAGTGAAGAAAACCATTTTATTCCTTTTTACAGTAATATTTTTAAAATTACAACACAAGCATATTTATTTCTTAAACGTTACAGTTCATAAAGAGTGAGTTTTAAAATTGGAATTATGCTTAAATTATGTGTTTTTAAAGTTATTGCTATGAAATGTGATTTTATGTGGTGCTGAAGAAATGATCCACACGGAAACAACTCAAACATGGCCAAGTAACAGTCACATTTACTGTAATGTTTACAGTGTCATAAGATTTCATTCAGTTCTTTTAGTTTTGTAAATCTGTTCACCATAAAGTGTAATAAACCCCATCCCATACATTTCAGTTGAGTTTGCCATCTAATAAATAAATTCTGCTTGGTACATTTAGTGCATAAATTCATCCTCTGTAATACCTGACAGTGTAAACTCTACCTTATAGACTCTCGTACTATAGTGTGCTGTAAAGTTTACAGTGTAATAAAACCTTTTGCCTCTTATATAGATCCAAAACAAAAATATTCTCTACCAAAAATAGTCAAATAATGTGGGTTTATAATAATTCCATTTGATTAGATATCATCTTTTGTGAGTTCAATAGCGTGTTCGTGTTCCGAATACTTCGTAAATATCAATGATCTCTAACTGTGGCGACAGACATTCCTATAACAACCAGCAGTACAGTGCCTAAAATCTTAATAGTCAT
Source organism: Sinocyclocheilus anophthalmus (assembly GCA_018155175.1). Classification (NCBI taxonomy): domain Eukaryota; kingdom Metazoa; phylum Chordata; class Actinopteri; order Cypriniformes; family Cyprinidae; genus Sinocyclocheilus; species Sinocyclocheilus anophthalmus. The sequence goes on from JADLZN010010937.1 coordinate 297,518, forward strand.
GATATAACAAATGTCACAATAATATCATAGTCTTTGCTTTTTAGCGAATAACAGTGAGCGCTCGTTACATACATCTGAATGTTAAACTGCAGCGAGGGAGTGTAAAAAAAAAACGTGAAGCTGGACCTTTCCTAAAAACATCATACAGTCTCCGATCACTGTGAGGACACGCCCCCTACATTGACCAATCAGAGTGAAGGAAGTGGGGTTTGTATTACATTTCGCAGCTATTGCACAAGAAGCTCACTTCTTGTTGATATTGTGTATGTAGTGTATGTGTTTTTGGTATTATTCATCCTCAGCGTATATGAGGCGCACATTTTGAGTTCCATTGATTTCCAGCTCCTCCGGGTCTTTGTTTCTCGTTCTTGTTGTCCTGCAGGGCGTTCTGCACCCTGTAGAAGGCGATGCTGAGCATCTGGCCCTCTCGGTGCCCGCTGGTGGGGAAGCAGGGGTCTCTCAGGAGGCGGCGGAGCCCAGCAGGGTGGCGAGGAGCGGGCAGAGCAGAAGTGCCAGGCTCAGCGTGAGTGCACTGGCACCGTTGCACTTTTTGCCTCCTTCGCAGCGCGACTGTTGGCACAAAACACCCTTAAAGTTCGGCGGACAGCTACAGCGCTGATTCTGAACACACGTCCCCCCGTTCTGGCACAAGAGTAACTCATCGTCGCACACGTTCGCTGTGGAGAACATGAGGAAAAAGTTATGTTATGTTCAAGCAAATACACCGTTTTTCTCTAAGACTAGTTTTTAATAATTCAGATTTTTAAAAATTCTCTGCATTATTTGATCAAAAATACAGTAATATTGTAAAATATATATATAAATTTAAACTAACTATTTCTATTTTAAAGGGGTCATATGACTTTGCTAAAAAATAACATTATTTTGTGTATTTGGTGTAATGAAATGTGTTTATGCGGTTTAAGGTTCAAAAAACACATTATTTTCCACATACTGTACATTATTGTTGCTCCTCTATGCCCCGACTTTCTGAAAACGTCGTTTTTTACAAAGTTCATCGGTCTGAAAAGCTAGGTGTGCCCTGATTGGCCAGCTATCCAGTGCTTGTGATTGGCCGAATACCTCAAGCATCTGACGGAAATGTTACACCAAAAAAACCCCTAAAACCGCCCTTACCATACTGTGATGCCCTGTCAGGCTGGAGCGATTATTCAAAAACATTAAAACCCATTATACACGAGGCATTCGTTGCATCCAGTGGGGACATAATTACTGATTATAATGACTTATACTGTCTTTTTACGCGTTGCGTTGTCCATGTCTGCATTTGTGATCGGAGAAATTACAAACAACAAGCGCTACTCTACACTGCTCAATCTCGCGTTTGAATCGTCAGTGGCAAATTCTTTAAATATAAAACGTACTTACAGGCTGCGAGTCAGCATTATGTCAGCATCATAGACCGTATAGTGTTCATCCATGCGCGCGAAGGGTAAACTGAACTGAATTTCACACGGACAACCGGCATGTAAGGCTGCTCTCCCAAGGAACAGTCCCCTCGTCTCCGTAAAATGTGTTGCCCATCTGTATTTTGGGTTGAACTTTTTTCTGTAACAGTGTTGTAAATAACAACTTAAACCACTGATTTCAGTCGTGTTCCTCGTTTGGAAGGCTAACAAGTAGTTTTTCCTCACTTTCACAACTTAAACACAGCTCTCCATGACTGGGAACAAGACACAGCGTGAATAAAAGTTACGCCTTTCTTTCTTTGCGTGAACATTTGGCGGCGTTATGCAAATCTTCCCACATCGTGACGTAGGCATGTGGGGGCGTGTTTAAACGAGGCGTTTTAGGGGGCCGTGGACGAGTCTTAACTTTGATAAAGAATATCTCTTTGGTTTTGAGACTTTAGTCTTTGGAACTTCAGGGATCTTATCTATTCACAAATAGCTTGTAACACTCCAAAGAGAAAGGAAAACTTGAAATCGCATCATATGACCTCTGTAATTTATTTTAAAATGTAATTTATTATTTTTAGTCTTCAGCGTCACATGACCCTTCAAAAATCATTCTAATATACTGATTTAGTGATCAAGAAACATTTCTTATTATTACCAATTGCTGAAACAATTGTGCTGCTTGTGGTTGAAGAATATGCTACAGCGCTCATTCTAAAGAGGTGGACGGAGCATGAACACCTAAAATGCATGTGTAGATTCAGTCGAGTGATAAAGTTTAGGCTACCCTCTTCAACTTAATGCTGTTGAACAGAATTTACAGAGCAAACTATGTGCTAAAATAACCATAACATCATCAGCAACGCTGAAATACAAGCACGCATTTCTGTCAGTCAGATGCATGTGAAAGTTGCATGTGTTACTATAACAAACACTGCATATTTTCTTTCAGAATAATCATTGGCTGGTAGAAAGACAAAATTAGGTTACATAGAAGTTTTTACCTAAAAATTAAGATAAGGTAAAGGTGTGAATAATTACATTTTAGACACATTGTCAGTAATTTAGCCAGCGAAAATAAATCCCTAGGAGAACTGTTGTGCGTCTCAGATTAACACACAGCACAGCAGAAGGTTTCATTAATGAATCCACGTTTTTAAATGAATCAGTGATTCAGTGAGCCATTCATAAAGGCAGTCACTTGCTTCGTTTCTGAATGAATCAGCTGTTTGAACGAATCCATGAATGATTGAAAGACTCCCTTATCAAGATAGGGATTTGCCACCACCTACTGGCGCTTTTAATTTTTTATTTAGAGTATTGTTTCTTATTTCACTTTTTGTATTTTGAATTTAAATAATTCTGTCTAAAGCTACTTTTTGTAATGTCTACTTCATGCTTTTCTTATTTAACACAATATAACATTCTCTTTTAATAATCATTTTACTTTAATATTGTGCACAATTTATGTGCCTGTTATTAATCTTGTTAATCTGAGATTATTTTGATGTAATTAATCGGCACATAGTAAGTTAATATAATTAATTATTAATTAATTACTAACCTTGACAGCCCTATACTAAAACATAAAAAACGCTGGTACATACCTTTTTATCATCAGAACGATTGATCAGAAGTCACAATAAAGACATTCATAATGTTAGAAAAGATTTCTATTTCAAATAAATGCTGTTCTTTTGAACTTTCTATTCATTAAAGAATGCTGAAATAAAGGAATATAGTTTCCACAAAATTTGAAGCAGCACAACTGTTTTTAACTGATAATAATCAGAAGTGTTTCTTGAGCAACAAATCAGCATATTAGAATGATTTCAAGGTCAGTGCGAACACTGATACTGGAGTAATGATGCTGAAAATTCAGCTTTGATCACAGAAATAAATTACATTTTAAAATATATTTAAATAGAAAACAGCTTTTTTTTAAGCTGTAAAAATACTTAACAATTTGATATTTTTACCTTTATGACCAAAAGAGACTTCTTTCAAAAACCTTTCAAAATCTAAATTATTCCAAACTTTTGGCCGGTAGTGTAGTGCAGCGCCTCTCTATCACACACACAGCCACGCTCATTTGCTTAGTGACTTGTATCTGTGTCATATTTAACATGGGCTTATGGTGTCATTAAAAAGCCACAATGGGTCGCAGAAGTCTGGGTACTAATGAGACCAGGTGCTGCACACCTGACCCCAAACTGTCTCAGCAATGAACAATTGAGTGTGTGTGTGAGAAAAAGGACAGAAAATGATAAAGAGGAGGATGACTATGGCTAGGTTCAGAATAGCATACTACTCCATGCACTATGCATATCATACCTGGATGACCTACTACTACATTACACTGCACTGAGCACTGAATCCCACAGTGCAACATGTCCGACTTGACCTTCAATTTCCAGAGTGAAGAATTAATTGTAAGTAATATTTGTCACAGTATTTATTTTTTGATGGTATAAGATTTCAGTGGATTTCTCAGTGAAAAACGACATTACCCATGATTCTGCAGGTAAATCTCCACCAATCAGTGAATTGCAACAAGCAAATTGTGAAAAAATAACACTCAGTGCCCATCTACTCCCATGAAAAGACTTTAAAAATAGTAGGCAGTGTATTGTGTATAATATAGATAATTAAGCTTTAAGTGTGCCGTTCTGAACATAACCCAGAAAAAGACTGTGTATGTGAAGGGCTAAATGTTCCAAATTTTTTTGCAAAACTGAAAAAGTCATGAGATTGTAATACAAAAAGTTCTGAAAGACTTGCCTAAACTATGTAAAAACTTATTCCATTAACCAAACGGTTCATCCTCTGCATTTACCAGAGCCAGTAAATACTCGCTGCATGCAGATCCACTTAACCCAAGAACAAATCAAATCTATTTGAAGAAAGTGACTAATCCAGCTCCGGAAGTGTGTCCCTGATGGATTCTCCTCTGTTTTCCCTTCTCACAGTGCTAGCGGTTCTGGCCATGGGCCTGTTTCATCTTAAAGATGGATCACAGGGAAAACGCTGTGCGCAGGGCTTCTAGAATCACCATGGGAATCCAGGTACAAATGTGATCATTACCCCACAAACCAGTTTCCAATGAACAAGGGCTGCTTAGAATCTGCATGGCAGCACATCATTTTAATACACAAATAGCCAAACGCATTAGACACCAGTAATATGCTGTTTTGATGTAAATATCTAATGCGTCGTGAGAAGGGGTCAGACTCTTGTCAAATCAAATGAATCCCGCCCTCTTCATTGAGACCACACCCCTTTTTTGTGCTTACACAACTTGGAACAAATTCCAACGTTTGAATCAGAAACTGTGTCAAAAAAATTTTTTAAACAAAAAGTAAAATGGTCACTAGTAGCCCAGTGTCAAAATGTGACATTGCTGGTAGATGGTGTGACTACACATTTTAAGCAATCACAATAATCCACAACACGACTCCAATCCATCAGTTAACGTCTTGTGAAGTGAAATAATCCATAATAAGGCTTACTCCAATGAGAAAATTCATCCCGTTGTCCTCTCAGAACAAAATATATTAGTTTGGACTGTTTTGGCTTATAAATGGAGCTTGATCTGTGCATATTTCTCTTCTGATTCAGACAAGATGACTTTTTCACTGGAGAAAGCAATATTATGGATGAAAGACTTGTATTTTAGCCAGAAGCAATGGTTTGCAGTTAAACACAACTTGATGGATTTGTTTCTTACAAACACGCAGCTTTTGGCTTCACAAGACTTGGAACTGATGGACTGGAGTGGTGTGGATTACTTGTGGATTATTGTGATGTTTTTATCAGCTGTTTGGACTCTCATTCTGACGGCACCCATTCACTGCAGAGCATCCATTGCTGAGCAAGTGATGCAATGCTACATTTCTCTAAATTCCCATGAAGAAACAAACTTATCTGTATCTTGTATGGCCTGAAGGTGAGCAAATTTTCATTTTTGGGTGAACTATTCATTTAAAGCTTCTTTCTCCTTTCTCTGTCATTCAAAAGTAGAATTAACGCCGCTTTAATTCCACTGTGTAAAAACTTATGACTGCAAGCTAGAACTAGTAATTATATTATTTACTCTGTGACTTTTATTTCAAACGGCAACAAAACAAAAGCCTTGTAAAGGACTGAGCCAATTAATATCTGATTTAAACTTGAAATTGGCTGAGGAGAATGGAGAGACAATTGCACACTTTGACATTGATTTGTTAATTAGATTGTAGAGTTGAATGAAGTCTGATTAGGAAGTGGTTAATGAATCAGGGAGGTACTTACGGAAACAGCCCTGTTTCCAATAGTAACCGGGGAGACAGTCGTCACATTTGACTCCGGTAGTGCCCTCTTTACACTGACAGAAGCCGGTACCGTTACAGCGGTCGTGCAACGAGCCCATCGTATTACAGTTACACTCTGAGAAGAAAGAGAGAATTAGTTAGGGGGGAAAAGTTTGAACTTTTAAGCTTTGTTTGCATTGTGTAGTTGCTTTTTTGTGGTTAGAAAGAATAAGTATGCTATTTGTTTATATTGAGAAGTGGTCAACCAATGTGGATGTTTTAATGGCCGTTGCTGATATCTTAGGCCGCGTCCACACGGAGACGCGTTTAGCTGTATACGCATACATTTTGTATCGTATAGGCATTTTGTCCACTCGGATCTGGCATTTTGGGAGAGTGAAGCCGATATTTTTTTAAACCGGGTCCCAGAGTGGATAAATCTACAAACGCCACCCTTGCGTTTTCGTGTGGACAGTGAATCCGTATATTTTCTGCAACGATGACGTCATCAGCCCACATCTCGCCCCTAGTCAGACACCGCTACGTCACGTAACAGCAACATAAACATGATCAAACACTGAACGATTGTCTTTTTAATAACTAACATTAACACAGATTGCTGACGTTATAGTGCTGTCAAAATAAAAATCCCAAATATCGGCCGATATATCGGTCGGACATCTAATATTGAGCAACAGTATAGTTTTATGTTGTGTTCGAGCTATGTTGGAAAGATGATATTTATAAGTTGAATGAACTTGCTTCACACTATATCTTAATTAACAGTAGGAAACACTTGAACATTTCTTTAAACTCATAAGAAAATCGGCATTAATCGTTATAAACTGTAATTGTGAATTTTGATGGTACAGCTTAGTTTTTATGCATTTTGTGCAAGAAAAAAAAAAATAATTTAGCTGGTTTATGAAGAGACCGACTTGACCAAACTGCATTTCCCGTCTCATTGGTTATCTAAAAATAGCTGGGTATAGGAGTGCTGTAGGGAGGATGTATTTCTGTGGGCCGAAACCCGCACTTCCAATTCCATCATCATGGAAATCAGTGGTTTTTGTGTAAATAGCTGAAATAAGGTCTGTGGTCAACACAAACGCAGAGTTTAGCTTTTTACTTTTGGCGTTTGTATTTAGGTTTCACAATTTGTAAAATTGTGTTCATTCGTGAAGTCAGGATTTCTGCTGGGCTTAAAAAGGTCTTAATTTGCCCTTCCACAAAATAAGGCCTTAAAATGTATTGATGGGTGCAAAAAGCCTTAAAAAAGTCATGGCATGAAGTTTTGCATACACTGCACAAAAAAAAAGAATACATTTCTAAACATCCTTAAATCAAGATTTGTGTTCTTTACTTGGTCTTATAAAGGTTTTAATAAAGTCTTAAATGTACTGTACCTTCATAAACCTGCAGAAACCCTGAAGATTATCATGATGAAAAAAATGTGTAAGAATCATAAATAATTTTATGTCACAGAGCTTATTTTCTGCAATAAATAAAAGGTGATGGAGAAATCCTATTGATTTTTGTCGAGGGAACCAGGATGATGCTAACTTCTGTAATCTCATAAGTACTTTGTTGTTTGAAGATTTCATGTATTGCATCACTTTTATAGTGTAAGGTAGCTGCAAATTAATCATTTTGATCTTTTCTTATTTTTAGAAACTATCTACCGATATTTTTATACACATCAGTATTTTGGATTGGGCTGCAGCCAACTGCATTAGAACAAATTACTGCACTTCCGTGAGAACTCCTGAAAATAGACACTGTAAACTCAGTGCTATTGTGAGCTCAGAATGAGGTAAATGTTCTCCTCATGGAGATCTTGGTGTTGATCCTGTGCCATGTTGGCACCTGGCGAACACCCGATGATGGCGAGTTCATCTGTGCTGACTTCACAGCACGCTTTCATTTACCCCGCGCCCTGCCTCCTCATGCGGCAGATGGACTTCCTTCTCCATCCTGGTACTCTCAGCGTCGCGCTGATTTAAGAGCTGTCACATCCGGGTTTATTTCTGGACGTTTATTTGAGGACTGCTGGGAATCTCTAATATAACGCTCCCAGGATGATAATGTTGCAGTTTAACTTTGCTGACCGTGGCGTCCAGCGCAGTTTTGTTTCATCTTGCATTTTTTCTTTTTCTTCCCTTATTCAGTTGTCTGTGTATAACTTTCTACTGATTACGTCCTTGGCATTTTTCTCCAAGTACGTCTCTTTTTGTTTAATTTAGAGGGATTTCCTGTCTCCTTAGGTTTAAAAATTTTTTTTTTTAATGTAGATTCCTGACTGCTGGGACAGGCGCTCTTTAAAGATTAACGCTCGTAATCTGAGTAATTTTTTGCTGAATTACTTTTAGTGTCTAAAACTGACAAAATGAATCAGCCACCAAAGACTGTGGATTGTATAGCACTGCCCTCCTCAGTTTTACGGCCTTAGTGGAGGCATTAAATATTGTAATTTTGTGTGTTGTAATTTGTAAATATTTCAATTTCATCAAGTATGGTTCACTCTGCAGTAATTGGCAATAAATAATTGTGACATTGCTATTATATTAAGGTCATGTACAACAGCTTTTAAAAGGGCCCAATGATAATCAGTTTTATTTTTCTCATATGTTTTCTTTGCTTTAATTTTTCAAGATTAATTTTTTTCCCCTTTTGATTTTTTTCTGGATTTTGTTTTAATTGTTACATAAAATTTTCAAAAGGTATCAAATCGAATTAATTGAAATTATGAAAGGTATACAATTCAAAAACAACTTATTAAAAGTTTAACAAAACTTAAAAAAAAAAACATTTTTGGGCCCTATAAAAAAAAATCTGTTTTAATTTTCCTAAATTCAGTGTTTTTCTTGATATTTTTTTCAGAATTTTGTTTTAATGGTTTAATCAATTTTAAGAATTAAAAAGCGTTTAATTAATTGAGTTCATAAAACTTTAACAACTTGTACATTTATTACAATTTTTACAATAATTGAACTGATTTTTTTTTACATTATTTTTATTTATTCATTCAGAAATTCTGTTATATTTTTACTTGATTTTGTACACATTTATTATCAGAAATGGTGGTAATCAAATCAAGGCTTAAAAAACAATTTAATTAATCTTTTAAAATGAAATCAAATTAAATCACTTTCATTTTTGGAAAACAAACCTACACAAGAGGTTTAAATTTAAAAAAAAAAAGTGTTTTTTCTTTGAGAAGTACATTGTAATGTAAAATGATACTATATTTCTGTCATAATTTCTTAGTTAAGTTCAACGTTTATTTCGACAAGTTGTATTGAAGACCTTTTTTATTAGTTCTAGCATCTGGGAATTGAACCCGTAACCTTGGCATTGCTAATGCCAAATACTGTTTGAGATACAGTATTGCTTGAGCCAGTGATTTAATTTATTTTGCACAACATTTGTGCACATTTCAGATATAAAAACGTACACCGTTACTCACCGATACACACATTCTCATCATCAGGCTCTGCAGAGGTGTTTTTGTAGAAGCCCATGCGACAGTGTTCGCAGTTCTGACCACGCGTGTTGTGTTTGCAGCTCACACACGTGACTATGTTCAGGAAGTCGATGTAACTGCAGCGATTCGAGTGTCCATTACATTCACAATCTGACAATGAGAGAGAGACGTCAACACTTTACATTTTAAAGTAAAGAAGGGTTAAAAGAGAGAGAAGAGTTCCTGGTTTTTGAGATAATGAGATGAAATGGAATGCGAAATGTCAGTCAAGCTGCTGAATACAGCACGTAAATGTGGGCGGGTATATGTTAATGAGCTTATGACTTCAGAATCATGATGATTTAAAAAATTTGATTAGATTTTTTGCAATTTAGTTTAAGTGCTCTGGGTGGACTAGGAAGTTTTGTGGTGTGAATGTTAGAGTATGACATTCAGACTACATCAATCTCAATGCTGAATCAATGAAGAGCTATTGACTTTTTTTATTTATTTATTTATTTGTTTTTGCTTGCTTCACTTTGTGTCTTTCCTGCTGCGCCCAAAGTATTGGCGGCTGAAATGAAGATGTGTTGTGTGTGTTGCTGACAGGGCGATATCTCACACACCCTTGCGGGAGTCTTTCCCACACCTCATGCACGTGTGTGTGTGTGTGGCGTTTGTAAGCGCGTGTATGTGTGCGTGCGCTCCAGGGATGTTGGGAAATCTGATGACAGATGTTTTTCTAAAACAGCTGTTTCTCCGTCTTCTGAAGCAGATCTTTTTTGTCAAACTGCTGGGTTTCTCCCAGTTCCCATTCACACCTGTCCTGTATCTTTCTCTCATGTCTGTTTCTTTCTGTCACTCACAGCGAATCAGTGTCTAGTGCATCAATGAACCACACTCAGTGTCGCTCCTTTTTGAGAATCTGACCCGGTGCCTGCCAAGCGTTACACGGCACTTTCACCTCAACGTGACAGATATGAGGTTCTAGAAAGTGGAGGTGTACATAGTAAGATGTATTTTTTTAAATAAAGTACTACTTTTGTTGAGCAATGATGCATGTAATTGATCAAAATTGACAGTAAAGACATTCAGAAAATTACAAAAAGATTTCTATTTCAAATAAATTCAGTACTTTTTAACTTTTTAAAAACAATTAACCATTTAAACCTAGTTAAGATTGTATAACTGAATCTAATGGTCCTGATGTTGCAATTGCGGTATGTGTCAGTTTGAGTTCAATTAAAGGCACAACCATTATCTAATGGTATTTAATATACAAGTAAAATGTGTAAATGCATATTAACCAGACCATTTAAATCAGCTTTACGAATTCTTAGCTGTTTCAGAATTGTTTATCAGTTTAGACGTGCCTTTTAAATATTTATGTGCACTTTAAAAGCTAGAGAACGAGAATTCAGTACAGAGCCTGTCTCAGCACATAGGAACAGGCAAATCAATGAAATATAAATGAGAGTTACACACACACAAGCTGATCACAACACACTTACCTTATATATCACACATTTATATTGAGAAGCAGGGATGTAGGGATTAATGAGAGTTAGAACGCTGGAGACAGGGAGTGACATGCTGACAAACATCAAACTCAGCGAGTCTTTAGTTTTTGAACGCTCAACCTCACGTGGTCTAGAACTTTCTAAAGTACTAGCCATTAATTCATATCTCCACTGAAACGTGTTCTAGAACTCTTCACAGTTACCTGTACCTCTATTGAACTAAAGCCCAATTATAGACCTTAGTAAGTTCGATGGCATATTGAAGACAAGGCTGTGAGTGCATGTGCTGTATGAAGGCCCTAGATCACAAATCATTTTCACAACTTTCAATGCTTTTTTGTGTGGAATTTTTGTCTACTGAAAGTCTCTTGGAAAGATGTTTGGTCAGTTGACAATCGGTATGTTCTTAAACAACAGTACAATTGATTGAACACACTGTACTTCTATCCCTGACAGCCTTGTTTTCATTCCTGTCATAAATTAAATATGTCTGCGCCGATAGCCTTGTGGGCAGCGTGCCGAAATTTATTTATTTATTTAATGTTTTATTTGCTAGGGACAGATACAATAAACATAGATGAAAATGTAAAAACAGTCATCCCATGCATGTAACCATAGTGCTTGTAGCCGAAGCTAATTTGCAACACTTGTCCCTAGGAGGGCTTTTATAAATTACAATTACAATAAACAAGTAGTACACAAATTTATAATATAAATACACTACACATGACTACAGGTTTGTTGATGTATCAACCAAGATTTCGTGGCTTTCCTAAAATAATTATAATTTACAGTAGATTTTAAATAGTCAGGCAATGAATTCCAAAATTTTACGCCTTTCACTGAGAGAACAGTCTGAGCAAATTATGTTTTACAATGTATAACTTTACAGTTTCCACTAGAAGCCGCTCTAGTGGATCTACTGCTTCCCTGCAATCTGTCGAAAAATTTACATAAGGGCATAGGAGCAAGACCATTTAAACATTTAAACAAACTTTACATAATGAAAAAAGACAAAGTGAGCAAAGCTCAAAATCTTGTATTTTCTTAGGATCTGACAATGATGGTATCTTATTTGCTTTCTATCTAAAATTTTCAAAGCTCTATAGTAAAGACATTTAACCTGATTAATTATGGATTGATTTGTCTGAGACCAAATAGCTAATCCATATGCCATGTGTGATAATATCATCGAATTTAAAAACAAAAAAGCATGATCATATGTTAAACAATTTCGTATTATTCTAAAGCTGGTAAGATTTGCTTTAATCGTTTTACGCAACTTTTTAACATGACTTTTACAATTTTAAAATACAGTACTGTTACGCTATGGGCGTCCCGTGTTCAAATCATAACTCGTGGAACTTTCCCGATCCTGCCCCTCTCTCTCTCCCACTTCACTTCCTGTCAGTTCTGATCTGTCCTGTCACAATAAAGGCAAAAAAAAAATCTAAAATGTGATGGTACCCTCATTAAGGTCTATTGAAAAATTCTGTATTGTGTTCTATAACTCTCCTTGATTCATTAAAAAAAAATGCGGCAGCATGAAATTTCTACAGTACATCAATGAAAGTGTCTGCTAAATGAAAATTTTTAATTAATTCAGAAACACTGTAACGTTCTGAGTAGAGCTATTTAGTTACTTAGTCCTTCTAAACAACTCACGGTTCCACACAACACATTAACTACAGTTCTAGAGACTAAAGCATGTTAGTGTTTAAATTGTATGAACTACGGTGAGCTCTAGAACCCATTTGAGTCGAAGGTTCTAGAATCTAGAATGTTAAGGTTTTCTATCTAGAACATTCCCCCATTCTTTTAAATACTGTGACATTGTACTGTGAAATCTCTTTCTACCTTTTCTTAGCTCATTTTAATTTCTTTCTCACCTTTGAAGTCGTCATATATGATGCCTTTTAGCTGTACGGTCTGTTGCCCTCCAGATAGTAAGAACTTCAGAAGAGCTTCAGAGAATGAAAAGTCTTATTTTTTTACAATATGTTCATCTAGAAACCTACTACCAAGCAAAGCAAATCGAGTCTACGACAAGCAAATCTCCAACTATCCATCCACATGCTTAAGGGAGGTGAATAGAATCATTGTTTGAGACATTTAACAGGGACAAAAAAAATCACTACCAACCATATAGACTATAATATATATACAGTCTAAAGTGGCAGGCTACAGAAGCTAATGCAGCTCCTTGCTAATATGGATTCTAATGACTACTATGCATACGCAGTGATAGACTTAACCAGCCACAAAATGTGCTCTAAGTTGACCTCACACCGTGGATACCTTTTTTATTCTCTTCATCTTCTCTCTCCCACTTATGAATGGGTTTTACTTCACCCTCTCCTTTACCATGCTCTTCTGAGTGTTTGTGTGGATCTAGACGAGCAAAGAGAAGAACTGAGCAATCCACAGGTTTATACTACATTCTGTACTACAGGCCGTTTGAAACTACCAGCTGAGCCATACCTTCAACAGCTGTGTGTTTATGAGACCCTTCCTCTTCTTCTGACTCCTTTGGTTTCTGTAGTACTGACTTTATATCCTCATGTTTTGGTCCTAAGATGTGATGCTTTGGTACTGATTCATGTGACATGTGTACTGATGAAACTGTCTCTACTTTTGGCAGTACAGATCCATGCATTGTCTCTGACTCTGGTACTGGTTTATGAGATTCCCTTTTTGGCTGTGTTGGTATGTGTCCATGAGATTCTAATATTGATTCATGAGGTTTCACTATTGGCTGATGAGGTTTATGCATTGCCTCATGATGATGTACTATTGGCTCATGAGCTTTCACTATCGGCTTGTAAGTATTCACTATTGGATTATGAGTTTTCACTACTGGATCATGAGGTTTATGCATTGGTTCATGAGGATGTACTATTGGTTTGTGAGGTTTATTCATTGCCTCATGATGATGTACTATTGGCTCATGAGGTTTATGCATTGCCTCATGATGATGTACTATTGGTTCATGAGGTTTATGCATTGCCTCATGATGATGTACTGTTGGCTCATGAGGTTTATGCATTGTCTCATGGTGATGTACTATTGGCTCATGAGGCTTCACCATTGGCTCATGAGGTTTCACTATTGGCTCATGAGGTTTATGCATTGGCTCATGATGATCTACTATTGGCTCATGAGGTTTATGCAAAGGCTCATGATGATGTACTATTGGCTCATGAGGTTTCTCTGGCTCATGAGGTTTCACAATTGACTCTGAGGTTTCACTATTGACTCATGAGGTTTATGCATTGGCTCATGGGGTTCCACCATTGGCTCATGAGGTTTATGCATTGGCTCATGATGATGAACTATTGGCTCATGAGGTTTCTCTGGCTCATGAGGTTTATGCATTGGCTCATGATGATGAACTATTGGCTCATGAGGTTTATGCATTGGCTCATGATGATGTACTATTGGCTCATGAGGTTTCTCTGGCTCATGAGCTTTATGCATTGGCTCATGAGGTTTCACAATTGACTCATGAGGTTTATGCATTGTCTCATGAGGATTCACAATCAGTGTGTGAGTATTTACTATTGCGTCATGAGAATTCACTATTGGATCATGAGGTTTATGCATTGCCTTATGATGATGTACTATTGGCTCATGAGGTTTCACTACTGGATCATGAGGTTTATGCATTGGCTCATGAGGTTTCACAATTGACTCATGAGGTTTATGCATTGTCTCATGAGGATTCACAATCAGTGTGTGAGTATTTACTATTGCGTCATGAGAATTCACTATTGGATCATGAGGTTTATGCATTAACTCATGATGATGTACTATTGGTTCATGAGGTTTCTCTGGCTCATGAGCTTCATGCATTGGCTCACGAGGTTTCACAATTGACTCATGAGGTTTATGCATTGTCTCATGAGGATTCACTATCAGCTTGTGAGGATTCACTATTGGATCATGAGTTTTCACTATTGGATCATGAGGTTTATGCATTGCCTCATGATGATGTACTACTGGTCCATGAGGATTCACTATCGGCTTGTAAGTATTCACTATTGGATTATGAGTTTTCACTACTGGATCATGAGGTTTATGCATTGCCTTATGATGATGTACTATTGGCTCATGAGGTGTATGCATTGCCTCATGAGGATTCCCTATTGGCTCATGAGTTTTATGGACTGGCTCATGTGAATTCACTATTGGCTCATGCATTTTAAGCATTGGCTCATGAGGATTCGCCATCGTCTTGTGGGGATTCTCTATTGGATCATGAGGACTCACTATTGGATCATCAGGTTTATGCACTGCCTCAGAATGGTGTACTGCTCTGCTTAGGCTCATGAGTAATGTATGCCTATCTCCATGAGTTTACGTTGTTCATGAAGGATTCATTTGCTCATGAGTTTTATGCACTGGCTCATGAAGTTTCAGTATTGTCTCATGTGGATTCATTGTTGGCTCATGAGGATTATGCATAGGCTCATGAGGTTTCTTATTGGGTCATGTGGTTTTACTATTGGTTCATGAGATTCTGGGACTGGCTTTTGAAGTTTTAACTATTGGATCATGAGATTTCTGTATTGGTTCATGATATTCTGTTATTGAGTTATGAACATGATATTTATGCATTGGCTCAAAACTAATTCCGTTATGTCTTGCCGCTCTGGCATGGCACCGCATATGCTGGCATTGGCCCAACAGCTTTCTTCATGCTTCCCAGAAATCCGCTCTTTCCTCCCAGAAATCTCCCCACCCTTCCACATAATCCTCATACTGTGGGTGGTATAGGGAAATGCTTTGGTGCATCCTTCGATAATCACAAAATTAGTATGTACAACACCACACATACACCGTGTTTGTGCTTTACAAACAGCTATTAACACCAGCGACTAGCCAGAATAACAAACCTTGTTTCATCATCATAGGACTTTCACACTAACTCATCACATGATCTTAATCTATAGGCCCATAGACCACAAAACTCCTCTGTGGATCTCTACTACACTTTTATTATTAACTACAGGTTAGAAAGGTCCCAAAACCCACTACCACAATAACATCTACAGAACTCTTGATCGCCTAACAATACTTTTTGAACGGCTGTTTCTTATTTTCTCTGTGGTGTGTCCCTCTTCTCAACAGGAACCATGTTTTTTCCTGGGTGCTTGGTTGGTGATTATGTCTGTCAGGACCGTAGTTTATCAAAAAGATGCAATGTACTTAGGCCCCCAAAATTAATACAAGGGCTTTAAAATCGTGCTATTTCAGAATGACATAAACCAAAAAGACCAACAAAAAGTCCAATCTGAGGAAATAATCTAATGACATATTCACATTTTCTTTTGTGTGTATTTCCTTGTCTACTTTTGACCAGTATCTTTACTACTTTTTTGATAAAATTTGCTTTGTTCAGCACTTTCAATCACCAGTCAGACAGGTTTAGAAAATCAAGAAATTTTCAGTGAAATAATCATTTTAATTTAATTTTATTTAATTTTTATATAACATAGTTAAAAATAAATAAAAAAAAATAAAAAACATATATAATATATCACATTTTTTTTTTTTAATGCATTTGAATTTGTTTGTAATTTTAGTTTTTGTTTTTTGTTTTTATTCATCTCATGATATTAAGCTATCTTTCAGTCACATAATCATTTACCCATTTGTTTTCTTTGCATTTCATGGAATCAGCTGTGTAATGGAAACATCTAAAGAGCAGTTATTGGTTTCATTTATGTCTGTGCTTTATTGATGTGATTCTTAATTTGAATCTAGTTTCAAACTAAAGTGAATGCCCTTCTGAGTGATCTTCTATTTGGTTGCAAGGGTGTATGTAGTACCTAAACACATTAAAAGTGGCATATGACGTTAAACAGACAAACCAAACAGCAATTAATCTAAAATGACAGATTGGTGTTGTTTGAGGTACACAGACACTGCTTGCATGTAAACAACGACCATGCTGTAATTTCATCAACACACGTATGTCGTATCCTGCTGGGAATCTCAAAGATCTCCACCTTTATTAAATCCATCCGAGGAGCTGCTCTGTCTCGCGTCTCAGCTGAGCGCTTTATTCCCCCCTCCGTTTTTTCATGCCAGCTTGACGTTTTCTGATCTGAGCTCAAGCTGGAGTTCTCGTTCACTCGTTAAACATCATGCAGTATTCATTCCTCGGGTGCGTATGTGCGCTTCGATCAATGCACGTGTGTGTGGTGGTTCTTTATATATTCGCAGGCCGCCCTAATCCGCTTTGCGCTGAAAGATGCAAAGTCACTCTATATTTTGACAGGGGAAAACACTGTCTAATTGAGCATTGATTTCCCACTGCGCACACTGCTTTGGAGCCGTTACCCACAATCCTCTAGGGGTACGTTTGAGTAGATGACTTACTGGCAGCAGAGTCACTGAGCTCTTGGCTTGGCTACAGTGCTCTGACTGCCAAAACAAGTGTTTGAAAGATGCTTCTATAGCATACTAACAACACTAGCACATACAAACTAGTGCCCGTAACTTACCTCTGCTTTCTATATGTGCGTGAACAGGCCCCTCCTCCAGGGGTGTGGCTTTGTGGGGCGTGTCCTCACTGAGAATATGAGAAGGGGGTGTGGTAGGGGGCGGGGCTTCCATGGTGGTATAAAGTGCCTTAAGCTCCATTTCAGCTGGTGGGAAGTGGTGTTCAGGAGGGGCATCTAATGGGATTTGCGGGGTGAGTGTAATAGAAACGGGTTAGAGAAACCAGAGTCAGCATGGAATACACGCGCACACACACAAAGTGCTGAGCTTTACAAAACCGCTTGCATTTTAAATCTTGTAGTTTGGTCCTTGCACTTGCTTTCTAGGCACATGGGGGGCACTAGTATCAACTGGAATCCCATTCTGCACTGCAGAGGCGGTTATGAATTCAATTCATGTTCAATCTGTGTATTAAAATATTCAGAACGGGGTACTAGCATACTGCTTAACATGCAGGGATGTGCAAAATTCAGAATAATCGGCTCCCTTTCAATTCATGAGTGATTATATATCTATCTATCTGCCTTCAAGCTTAGACTTTTAGAATCTATCTATCTATCTTATCTATCTAACAAAATCTATCTTCGTTCTATCTCCTTTCCAAGCTAGACTTTTAGAATCTACTATCTGCCTTCAAGCTTAACTTTGAGAATTCTTTTAATCTATCTATCTTATCTATCTATCTACTGTAACTACCTTTAAACTTAGTTTTTTAGAACCTTTTAAACTAAAAACATTCAGTTTGTTTTGATAAACTTTAGTCAACTTTGAAATTTCAAATCTGAATTGCAGTTCATCCTGTTTGATACATTAAATTCAAAAACTAAATTGGAATTTAATTTTCAACTCAATTTTGAATGACGCACAACCCTGATATTGCCCACTATTTTTTGAAAATGTGATGCAGTTTGTAGTAACAACACATTTCTAAAATACTACTTTTGTTATTGCGTTAAATCAGTGCATGCAGTTTTATTATCATAAATACAGTGTTATATATGTTATATATATATAAGTGTTAATGTTATATTTGTACTATTTTATTTCAGATAAAAATGTCTTCACGTTTGCCAGTTCAGTGCAACAAGTCAAGAATGAGAAAAACATGTGGCTGATGTTGCTTAAGCATATTACTGAAAGGATGCCAGTCATTTCAGTCATCTCCAGTGCGTCATCAGTTTATCTAACCGGAGCACATTTGTAATATCTGAGGTCTTAAGTGAGATGCTGTTAGATTATGAAGCTGCGGTTTAATGCAGATTGTCAGTATGCATGTGTTTGTGCATGTGTGTTTGCGTGTGTGCGCTCATGTAGATGCAGATGGCGCTCTGTTGGATTAAGGCACATTACATCATCATTAAGCTCTGCTAGTGCACTAAGGCAGTAACTTGCATAGTACCTCATATCGCCTAGTATATTATTCTACACGTTATATTCTAGGTTACTACTTATCGCTACAACTACGGGAGCCTTTGAGGGTCACACTGTCCCACCTGTGTTCAAAGCTGGCGCTTCTGTTAAAGCTGTAGTGAATTCTTCAGCTGAAGTGTCAGTCACTGTTGGCATTAAAGACGAACAATAAGCATCTGAAAACAACACCTGCAGCTGAAACTACAGTAACACAAGGTCTAAAGACAGAGTCTAATTTTATGCTGCAGTCCATTCAAAGTCAAATGCGGATTATTCTTCCTATCATATAATGTCCTGTTATTTGTTGTTCATAAGATAACATATAAAGACAAAATCATTATGCATGTGCACGACTGTCAAGAGGAGAGATCATGTACGTTTGTGTGTGTGTTTTGTATATATCATATTAATCATTCACTTAAAATGAATGTTTATCTGAATCATGATAATTTTTCTGAATGAAAGCGAATTTATCATTCACTGACTGTGTTTTGCTGTGATGTCATTTCCTGTAATGTTTGTGTGTACTGGTTTGTTCTACTTCTTGTGGCTATTTGCCCAACTGACCAACCAGCAGCCAGAGGATCAGACTCGCTGCTCTGACCTCGTAATCCCTGTCTGAACACACACACACTGACCGTATAATCCCTGCGTCTGTGTGTGCAGAAGGACATTCATCCAGCACACATTAATAGGAACACACACACACACACACACACACACACACACACTGGCCTACATATCAGCTCCCTCTCTCGTACGTTTGAGCGTGTGTGTTTGTGTAAGTGTGGTGTGTGCATGTTATGTGCTTGTGTGTGTGTTGTTCCCCCTGTGTGGGAGACCCTTGGACCCTTAGACTACAGGGGAGAGAAAACATGGACATGATCTATTAGTTTGATTTCTCTGGGCCATATGCTACACACACACACACACACACAACCCAAAAAGAGCCATGTGTTGATGCCTCAAAGGAATAGTTCACCGAAAAATGAAAATTTGCTGTAAATGTATTCACTCTAAGGCCATCCGAAATCAGTTTGTTTTTTCAAGGGAACAGATTTGGAGAAATGTAGCATTCCATCACTTGCTCACCAATGAATCCTCTGCAGTGAATTGATGCCGTCAGAATGAGAGTCCAAACAGCTGACAAAAACATCACAATAATCCACAAGTAATCCACACCACACCAGTCCATCAGCTAACATCTTGTGAAATGAAAAGCTGCATGTTTGTAAGAAACAAATCCATCAAGACATGTTTTTTAGAGCTGTTTTGGCTAGTAAACAGTGCTTGATCAGTGCAGATTTCTCTCCTGATTCAGAGCAGGCAACTTCTCACTGGAGAGAGATTATGGATAGAGTACTCCGTTTAAAAACAACTTAATAGTGGATGTTAACTACTGGATTGGAGTGGTGTGAATTACTTGTGGCTTACTGGGATGTTTTTATCAGCTGGTTGGACTCTCATGCTGACGGCACCCATTCATTGCAGATGAGCCATTGGTGAGCAAGTGATAGAATGCTACATTTCTCCAAATCTGTTCTGATGAAGAAATCTTGGATGGCCTCAGCGTGAGTAAATTTTTCAACAAATTTAAATTTTTGGGTGAACTATTCCTTTAACACACACACACTCTGTCTGCTATGCTGCCTTTTAATTTAATTCTAATGTGGCTCTGAGGACATAATTTCCTGTTGACTCCCGTACTGAATCATGCTAATTTTCCTGAATGCATCGGATGCATCAGCATCATGTCGCTGGAAGGCCGTTTAAAGCTTTACGACATTACACAAACGCTCTTAAAGTCCTGACATCGCAGCGTCCCGGGCTTCACTTCCACTAAGTGCTTTTCCTCAGGAACACAGACAGTTTTAAAATTAGACTATGACTACGGCGACAGGACGGACAGGGATCTACTCAGCATTTCTTGAAACATGCTTCGCCACAACGCATAAAGTCAAGCGAGTTTGAGAAAACTTTCTGGCAGAGTTAAACCGCATGTGTTTTGCAAACCGTTCTGCAGTTATAAGTGCTTTGAGATCCTTCAGGTCTGTGTTTGAAATACGTTCACATGCATACAAACACGTCCTCGATCTACCTCCACCTTCACGGAGCTACACCCAGGGTCCAAAATTAACACTCAACAAGCGTCAAATGCAACTGTAGAGAGTAATTGGCCAGTTAAATCGCTGTAAATTCACTAAATTCACTAAAAAGTGAATTTTGGATCCTCCGCTCCAGTGTCCTGCTGTATATGTGATGATAACGGCAAAAATGAGCATCTAATCTAAAAGACAGCTGAAACTACAAGTAGCAAAATTACACTTCCGTCGTCTTGTAGGTACCCATTAGAAAGCTTTACCATGGTAAACATAGTCCTTCTGAGGAAGTTTTTTATATAATATTTTTATTTCAATTAACAAAAAAGATTTTTAATGGTTCTAGTCAACAATAACAACACCAAGTTTTTATTGTTTTAGTTTTATTGTTGTAACAATAACTCCTGTAACTGTTTTTTTTTTTGGGGTGAATTTCAGTAGGGCTGTGTCTTGCGATCGACCCACCAGCTGTACTGTTGTTTTCTGGGAAATCCCTTAGATGTGGGCTGATATTGTGTGTGTTTAGTGCATGTGATGCTGTAGGCGTGTCTTCAGAGTGAATCTCTTAATATTTCTTATTCTGTTTGAACCCTCAAGGAATCGCGTCATCTTTCCTGCTTCTCTCTGTTCCTTCCTCTGTATCTCTTTATCTTTCTTCCTCCTGCTCTCTGATGTTAGGCTGAATTGCGGCTAGTTTCAGCGGTTTGCCGATGATGAAAGCCACAGGACGGGTGGCCCATGAAAAATGAAGAAGACATAACGAGGGATGGAGCACAGAGACAATGAAGAAAGAGAGAGCGAGGGATGACTGACATATCAGAGAGAGAGGACGAAAGAGGGTTCGGTACTTACTGGAACCAGAAGAAGAACCAGCTAACGCCTGAGAACCTGAGAGAGAGAGAGACAAAGTGTGTGTCAATAGCTTTGCTTTCTACATAGACAGCTGCCTTCTAAGGGAGCATCCTAACTGAAATGGAACATCAAGAGTATATATACATAGGAGGATATATGAAATAAATATTAAATATATGCATATATGAAATATTTTAAATATTATATACTAAATAGTTAGATCATAAACTATCAGAGAGCAATTTTAATCTGATTTTATTTTCACTGTGCTCGTTGTAATGCATTCTTTTATTCTTGGGGGGCTGATGTGCAAAATTTGGGCAAAATGAAGGCAGCATAATTCCGAAATAGTGCCGTACACATGAAATGCATTGTATTTATAATAACCTGTGACATTCAGTCAGATTTTTAATGTAATGCTGACTCTAAGCAATATTCTATTATATAATTAACAATAATATGCAATATTTAGCCGAATTACAAATATCTACGAGTTTTAAAATGGCCTTTTTTGCCAAATAAAATCATAGATCAAGAAATAGTAAAACTAATTTATTTACAATAAACACTGCAATATTCCATGCAAATAAGAATTATCAGTTTTAATGTTGGCTTTAATAAGCATATATTAAATAAAAATGTGCATATATTTGAAACATATTATAAAAAAACACCCAAACAGCATTTTTAATCAGATTTTTCACTGTGCTCATTGCAATGCATTTTGGTATTCTGGCCTTTTTTGCCAAAAGAAGGCAGTCAAATTAAGAAACCGTGAAACACACTGATTTATAATAAACACTGCAATATTCCATGAAAAATAAGGATAGTCAGTTTTAATGTTGACTTGAATTAGCATATATTAAATAAATATATGCATATATTAAAAAGAAACTAATCTTGCTGAGCTAGTTGAAATGCATCGAGGTATTCTGGTATCTCTGACCAAAGGAAAGCTGTCTAGGTAGGCAGCTCACTAGGTTTTGGAACAGAGCTAGTGTTTCCTGTTCAGACAGTGATTAGTGCAGATTTGGGCCGTTTTCTCCACAGAGGAACCTGTGCGTGTGTGTGTTCGGGAACATTTTGTAGGCTGGAACGCCGGTGTGGCGGTGTGCGTCTGCGTTGCTCTCCTCTCTGTTCTCTGGGAATTGGGCCGCCACACCAGCAGTCTTGATCTTACTGTGAGCTGACAGGTCTGTGAAGTCTAAAAGGCTCTGCAGCGCTCGGGTGTGTAAGTGAAGCAAGTTGAGATCTGCAGTCTGCTGGATTCACCCGTATGTGTGTGTGTGTGTGTGTGTGTTGTGTGCTGCCCTAGATTATTATTTTATCATGAGTGCTGCTGGTAAAATGGAGGGATGTTGTGTTCCAAAGGATCTCCCTTTGGATACTGTACAGAAGGGAGGAAACATGAAATTTGTGTTCATTTTCATATCTGTTTCTCCTTCTATCTCTCTGTCCTCATCTGCCTTTTTTCCCCTTTGTCTTGCTTTTGTTTTATCTCTCATTTCAGTTCACAAGCGAGTCCTTCCTGATCGTTTTGTCCACATTTTCAGGGATAAATCAGATCCTGGTGGATAACCGTCCGTCTGCTCTCTGTCTGTGTGTGTGTGTGTGTGTGTGTCGGAGTGTAAAGATCTCTGAAGCTCAGAGGAATTCCGGTCAAGGAATTCTGAACCCAGAAAATAATGAGGAGATTTCAGTGCGACGGGCTTAGATGTGAGAGTCCTGTAGTGCGGGATGATTTGAGAGATAATTAATTCTGTTTCATTGTGGAGTAGAATATGATCAGATGGATTGATCTGATTCATGAGGACCTGATATTTGCTCACTGGAGACCTGGTGCGATTGATTTTATAACCATTTTATACCTACAATTAGGGATTTTTCTCTGCTTCTATGTGTGTGTTTAGGTGTTTTTTGTAACATTTGGCATAGGGAAGGAAGATAATGCACGTGTATTTGACTCACATGTGTTGGGGGATCCGTTGGGTGTTGGTAAATATGATCCTGATTTCCAGGTCTTGGCTTTGAATCCTTTTTTGCAGCGCTGGCAGTCCTGTCCGGTCGTGTTGTGTTCACATTGACACTGTAAGTTGCCGTCCACATACAAACACTGAGACGCGTGGAGATTGCATTTACACCTGAAGGACAGAAAGACGGGCAGACGTTTAGCAGTACTGTAATACAGACCTGCCAATACAGCCAATCTGAATGATTTTGTGTGTTTTTCATTGTGAATTGAAATTAAGTGAATTTGAACATCAATTTGAATGTTAATATTAACGTCAGTGTTATTTTAGTATAATTTATATAATATTGTAGTATTTATTCATATTTAGAATTAGTGTTTATTTTATTTTTTTCAGTTGTTTATTTTTAGATTTTAGTTTAATTTCTAGTAATTTTGTTAAGTGCTTTTGTCACATTTTTCATATTTTAAATGTATTTTTACCTTTATTATTATTCTTATTATTCTTCCAATTTATCAATTTTTATACTTCAGCTTTTTAACATTTCAGTTATTGTCCGTTATTAGATTTTCATTGTACTAAAACTTTTAAAGTTTTTTTAGTTTATGTGCATTTAATAAAAATATCTATATTTGCTTTTTTATTTATTTCAAAGTTTTTAATCTAATATTTTTATTTTATTTCAACTATTTCAAATACCTAAAAATATTTTAGTTTATGTTTTAGTAATTGTATGTGCTATTGTAAGGTATTTAAATTTAATCTATATTTATTTCAAATTTATTATTTTCTACTTTAATTTTAATTTTATTTCATTTCAATTAGTTGGCAAGGCAACATTTTTTTCACCTAATATTTATACTCTATTTCCGTTAACTAAAACCATTTTTTATATTTTAGTTTTAACTAACTATAACACTGATCAATGTTAAAATGAATTTGATTGTGAACATAAATGTCCATTTTTATATTAATGTGCATGTGAATTTGATTCTAATTACTTACTTTCCAAAATGTTTACTTTCGAAGAAAAAGGGCAGAGAAGAAATATTTTAGACAGTTATGACATTTTGGTTTTTAATGATTTAATGTGACAAAGTCATTAGGAAATGAATGAATACAGTATGAAGACCAGTAGAAGCATTTCAAACCTCCTGTATGAGCTGCACTCAAGCAGGGCCGATGTTTTCCGAGATATAAATTACAGGTGTGAGTGTGTTGGCAGGTGGAAATGCATCAAGAGCAATGAACACAGGTGTGCTGCTGTAGATTGGGCCCAGTAAAGCAGAAATGAGCGTTTGTGTAAGACCAAATGGCCCTGATTCTAAATGAGACTCTTCCACCTGAGCAGCACAGTGTGTGTGTGTGTGTGTTACTGTCCAGCTTCAATCCAGTTTGTTCCACTGGAGTGAACATGGATCCATCAGCATCAAATATTCACAACATCGTCCTGTACCTTGAGCCAACCCTCATCTATCTCTCTCACACACTCTTTTTTTTCTCGCTTTTTCTTTTCCACAGCCTGTGAACATTTTCCCCCCTCTTTCTCCTTCCCTCCATCTCCTTTAACCTCGTTCTCTGACACCATTGCTCTTCCAAGATGTGGTTTAGTGTGTACTAAAGTGGTCTAGGTTGAGCTGTCTGGCAGTCTGGAGTGTGATGTGGTCTATGATTTATCATTTATACCTTGTGTGTCAATGTGCAATATAAAAATCTCCACTTTAAAAGCTCCAATTTACAGTCTAATGCGATACATTTACAAAGAACAGTTCTATTCTCTAGTTCTTTAGAAAAACATCTATGATCTATAGAAGTTTATTTCTTCCAACAAATATAAAAAAAAAAAAAATTTAATTGCAACTTTTTTCTTGCAATTCAGAATTTATATTGAGATATAAACTCTGACTTTTTTTCTAGTTATAAGTTATAAACTCGTTATATAAATTTGTAATTCTGAGAAAAAAAATCTTGAATTTTGAGTTTATAAGTATCAATTTATTTATTTTTTGTGGTTTTTTTTGTATTTCTGAAAAAAGTCAGAATTGCTCAAGTTAAACTATTGAGGCAGCATTATGGAAGCTTATTTTTTGCAATGGAATAAAAAAATAAAGGTAATTGTGACTTTTTAGCTCACAATGACTTATTTTCACACAATTATGAATTTATTTCTCCAAATCTGGACTTATCCCTCGCGGTTCTCAGAATTGAAAGATATAAAGCCAGAATTGTGAGATATAAAACTGAGAAGAGGAGTCAGAATTAATAAACTCAGAATTGTGAGCAAGTTTTTTTTTTCTGTGGTGGAAATAAGCTTTCATTATGATCTTTGCATATGATATGTAAAAGTAGTAGGTCATATGGTGATGTGATTGTGATGTCATGACCATAATGATTTCGGAGTCATTTTTGCAGTTTAGTTTGAACAAATCTCAATATTAGAGTCAAGCACTTATTTCAAAAGAGCAAGAACAATCCAGTTGGCCATGACTTTACAGAATGTTAAGTCATTCTGAACTAACCAGGAGTAGTTTTCTGTGGGATCTGCGGTGTGTTTCATGTGGTGTGGTGTGTGTGTGTGTTTGTTCCCCTGAGCAGAGGTCCTGCTGGGATAAGGGTCTTCTGTAGTGCCCTGTGAGCAGCTGGGACATCTGCTGCCCGCACCTCTCACGTATGTCTACAAATGCTGTGCTCACATTCTCCGATATCAGCTCAGAATGTAACTTAACTCTGTAAAGCCTACTGTATCATATTTGATACGTCAATTTCTATAGCCTCTAAATGATCAACATGACACAATCCACTACGTGCCTTGTCATCTATTGATAGTTTATACTTTTTTTTAGCAAAAGGCCTTAGTGTAATTGTCCAAACATCTGCCTTTATTTTTATGTCTAAAGTTTCAATAAACTGTTTTGTTTAAAAAAAGAGAGATGTCAGGCTTCACGCAGTTGAAGTCAACATTTCTTCAAAACTGACCCAATTTTATAGCTCATAATCATTGTTTTAGGCGACTAATGTAGCTTTTCCACAGTCTTGCCACTAGTTAATGCAGTAAATTAATACAGGTTACTTCAATAACAGCAAATATAAATAGTCATGTTTCCATTGGGATACAGTATGTACAGATGCTCTGGAGGATGAACTTGACTTTCAGTCTTTATATCCCGCTCACCTTCCTGGTTTTGGCCTTCCTTTGAATTTCCATGAATTTTTCATGTTTTTGTTCTTTGTGATTACTGGATAAGGATTTGTAAAAATCATTTCAGACTGCACTCACAAATTGCACTTTCTAGCTGACTGAATATTTTATAACAGAGTGTAACTGGAAAATGTTAAATACACTACAGAAATTCCCATGACTTTTGAATAATTGATTATTTTTCATGATTGTTTTTTTTTTTCAGGTCTGGAAATCACAATGTTCAAATTCCGTCGCATTTGTTTTCCACGACCATGGGAATCCTGTTAAATAATTATGGCCTGATTCCCAGAACAGCATTTTCATCCTTCCTATGATCGACTGCATTCAGATCTGACTCTATTCTGGTATGTAATGTTCACTTTCCACAATGCAGTCAATTCTTGATGGATAAATTCAAGCCCATGTCTAATTAATATTTGGCAAAATGGGTTGTTGTCTTTAAAAATAAAGGTTCTTAGTTCTTAGGTTACTAAAAGATACATTATTCTTTTTTTTAAAAAGAATGAGTTGCTCTATGGTTCATAAATTCATGGTTTCATAATAGGTTCTTTTTTTGTTTTAGATTCTGGGTTCTTTGATGGTTTTCTAAAGAACTAGAGAATCAAAAGTTCTTTGTAGAATGTAAAAGGTTCTGCGATGGCATCACACTATTTTTGAATCTAACTGGAATCAGAATTGTAATTGGAAGCGTTGCTGTCGTTCTGATTGTCTTTCTCTCAGTCTCTCTGTGAGTTATGGGTTATGTGAGCAGTTTTACGATGAGCAAATCAAACATACATGAATCCACAGTGAGACTCGGCAGACGCCAGGAACTCTCTCATTCTCTCTGATTTGGTTTGGTCTGGTTTCTCACTCACACACATTTCCAGCAACTTATTCCGAGCCATTAATTCCCTCTGAAAGCAGAGAGAGATGGAGGTATATAAAGAGCAGTTCGAGAAATCTAATGAAGTAAACTGACCCTTTGGTTGTGCTCTGTTCTGACAGAAAATAGATCAATCTAATGAAAAATCATTCTACACTAATTTTTTTTTTTGTGCGACACATTCTTAGCTTTGCAACAAGCTACTGTAAATCTCCATTAGATTGAATTGACCCTTTGCTAAGCTCCGGCCGATTGGTTTAAATCTTCCTTTGGAGATGTTTTGAAAGATTAAAATGCTTCAAAACAGGGAAATGCCTAAAGGGTAAAGTCCTTTAACTTAAAGGGTTTGAGTTAAGGTTTGTCACAATATATATTAATTATAAGTTAGATTATTTTAAAGAATATGGTGAGATGCCCCCTTTTATCCCATCAGCGTGTGTTGTCTTCTGTGTGTGTCTTTTGTAATTGGCGGATGGAGTTAATTTGTTATTGTAAATGTCTTTGTCTGAAGGTGAGATCCAATGTACATGGCTGTGATCGGCTCAAATGACTTAATACAAAGACTCTGTTGGCTTTCTCTGCTTTATTGCATCATTCATCTTTTTGTTCTGGGGTTCAATCAGTTTATTATTATGATTTAGTATTATGTATATATACGGTTATAGTATATTTTAAAATAATTAGCTTTAATTGTTATGTTTTCATGTCAATTTGAGCTTAGTTTGATAGGTTTGTTTTTAATTCAAATGTATAAATCAGCTTAAGTTATTTCAATAAAAACAACTTGGAGTTTTAGTTCACGTTAACACAGGCTTCAAGTAACATACTGATCATTCAACTTAATCATCATAATCACACTGTTTGTGATTGGATTACTTATATATCTTTTATAGTTATGGTAAAGATATAGATATATATCAGTTTCGTTAAGATATACTTAACTTATGAGTTAGTGCAAGTCAAATCTTTCTATCCGTTTTTTGCCTAATATTTGTATTTTATTTCAGCTTTATTACAATAATGGGAAAACATTTTTTAAAATAGTTTTACTTGACAATAACACTAGTTGAGTAACAGATCAATCTTTTGTTTATCTTAATCATCACAATCACAGTGTTTTGATTCAACCGTTAGTTTTGGTTTCATTCCACTTCCAAAAAAAATAAATCAATAGCATTCTCATTGTTGCTGCTGCTTTTCACACTCTAAACTCTCTCTCTTCCTCTCTGTCTGGTTTGCTCTTCAGTCACGCTTCAGTGAGAGTGGTATTCCCTCCGCGATTCCTTCAACTCCCACTCATTCAAACTCCAGCCACACTCATTCCCATTCTTTCTTCTGTCTATCCACACATTTTTCCCATTCAGGCCAGTTGCTCACTAGCTTAACTGCATTTTTCAGTAGTGTCTACTGTACATGACGTGTGTTGTTGTGTTAGTGTGACGGTGACACATCTCAGTGCTCATAGCGGGTGATAGAGATTCCTGTTATTAAGCTGTTGTTTTTTGTGTTGTTTTTCAAGTAACTGCTCTGAACATGTTGACTGTAACTAATTGTGGATTCTGCTCGAATTGTTGCTCTGCAGTGTCAGTGGTTGAAGTGAAAGAGAAACTGAATGCCAAAGACAGTTTATGCAAATGTTTATGCAGTGCTTTTGTTGTGTTCCAGAAAGCAACAACGCACAAAATTGAGCATGTGTAGCATCTGCATTCAGATACTTGCATATGTGTTTCAGGAATAACAAAATACGGCATATACTGTATACATAAAATATTATTACAATTTCAAAATAAGTGTTTCTAATGTAATATACTGTATGTTTAAAGGGGTCATATGATGTTGCTAAAAAGAACATTATTTTGTGTATTTGGTGTAATGAAATGTGTTTATGCGTTTTAAGGTTCAAAAAAACATATTTTCCACATACTGTACATTACTGATTCTCCTCTATGCCCCGCCTTTCAGAAAAAAGCGTAGATTTTTTCAAAGCTCATCGGTCTGAAATAGTGAGGTGTGCTGTGATTGGCCAGCAATACAGTGCCTTATGATTGGCCGAATACCTCAAGCGAGTGACGGAAATGTTACGCCCCTTACCATAATGTGATGCCCTGTCCGGCCGTAGCGAAGAGACAAAAACATTAAAACCAATTATAAACGAGGCAATTGTTGCATTCAGGGGGACATAATTCAGGATTATAATAATATACTGTCTTTTACGAGTTGCGTGCATCGACGCCGCGTAAAACCATAAAAACCAGGTCTGCATTGTGCTCGGGAAATGACAAACAACCAAGAGTACTCTCCACTGCCAAACTTTACCCACTGATTTCTAGTCGTGTCCTCTTTGGGAAGGCCAAACAAAGTATTTTCGCTTTCGCAAAAAAACAGTGGCTTCTACAATGATGGGCGGCAGCACCAATAAAGTTAGCCTCTTTGCGTGAACATCTTGGGCGCCGTTTGCAAATTTCCACATCGTGACGTAGCATGTGGGGGTGTGTTCAAACGAGCCATTTTAGGGAAGGCTGGTGGCGAGTCTGAAGGGGTCATATGATGCGATTTCTATTTTTACTTTCTCTTTGGAGTGTTACAAGCTCTTGGCATAAAGAAGATCTGTAAAGTTGCAAGACTAAAATCTCAAATCCAAAGAGAAATTCTTTATAAAAAGTTAAGAGTCAGCCACACCTACCTAAAAAGGCTCGTCTAACACGCCCCAATATCTACGTTCCCTATGTGGGAAAGATTTGCATAAGGCGCCCACTGTTCACGCAAAGAAAGAAGGGTGACTTTTTCTCGCTGTAGATGGTTGCCGCCGACGCCATGTCGTGAAGTCATGTATGCTTCGTGGGAAGCGAATACTTTGTTTTGTCTTCCAAAAGAGGAGGATATCGCTTCGTCATGCCTAGAGCTAATCCTTGCTGGTCGCTGAGGAAATACAACAACTTCACGCTGTGGATCGCCAGATAGGCTTTCACCGTGGACAAAGCGGAGTCCAGCGCGGGGTCGTCACATGTGGTTGCCACAAACCCACCGGCCACTCCTTCGTCGAATCCGCCAGCCGCGCCGTTATCAAGCCCCGCTTGCCACTCTAGCCTTGGTCGTTCTACTCTAGCCCGGCCTCTGCTCCGTTTTTTTTTTTTTGGTTAGGCCAACGTGTGTGAGGCTGTGTTACGTTGTGAAAGCGAAACTACTTAGTTTGGTAACGCACGGGATAGCTGGCCACTCAGAGCACACCTCGCTTTTTCAGACCTATGAGCTTTGTAAAAATCGAAGCGTTTTGGAAAGGCGGGGCATAGAGGAGAAACAATAATTTACAGTATGTGGAAAATAATGTGTTTTTTTTTAAACTTACACCACATAAACACATTTCATTACACCAAATACACAAAATAATGTACTTTTTAGCAACATCATATGACCCCTTTAACTGTTATAAAGAATATCTCTTTGGGTTTGAGACTTAAGTCTTTGCAACTTTAGGGATCTTATCTATTCACGAACAGCTTGTAACACTCCAAAGAGAAAGGAAATCTTGACGATATGCATCAGTTAGTGACCCCTTGACAATTAATTTATTTCCGGTGATCAAAGCTGAATTTTCAGCATCATTTCTCCAGTCTTCAGTGTCACATGATCCTTCAGAAATCAGTCTAATATGCTGATTTGCTGCTCAACAAACATTTATTATTATTATCAGTGTTGAAAACAGGTGTGCTGTTTCATATTTTTCTCTATAATATATACATCTTTTGTAACCTAAAGTATTACTGCCACTTTTCATGAATTTAATGCATCCTAGCTAAATAAAATGATTAATTTTCTTCAAAAACAAAAAATAAAAAATCTTGGCCTGACCCCAAACTTTTGAACGTTAGTGTATATAAAGTAGTTATATATTTAAAAATGAAATCAAAATAAATTCTATACTTCTCAAATAAACGTCTTTTGGTTTCATCATGAACAATTCATTGGTCTGCATTATTGGAAAAGGAAATGTATTTTCTTACTCTCCATTTACTACTTTTTTTCTACTACTTTTCACCATCTGATACATTTTTTCTGGATAAAATCTAGTCTCTCCTAACTTTTACTCTCGAAATATCAGTTTTTTACTCCTAGATATGTTGTGTTAGGAAATAAAAAAGTAGGATGTAAACAGCACTTCAGATTAACTTTAAACATGTACAGTCAAACAATTACTTACTTTATAGCTTTTTGTGTAGCTAACTTTTTAAAGTCTACTTTGTCAGTAATTTAACTACTGCTATGACTACAAGCATGAGTAGACTGTAGCATAGCAGACTAGTTTATGAGAGTTTCCGCTTGACTACATTGTGTATTTATTCGTGTGAGACTTACTACAAACTCACTCCCACCCAAGTCCCAGTCAATACCCATAATGCAGTACGGTAAAAGCATAAGGTCACAAGGTCACTGGTCATGCTCAGACCCCAGAGGAGTTCAGACAGAGCTTTTAGAGATGACCTTCAACCCAACACAACTGTATGTGTGTGTGTTAAAGGTTAAAAATGTTCTGCTTTTTTTATCGTTTACGTGTATAACAGGTAATGCTATATTTGCTGCATGTGTGTGTTTTTGTGAATACTATAGCAGGTAGTATTTTTCTGTGTGTGTTCTGCATGTCGCAGCGTGTGGTTTCAGTGGGGCGTCTCACTGCACAGCAGAAAGTGAATAATTTACATAGACTGCAGCAGAAAACGTGAACTCGTGTGTGTACCAAGCTAGATTCAGTGCAGAAACTAGGTTTTTAAGTGCGTGTAGGGGAAAATAAATTACAAACAGAGAACGCACGGCCTTGTACACACACAAAGAATGTCTCCTCAAAGCTTCTTCAACACGCAAAGTCTGAGAGCGAGATGGAGGGAGGGAGGTGAAGGGGAGAAATGCAGCAGGTTTAGTTAGGGAGGTTTTCTTCTGTATTTTTGGCCATCCGCTGCTTTAGAAGTGTTCAATGAAAATCTGATCATTTTAGTCACAAATGTCACTATTTTCTTTCTTCAATGTAACAATGTTGGATTGAATGTCTGAGCTTTTATTTTCCATACCAGGAAAGTGAATTTTGTGTTTTCCATACAAAAAAATCACTGTAAAAGTCATCCGCAAAACTTATTCCGCGCAATATTCAAAGTCTTTCCAAAGTCATACAGTACGTTGTTCTGAGGAACAGGCCAAAATTGAAGCCATTATTCATTGAACATCTACAGCAACTCTCAAATCTCATTCAAAGTCACATTTTGAATATTAACTGGTCACATGACATGTGAGAACCAATGTCATTTGTTGTCAGTTATGTCATTTTAAAAATGGAACACAAGCACATATAAGATTTGCTAACTATCAGGCTTAAATTTCTACATTTCTGTTAAATTTATGTTGCTTTTTTGTCCTTTATGAAGGTCACCATCCACTTTCATTGAAATGGAAAACAGCTTGGACATTCTGCTTCAGCGTTTCAAGGAAGAATGAAGGAACACCGGGTCAGAACGACATGACGGTGAGTAAATTATAACAGAATTTTTGTGTGAATGACATGCTTTCTATGGAA
Organism: Sinocyclocheilus anophthalmus; assembly: GCA_018155175.1. NCBI lineage: Eukaryota > Metazoa > Chordata > Actinopteri > Cypriniformes > Cyprinidae > Sinocyclocheilus > Sinocyclocheilus anophthalmus. The sequence continues at coordinate 330,673 of JADLZN010010937.1, forward strand.
CAAAAACATCACGTCTAATGTGATGCACAAGTGAGAGCTAGAGAGAACCAATCAAATATTTAATGACTACATTATATATTTCTTAGAAATAGAATAATACACTTAAAAAGAGTGTTAACACAGACAGACAAGATAGATAGATAGATAGATAGAGGCCTAATAATTCAATTTTCAGTACCTACATCTAACATCCATTTTCTCTTCTTCATCCGCTTTCTGTTTGCTAACATTTATGTCTTCCTGCATGAGCTTGTTCTTTCACTCTAGTGGTAAATATAGAATAATGTATATAATATACTGTTATGTATATCTACAGTGTATAGTAATTCTGTACTAAATATATAATCAGTTTTCTTCATAAAGTAGATCATATAGTTGCAGGTACTGAGTTGTGCACTGTTCAAAACTGAATTGAGAATTTAATTCTGTAAACATGATGTGGAATTGCAATATACATTTTAATGTAAGTAGAATTAAAAATGCATTGAAATTCAGTGAAATTTATGTAATTCATTGTTTTCATAGAAAATCAGGTTTGTCTAAACAAACTTTGAATGTTGGCTTGATAAAGCTTTGAAAAGTCCTAAAAAAGGCCTCATGGATGGGTGGGTAAAACAATGGATAAAAAGATACATAGAATGATAATAGTTTGAATTAGTTTTTATTTTTATATTTTGCATTTTTATTTATATTTGTTCAAATTGAATCATTTTGTTTTGTTACATAGAACGGTGGATGGATGGATGAAACGATGGATAAAAGGATGCATAGAACAATGGATGGATGAAACGATGGATTAACAATACATAGAGTGAAGGATGGGTGGATGAATTAAACAATGAATGAATAATGAATGGATGGGGGATGCATGGATGAAACGATGGATAAAAGGGTGCATAGAACGAAAGATGGGTGGATGGATGGATGAATGGAAAAATGAAATGATGGAAAAAAGGATGCATAGAACAATGATGATGGATAAAACAATGGATAAAAGGATACATAGAACAATGGATAGGTGGATGGATGGATGAAACGATAAATGAAACAATGCATAGAACAATGATGGATAGATAAAAGGATGAGTGGATAGATAGATGAATAGATAACACGAAGGATTAAAAAAAATACATAGAACGATGGATGGATAGATATAAGTTTGTAATAATATCAATAGAAATTTGAATTGTGTATATATTGTATGCTTTTATATATTTTTTGTTTATTTATTATTGTATTTAATGCATCCAGGATGCATTTTACCTATGGTGATTTTTATTAGTTTAGTCGGTTCAAATTCCATTTCAGCGTCACGTGTAGGGTTGCCAGTTCAGTTCAAATTCACACTCGTAAACTGAACGTGAGCCAATTCTTACATTCTGAATTTTGAAAGTTGTGATTATATAGAGTGAGTGTTTATAGTAACAGTGTGTGTAGTGCAGCACTTCCGAAATATGCTGCTGAAGAGTGTGAAAGCTCTGAGTATGCCAATGTTTCAGCATCTGTGAAAACAGACTCTTTCCAAGGACACCCTCACACCTTCCCTCTCTCTCTCTCTCTCTAAGTGGCTCTCTTGAGAAATAAAGAGAGTAAATACGGGGATTGCTAAAGAGAAGGAGGCATACGGAGATGTTGAGATGGAAAATGAGAGACATGGGACTTGAAACTTGTTTGTTTGTTTTACTTTGTTTGTTCATTTAAAAACTGAAGGAGTTCTCCTCAGGAAAATAACTGCATTAAAAAAGACACAGGGAGGAGAAGGGGTGGATGAGGAAAAGATTTGAGAAAAGTGCTGACAGTGTGTTGGGAGGCGGCGGAGGCAGAATACACTGATTATCAAATCAGCCGTCGATGTGGGAGCATAAATCACTCCGTCTGCACTGACGCCTCTCTCCTGCATCGTCTTTCCCTCTCACTCACACTTCTTTCCTTTGATGCACCTTTGAAGACGTGAGGAAGTGCTGCTCTCTCTCTGAATTATTACTGATTACTGATACATACTACAAGCTCTGAAGTTATCAGACATTAACTAGTGTAGTCCAGTGATGGGATGGGAGTATGAAAATAGTGCAGAACTTCAGCGCATGCATCAGTGTTACTTTAGTATATAATTATAATTTTGTCTGTATTGATTTTTTTTTTACATTTTTTATTTAAGTTTTAGTTCTAGTTCTGTTTTAATTAATAGTTTTAGTTTAAGCTATTTTTATTATTAATTTGATTTTGTTTTTATATTTTACATTTTTTATTTAATTTTAGTTAAAGACTTTAGTTTAGTTATTTTGGTAACTTTATTTTTTTATTTTTTTTCAGTTTAGTTTTATCTATTTTTATTAATTTTAGTTTTAGATGATTTTATTGCATAGTTAATAGTAGTTGAATTAAGTTTATTTTATATTTTCCATTGTTTTTTTCTTCGTTTTAGTATTTTATTTTTTGTCATATATATTTTGAATTTTCATTTTTATTACGTTTTAGTTTGTGCTATTTTAGTACATTACAATGTATTTTAGTTTACATTTTTTGTCATTTATGGTTTTTCTTTTCAGTATTTTGTCTAATAGATTTGTTCATTAATTTGTATTTCAGTTTTAGTTTTTATATTTAATACAATAACATCAAATTAAATGGAAATGAGAAATGTTGTCTTGGTAACTAGCTGAATTAATATTATAAATATTTTATTTCAGTTGTGTTTTTTTGTTTTTTTTTTAAGTAAACTTTGTTGTTAATAACATTGGATGCATGAGATATCACATGCAAAATTGTACCTGCTTTATATTCAGTATGATTCGATAAATCTGAAATGTGCTTATGTAATTTTTGCATTGCAAATGCGGCACAATTAAATAAACACAATCAACAAAAAAATCTTCCAGATTGCTAAATGTTAAGAAGGTTAGGAGGCATGCAATAAAATCAGGAGACCCAGGGGAGTCGCAGCTCAGAGGAGCTTACTTTGCTGTTTCATTACCTGAAGTAGACATTTTTACTGACTTGACCTGCACTGAATGATGCTGTTAACATACAGTGTGTATGACTGACTTACAGTAGTAGCAGATCAGTTTTGGGGGAAATGTTTAATTATCATGAAAATAATGTTGTAATTGTAATGTTTAAAATAAAATGTGTACATTTTTTATGCAAAATATATTTTCTTATTTTTTCATTGTGGTTTTGGGCTAAAGTGTGACCTGGACATGCCGTAATGCATCTGACAGTTTGTTTGCTGCAGTCTTTGTAAAGTTCTGATCTCTGAGTTCCTTCACAACTCTATCAATCCTTGTCCGGTGGAATCTGCTGCGGTCTCACTCTTTTAGCCGCCGCACTTCCTGTGAGAATTCTTTAATGCAGTCTCTCCAGGGGTTGACCGCACACAGTTAACACAATCTCCACATGCTCTCTCTTCTTACGCCCTTCGGGGGGAGGACGGCACCCAGCTATAGTTATAACTCACAGAGACAGACATCCTGGCTTTTCACAAAGTCACACCGTGTTACGCCTGTAGCAGCTGCGGCATGAGTGTGTGTGTGTGTGTGTGTGTGTGATCTCTCATGTACTGACACCAGTCAGCCCTCCAGAGCTCTGAGAGCACAGATTATTCATTGGTGACCTGTAGCTGTCACAGCCGCTCTTACACATATGTATATATACAGTGGTGTGAAAAAGTGTTGGCCCCCTTCCTGTTATTTGAAATTTTTTGCATATTTGTCACACTTAAAAGATTCAGATCATCAAAAAATTTTAATATTACACAAAGATAACACAAATGCAGTTTTGAAATAATGATTTCATTTATTAAGGGAAAAAACTGTCCAAACCTGCCTTGCACTACGTGAAAAAGTAATTGCCCCTAAATCTAATAACTGGTTGTGCCACGCTTTGCAGCAACAACTGCAATCAAGTGTTTGCGATAACTGGCAATGAGTCTTTCACATCGCTGTGGAGGAATTTTGGCCCACTCTTCTTTGCAGAATTGTTTTAATTCAGCCACATTGGAGGGTTTTCGAGCATGAATGGACTGTTTAAGCATCTCAATCGGATTTAAGTCCGGACTTGATTTGGCCACTCCAAAACCTTAAATTAGTTTTTCTTGAGCCATTCAGAGGAGGACTTGCTTGTGTGTTTGGGATCATTGTCCTGCTACATAACCCAAGTGCGCTTGAGCTTGAGGTCACAAACTGATGGCCGGACATCCTCCTTCAGGATTTTCTGATAGAGTGAATTCATGGTTCCATCAATTATGGCAAATCGTCCAGGTCCTGAAGCTGCAAAGCAAACCCAGATCATCACACTACCACCACCAAGTTTGACTGTTGGTATGATGTTCTTTAATGAAATGCTGTGTTGGTTTTACGCCAGATGTAAGGGGACACACACCTTACAAAAAGTTAAACTTTTGTCTCATCAGACCACAGAATATTTGCCCAAAAGTCTTGGATAATCAAGATATTTTTGGCAAATGAGAAACGAGCCTTTGTGCTCATTTTGGTCAGCAGTGGCTTTTGCCTTAGAACTATCCCATGGATGCCGTTTTTGCCCAGTCTCTTATTGTTGAATCATGAACACTGACCTTAATTGAGGCAAGTGAGGCCAGCAGTTCTTTAGATGTTGTTCTGGGTCTTTTATGACCTCTTGGATGAGTCGCCGTTGTGCTCTTGGTGTAATTTTGTTGGCCGGCAAATCCTGGGAAGGTTCACCATTGTTCCAAGTTGTCTCAATTTGTGGATAATGGCTCTGAACATGATTCGCTGGAGTCCCAAAGCCTTAGAAAATGCTTTATAATCCTTTCCAGACTGATAAATGTCAACTATTTTGTTTCTCATCTGTTCCTGAATTTCTTTAGATCGTGGCATGATGTGTTGCTCTTTAAGCATGCTTCACTTTGTCAGACAGCTTCTATTTAAGTGATTCCTTGATTCAACAGGTCTGGCAGTAACCAAGTCTGGGTGTGGCTAGTGAAATTTAAATCAGCTTTCTAAAATAATGTGGTTAATCAGTTCTTTCATGATTTAACAGGAGGGGCAATAAATTTTTCACGTAGGGCCACATAGGTATGGACAGCTTTTTTCCCTTAAATTGCAATCATCATTTAAAAACTGCATTTTGTATTACCTTGCATATCTTTGTGTAATATTTTAATTTGTTTGATGATCTGAAACATTAAAGTGTGACAAACATGCGAAAAAATTAGAAATCAGGAAGGGGGCCAACACTTTTTCACACCACTGTATATGTTACCTTGCATAAGGTGTTGGGCTATTGATTATAGTTGGTGCTCTTGATTCACCAATGTTAGGCCCTGTCCACACGGTTTTTTAAAACCGCAGCTTTTTCTACGCGGTTTGGCCGTTCGTCCACACGCAAACGCAGCACCAGGTCACTGAAACTGAACATTTTTGAAAACGCCTGCCAGGGTGAAGATTTTCAAAAACTCTGGTTGCAGTGTTATCGTGTAGACAGCGAAACCGGAGATTATATCGCCACCTGTTGGTTTGGCATGCTCTTGACAGTGCTTCATAGCATGCGTTTGCGATTTCATGTGGATGGAGATTCTTTTTAAACGGAAGACGGAAAAATTCAGTTTATAAAAATACCTGTGTACGTGTGGACATGGCCTTAATTAACATAAAAAGAACTACATCAATTGAATAATTCAGCTTGATCTTGATCCTGTTACAAACTTTACATAATTTTTAGCGATGCACCGAAAAGGCAAAAATATTCGGCTAAAAACGTGAATCTTCAGATTTGACAGAATTTTTTTTTACCAAAACAGTTGTACTTAATTAGTGCTTATCCGATGGTGTGTTACAGCTGCATAAAGACGTCAATAAAACAGCTTGTGAAACAATGTCACGTAACATTATCCATTACATTCAATTACTATAATATTGTTAGTTAGCTGAAAACACATTTTTTTCTAGATACATGCACTATATTATATATTTATTATATTTTGAAACATATAGCGTTATTCATTACATATTGCCATTCAATTACCATAATATTGTTAGTTAGCTAGAATTATTATTTTTTTTGCTATGTATATCCACTAAATTAGATATTTGTTAAATTTTTACTTAACCTGTTGTATTCATTCTTTGTTTGAATGAATCAAACTGTCACGAAAACAAGTATTTAAATAAGGATTTAATTTAAGATTTATAATTCAACAACAAATATAATTATATAGAATTATAAATTAATAACACAAATCTAATTAACAATGCTGAAATAACATCTGTGGTATGTGTATTCACACTTTTATATATGATGATTTTTTTTTTATTTCAGTGTTGCTTTTTAAACAAATTTGATTAATTTATTCATTATATAATTTATGTCTGTAAAATCTGTCATGGAAACAAGTTTTTATTATAGCCACCATTTAAATTTTATATTTAACAAACAAAATCAATATATAATTTTTTTTTGCAATTGAATCTTTATATATGACTCAGTTTTGACTAAGTGTTGATTATTAAACAAATCTGATTCATGTATTATTAAATAAACTTTATTTTCATTTTTCTGTTAAAGAAAAACTTTAATTTCAGTTTTGGTGATTTAGTAAAAAATTAATTTCGTTATAAAATTAAATTAAATATAATAGCATCACTATTATATGACATTTCTGATCCTTTTCTTTTTAAATAAAACTTTGATAGACTAGGTGACAAAACTCTGACCGCCTGTTATTGCAAAATGTCTGCTTACATTAACATATTAATATCTGACCTTTACATTCTGAATTTCTTGACCTGCCACGTAAACTACACCTGTACACAGAAGATAGTCAGTCATTTACATATAAACGTCTTAAAGGTACAGTAGCAAACACAGCCCGTTTAATTCTAAGGGTCAGAGGGGAATAGTCCTGATGAACCTAATTTTGTTTCTGGTGTGAGAAACTTTGAGTGACATACAGTAAGTGGACATCAGGGGACAAAGATGCTGTGTAAGACACAATATTTCAGGGAAAAGTGTAGGATATGTCTCCTTTAAGATAATGTTTGCTCTTTTATTCAGTTTAAATCACCTCCGAAACTCTTGAAGGTCATTGAAGCTTCATCTAAATCCTCTGGTCTCCTCCTCATTACAGATTTTCACATTTTCTCAGAACAAACACATTAAAAGCTTCTCAGTTTTGTGCTGATCCGTGTGAAATACAGCTGTCTACCACTAAATTATTATTTTAATTTTTTTTTGTACATCACATTTTGAAATACTGTAGTTTGAGTGAGTCGACAGGCATTGCCAGTAAATAATTTATGTATAATGACAACTAGACGTATACTTGAATGATTCCTCTACAAGCTAGCTGTGTAGTTTGTCTCTATCATTCACCAGCTTTGTTATCATAAAAAACAAAAAATTTTAAAATAACTTACAACTCAAGTCAATATTCATGTGCATTTATCTATTTGTTTGGTAAGCAGCCGTGTTACAAGCAGAATAAAGTACAGTCAGCTGCTATAGTGCAGAAGAAATCCCTTCAGGGGGATTCACAGGATAACCTGACCTGGTTAAATCTGTGATACCCAGCGCTGACTGTACATTTAGCTTTTGCGTTGATTAAACACATTCTGCAGGTATAGGAGGTACAGAACAGAAATGCGGGATTTTGATAGGCTAAGGAACGTGTTATGTTAGTCATCACTGATACTGTTATCGGATCTGGTGGCATTTTTAATTAGATTTCATTTTATGTTTACTTAAGTTTTTCGCAAATTTTTTCACTATTATTATTTTTTATAGGTCTATTTAGTAATGCATAGTTTATTAGGATATTAGTTGTATTATGTTGTACTTAAGGTGTGCCTTGCAGCCACCAGAAATAAAGGTTCAGAAATAAAAAAAATAGAATAATAAGAATAATATTATTATTGTTGTAACTAAATAAATAATAATAATATTTTTAAACATATTATTCGTAGTTTATATTAATATAATTTATATAATTCCTATCTTTTATATATTTTTTTATTATTTTATAACTATTGATTGTAACAAAAATGTGGTTTCTGTTGGTAGTATTAATGACACAATATTCCCATATAATATAACAACAACAAATTATCTCATCATCACCAATAACTTAATAATAATAATAAACTATTGCATAGAAAATACCAGGATTTTTTTTAAACATTCCCTTTTTGTATTAGACATGAGGGTGAATAAATGACAGAATTATCATTTTTTTGTAAATGATTCCTTTAATCAGCACGAGACCAAAATGGAAAAACAGGAAAACCTTGAGGAAAAAACTGTTCTGGCTCCTATAACATGCACTCGCTCACACAAAACACACACATACACACACACGTCTGCTTAAGACAACACACACCCACACACACACACACTTGTTGTGATCGATCGAGAGCCGTCAGCCGTATCTTACCCAGTCTCAGCCTAAGAATAACTTATTGATCATCAGATTGTGTTACCAAGGGTGTGTGTGTGTGTGGGCACGTGCATCGATGTGTTTAAATGGCTCTATTTATGACTAAATACTACAGGAAACATCTCACCAATGACACACACACGTCATCAGTCACTGTCATGTAGAACTGCACATGTCAGGATTATACTTCATACTTTGTGTAAAGTCAAGTGTGTGTGTGTGTGTGTGCGTGTGTTGTTGTCTTTAATGCACATAAATGTTATGTCAGATTAGCATAGCGGTTTGAAACTCAGCAGGTCCTAAAGAAACAGGTTACTATAAGTCACAGCAATAAGATGAGCGTGTTATGTGTTGTTGTGTGTGTGTGTGTCCTGCTTGATATTATGAGGAAAGTCAAGTGCAGTGAAGTGGATTCTGAATACAGAGTCAAATCTGCTTGAGAGCGGAAATGACAATCCATAAATCTTACAATAAACACGTACTCTCAGTATTCATGTGCTCATCATACAGTCTATACTGAGACTCTAATATAGATCTGAATGTGATCTAACACCACAGACAGACGCTTTCAGTTCACTTGATAAAGATTTGGCTAAATGAATACGCTAATCAAATTGTAGGCACATTCATGAAAAGGATACAAATTGTGGCCTCACATTACTTTAAAATTGAGTTTATGTTTTAATTTTAAAAATGTAAAACATTAATGTTCTTATTTATTTTTATTACAACAACGGGCTAACAGGGTAACAATAAGCTAATACTAAACATAAGTGACAATTATGATTTAATATATTATATTATATGTAATTTTATATACATATTAAAATATTTATTTCAATACAAGAATTGGCTGTTTTCTGTTTGTAGGTTGATGAAACATAATTGTAGATATTATTTATTGATACAATCAATGAAAGATGTACTATGACATGGTGGAAGGCCAGCACTCCAATTTTTTTTTTAACTAAAAAAAAAAAAAAAGGGGATTCTAGACTTAATGTTTAAAACAAGCTATTTGTCATGGTACATTAAATTTATGGTATATGGTATAGTTTATCAAACATATAAAGTGCATTACTATGTGATTTGACGTGAGATTCGTGCCCCTAATGCTTTAAAAGTACATCAGGACATCCCATTGTGCCCTCTTCATGGAAAGAGCCAGTACTCTCAGTTTTGATTTCCACATTTTAGCATAATTAAATCCACTCCTCAGATTTGAGCCCAACATCAGTGCATGAAACGGGAGATGATTTGAGATTTGATCTGGGCGGCCCATAGGCATCGCTCTGTGTGCGCTGTGATCTCTGACACATGTTCTCGAGTGAAGCTGCAGCTCGCACTGTTGTCTGTCTGCGATGTGGTTTCATATCTCATACGTCAGACGTAGAGGACGTATTTCTACAGTTTTGTAGTATTTTTCCCCTGAAGCTGTTATTTTAGTGTAGTTGAGATAATAATATTTATTTATTTACATTTGCTTTTATTTTTATATTTTCTGTTTCACTTAATTAGTTCATTTTGTTGTATGTTTTTGTCATTTTTATTGTTTTTTTTATGTGTATAATATTTTTAGTTTCGTCTAATTATGTCTAATTTTTATTTCAGTTATAGTTTTTAGTTATTTTAGTACTTAAACAAAAACGATAAATGTTGAAAGTGTAAGGGTTGTTGTTGTTATTTCTTTAAATTTTATTTCAGGTAAATTTAATTTATTTTATTTAATGAAATATGTTTTTTATGTTTTAATTGACTTTAGTCAGAAGATTTTTATTTACATATTTTAGAGAGAGAGAAGTATAGTTAGTTATAGTAATTTATTTAGTATTTATATATAAATTTACATTTATAGATTTTTTATTTCAGGCCAAACGTTATTGGCAAAATCTGTTATGGCTAGAAGCAAATATTATGTGTAAATAAAGACAGAATTTAATTATATAAATGTAACTATTCATTTAAACACAGTAGCCATCATGTCATGGTGTTGGTTTTTTTTGTATGTAAGGACAGGTTATTGTGACATTGCTGTCAGTCCTGTGATTAGACCACAGTGTCTCCTTTATATCCTTACGACAGTCGATCTGTACAGTAATGACTCGAGCATTATGAGATAATTTGTTCGCTCTGATAGGTTTATAGTTTGGGTGATGATAAAATGCCATATAATAACAAGCATATCGTTTGCCCTATAATAATACACAAACACATCTGATAGTGAGCTGCTCCAAATGCTTTATGGAAATAATGGCCTGGACTCAGTTAGAGGCGCTTAACTCACAATGCTGAGCATGAGGTAGATAGTCCTCATCTAATAAAGAGTAAGTGAACAAACAGTAATATTTCTGTTGTGGACGTTGGACGGGGGGGGTGGAAAAAAGGGAAATAGTGGGTTGCCATAAAAAAAAAATATATAGATATAAAAAACTAGTATTATTTGAAAATATTAATAATGTTGTTGGTAATTTACAGTCAAACCAAAAATTATCGCCACAGATAATTGTTGATATGATTTAATAGTGGGTGCAAGACACCCCCCTCCCCTCCTACAGTTCATTTAATGTGAGCAAAGTAAAGTGAACTGTGACATATTATACCCAAAAAATCTTCATACAGCGGACTACCAGTAAAACTACTATAAATTTTGACCAAAAATGATTCAGACGCTGTGACCTGACCAGTTTTGCTTAAGTGTTTTTGCCTTTACTTGCTAATGCCAACATTACACCACAGACAGCATTGCTGGAATTGGGTGACCTAAATTGGTAGTATCTAATTGTTGTATACTTCTATTAACAGCTGAATATTTTTGGTTGATGCAATCCTTTACATACCTTTATATCAAAGTTATGACATTATCAAGATTAAATTTGTTAGGACACAGTATAACCTGAGTTCTGTCAATTTTTTACCAACTTATAGCGAATAACTGTAGTCATGTGAGAAATGTTGAAAGTGTCTTAAATATTTAGGTTTGGACTGTGTAATATGGAACTTTTCTATGTTAGAATATATTTGAATTTTAATATTTTCAAATAATGAAATTTTAATTAAAAATAAGAATTAAACATTTTAATTCAGAATATCATTATTCAATATTCAGGATATTCTTATATATTTACTTTTTCAAGTTACATTTTTAACTTTGTAACTGCAAAAGCATTAAAGGTGCACTAAGCAAATTTTTCCAAACAATGTTGATATTTGAAAGCACCAAAACAAACACGCCCATACCCCAAAAGGACCTCTCCCCTATTTTGATATCTCCGCCCCACAAGTATGTATACAACCATGGCATAACGACGATCATGGAAACAAGCGAAGATGACACACAACATATTCAAACAAAAGCCAACACAGATAAGTTGTGAAACAATGCAAAATCAATGTTACTCACCTATCAAGAAGAAAAAAAACCATGCCACACACTCGCGGTCCGCTTCAAACCCTTCCGCTCTCTGTGTCTCTCCATCCGACAACAACTTTTTTTAGTTTTTGTTCCTCCGATATTTACCTCTTTTTTATCTTCTATCTCTCTCTATCTATAGTCGATCTGCTAATACCAGTTCTGTGCTCTCAATTTAGCGCTCTCTTCTCTCTCTCTATTACTAGCATATGCCTTTACTGCGAGTGGCTACAAATGTGTTGGGACTCAGCCAACACTGGGGTCACAAGCGTTTTTCAAATAGTGCTTAGGGCTCTTAAAAACAAAACATTAATGTAAAACGTGAAAATAAGTACATGTTATATCCTCCAACCCATCTGCATGGTCAGTCAAACAGATAGGTCCGCCCCCAAATCACGCCAATGGCTGAGTCTGTATTGCTGTGTATTCATTTTAAAGGTAGTGGTACACAAAAGAATGAAAATTCTGTAATTAATTACTCTCCCCCATATCGTTCCAAACCCGTAAGACCTTCGTTCATCTTCGAACACAAATAAACATTTTTGATGAATTCTGAGAGCTCTCAGACCCTCCCATAGACAGCAACACAACTGCAATGATACTGTCTCCGTGATGGGGCGCGCACAAAAAAGTATTCTCGTAGCTTCATAAGATTATGGTTGAAACACTGATGTCACATGGACTAGTTTACCGATGTCCTTGCTACGTTTCTAGACCTGGGAACATTACAGTTGTGTTGCTGTCTATGAAGGGTCAGAGCTCTCAGATTTGATAAAAAAATAACTTAATTTGTGTTCCAAAGATGAACGAATGTCTCACGTGTGGGGAAAAATGAGGTTGAGTAAATATGGGACAATTTTAATTGTGGGTTATCTACCTTTTAACGTGGTATTTATGTGTGCTTTGTGGTTTCACATGGCCAGCAACCTCACGTCTAGAAATGGACGGAGAAGTATTTCGCAGGTTGTCTCTCTGAAAGTTACGTTCCTACGAGAGAGGGGCTGAGGAGGCGGGCTGAGATTGGGTGAAGTAAAGAAATCTCGTAAACCCTTCATTGCTCTCATCCGCGTTGTACAGGCTTCCATGTCAGCAGCCTAGGGGCCGGCGCAGAGGTGAAGCGGGGAAGCACCGCGAAGCGCACAACCTTCCGTTCTGGGACTAGACCAGCGCGAGTATTGCTCTGGGCAGATGACCGCGAGGGACGTTGGCGTGGTAAGATCGCGCGCTCGTATACGGCGCCATGTGGAATGCATTTTTTTTTTTTTACCGCAGTCGTCGGCGTAGTACTGGTAGGGCTGCCAAGTGCGGCCGAAATTGAGCGACTTCTCCAGCACATGACGGTGGGCCGGCGTATTCGAAGGTGATTGGTTCTGAATGTCGTCGGTCAGCGTGAGACGAGGGTTTGTTACAGCGGACTGGGGATGTTGGCCTTGAGAGGCTCGGGAGACCGCCGCCACGTGACCGTCGCCAGTAGTGGTGATGAGGCCGTGCGGCTCGCGGTCCTGTAACTCAGCTGCGGGGGTGAGCCGAGGTCAGGGTCGACGCGTCACATTCATCGCTGAAGCGGTATGGATTATCCTGCAAGAGAGAGAGACAGAGACACCCTTGTGAAAAAAGAAACACACTTCAGCATACATTTAAAAAGAGTGCTTACTATGGAAATAAATCTAGTTTTCGGGCACTTAATTGCATGTTAACTTCAAACGAATGAGAATGAATTATAGTTTAAATAATATAAATGCAGTTAGGTGAACTTAGGAGTGCTTTTTTTGACCCAATTAAGCAGTGCGTCTTTATATGTAATGTCATAATTACTTATATTATCTTTGAAATATGGTTAAAATGTACTTCTCAATGTACTGATGAGGCATAATGGGAAACATAAAATTTACTATAAGTACTATTATATTGTAATTGACGACTTTTAATCTAACAATCTGACTTTTTTACTACAATCATGTGTTTCGTGCACTTATCTTGCACATATACAGATATGATATATATCTGTGTTATATTATATATAGATCTACCACATCTCACAATTTTATATACATATATATATATATATATAATATTGTCACGATCCGGTCCATGAACTTCCAATGTAGCATCAGAGGTAACCATTTCCAATCATTGAATCTCGCACTACACACTGTTGCATATCACCCCGGGCTACATATCCCATCATTCATTGCACTGATGGAATTTCTCAGATCAAATTGCCACAGTGTCTTAACAATGAATTGCACCCAGCTGTTTCATATCACTCCCTCACTTTATAACACTCACTCTTATCCCTTCCCGCTGCCGAGTATTGTTTAGCGCATATCTTTGGATAGCTACACTACAGAGCCCTCAGTCCTCGTTTCCATGCTTACCGTTTTCGCGGTTTTGATCTTCGCCTGGTTCCGGCCTTTCTCCCTGTCTTGCCCCTTTGATTCTGTTTGGACGTTTCATAAACCTCGCTAGCCCTAGGATTATTCGTGTCTTGCCCGTCATATTCCTGGTTGCCACTGTTTACCCTGCATGTTTTATGACCATGTCTCTGTCTTCTCCTAAATAAAAGCTTGCAAATGGATCTGCACGTCTCTCGTCCCTGTCGCCTCGTATCAGAATACTCGGCCGCACAAGGATCCCGCAACTTTTCATGTGGACATCGGCCAGGTATGGACACTGCAAGGCTGTCGTTAACCCTCGAGCAGGGCACCCGCCCGCTCGAGGACTACATTCAAGAGTATCTGCACATTGCCTATCACTCTGATTTACCGGACAATGTTTTGATAGATTTCTTCTGTACTTGCATTAATCAACCGATAAAAAATTAAATTCATTCACGAGGGTCCGCATTCATCACTGAGTTATTTTTTGGACTTTGCTTTGTTGACTGTTGGCTCTCCATTCACTGTGGGTATCGCGGAGGAACACAACCCCACACTCACTCCTGTAATGGCCCCCGCACTAGATTACATTCACAAAATGGCAGCGACAGATGAGTCTGATCACAAAATGGCAGACACAACAGTGCCCCGTCAAGTCACAGCTGATATTCATGAGTCAAGTCAAGTCTCAGCTGTTCTTCGTGAGTCAGGTCAAGTCACAGTTCATTTTCATGAGTCTAGTCAAGTCACAGCTGATAGTCATGTCTAGTCAAGTCACAGCTGATAGTTAGGAGTCTAGTCAAGCCACAGTTGATCATCACGAGTCTAGTCAAGCCAGCTGAAGGTTATGAGTCAAGTCCGGTACAATTTCATTCTAATGTTGTCAAAGTCCTAGCACAGCTGTCTTGAGTCGAGTTCTAATCACATTGGATCATCCGAGTCAATCAGTCAAGTTGATGACATGAGTCAAGTCACAGCTGATCTTCATGAGTCGAGTCTAGTCACAGTTGTTCTTCATGAGTCAGGTCTAGTCACAGCTGATAGTTATGAGTCAAGTCAGGTTACAATTCATTATCACGAGTCAAGTCTGGTCACAGCTGATCTTCATGGGTCAAGTCTGGTCACAGCTGATCTTCATGGGTCAAGTCTGGTCACAGCTGATCTTCATGGGTCAAGTCTAGTCCCAGTGGATCTTCCTGAGTCAAGTCTAGTCACAGCTGATCTTCATGAGTCAAGTAAAGTCTCAGCTGATCTTCCTGAGGCAAGTCAAGTCACAACTGATCGTCATGAGGCAAGTCTAGTCACCGCTGATCTTCCTCAGTCAAGTCAAGTCACAGATGATCTTCATGAGTCAAGTCAAGTCACGTTAATAGCATGAGTCAAAGGTCAGTCATGTAATCTTCAGGAGTCAAGTCAAGTCGGCAGTGATCGCAGGGAGTCAAGTCAAGCGAGGATCTCTCATGAGTCCGTCAAGTCTCAGTGATCTGCCAGAGCCTCATATGTCAGTGTTCATCCAGAGCCCGTCACGTCTCAGTATCTACGATTCACGTCGCATCACAGATGTTAATACAGAGCCTGTTACGTCTCAGCTGTTCGTCCAGATGTCACGTAAAGGCACAAGCTGACCGATATGAGGCTCGCCATGGCTAAGCTGTTCAGTCAGAGTCACGGTAACGTATCACTAGTCATCAGATTCACGTGCATCAAAGCTGATTCATCCAGAGTCATGTCACGTCCTGTCTGTTGCACCCAGATTGTCGGGGGTCGGTCCGTCGGTATCCCAGTCCGGTGTCCAGTGGGAGGGATGCACCGCTGGTGTCTGCACACACAGCTGGTATCCCCAAACCCACTCACTTTGGCCCTCCTGTTCCTGAACTCATTCCCCTGTCTGAAGCGCTTCCCTTGTTGGGGATCGCTTTTTGGTGTGTTTGGGCTGCATACACCACCACAGAACTCCCAAAGGCGGCGGCGCCCACTATTAGGTCTCCAGAGGTGGCGGCTGAAGCTGCAGAATCTCCTGAGTTAGTGGTGTTCGCTGCTGTGTTCCCTGAAGCAATGGCGCCTGCTGCATTTTCTTCAGAGGTGGTGGCTGAGGCTGCAAAACCTCCCAGGGCAGCGGCGCTCGCTTCGGCTCCTAGGATGGTGGTGGCGCCCAGAGATGCACTTTCGGCCTGTCATGTCACGGTCGAAGGAACCATTTTTGAACTTTGTACCTGTCCTATCAAGGAACATACTAATGAACTTTCCCTGTTTCCAGATTGTATGGCTGTAGAACCTCCAGAGGTGGCGGCATCCGCTGCAGAACCTCCAGAGGTGTCAGTGGTACTCCCTGATGAACTCTCTGCTTGTCTTGTTCCGGTCAAGGAGGCCGCCTATGAACTCTCTGCCTGTTCTGTTTGCGAACTCCCTGTTCGTCCTGCCACAACTATAGAGGCCGTTTGCGAACTCCCTACTCATACTGTCACAGCTATAGAGGCCGTTTACGAACCCTCTGCTCATCCTGTCACAGCTATAGAGACCGTTTACAAACTCCCTGCTCGTCCTGTCATGGCTATGGGGCCGTAGGGGGAATCTCATC
The DNA here is from genome assembly GCA_018155175.1 of Sinocyclocheilus anophthalmus. Classification (NCBI taxonomy): domain Eukaryota; kingdom Metazoa; phylum Chordata; class Actinopteri; order Cypriniformes; family Cyprinidae; genus Sinocyclocheilus; species Sinocyclocheilus anophthalmus. Next base: position 347,448 of record JADLZN010010937.1, read on the forward strand.
CTGTATGTCATGCTATGCGAGGCCGTTGTGAATTCTTGTGTGCTTTGTGTATGCCAGGGAGCTGCCCCGAATGCCTCAGCTTGTCGATCAAACCCAATGTTCTGTCTGTACTATGCTCTTCTGCGTTTGTTACAGTCTAAGCCATGGTCCCTGATCGGTGTGGTTTCACCAAGGGCGGTTCTCTGTTCCTCGCTCCGCGTGGTGGTAGGTCGGCTCTGGTGGTTTCTTGCTCTGCCATGGTGGCCCTCGCTCCGCCGTTGGGGGGTCCTATGCTCCGCCGTTGGTCGGTCTAATGTATGGCTCTGGGGTCTCTGCTCAGCAGTGGTGTCTGTCTGGCTCTGGGGCGTCCTATGCTCCAACAAAGGTGGACCTCCGCCTCCGCCAGTGGGGGTCCTCTGCTCGCAGTGGTGGGTTACGTCTGGCTCTGGTGGTAGTCTGCCTCAGCGGGGGTGCGTTCTTCAGTACCTGTTTGGTGGTCTTCGGCTCCGCCCGGGAGGATCGCGTCCTGTTGTTTGCTGTGGTGCGCTTCCGATCCACCTGTGCTGCTGGCTCCGCCCTGGTTCTCTGCTCCGCTGGTTCTGCCTCAGTTCTCGGTCTCTCCACTTCCATGTGGACTTGGCCCTCCATCCCTCCCCCTGTTCCGTCTCCACTCCACCGCCCTCCGGAATCGTAAGGGGTTTTGAGCGTCTGGAAGCCGCCCCTTGGGGGGGGGCTCTGTCACGAATCCAGTCCATGAACTTCCATCTGCTAGCCATTAGAGGTCACCCTTTCCAATTTCATTGACTCTCGCACTACACAATGTTGCACACACCCCGGACTCCAATCCCTTCATCATTGCACTGATTGCACTAAGCACGGATTGCACACAGCTGTAACACTGATTGCACAAGCTGATTCATATCACTCCCTCTACTATTTAAACACTCACTCTGATTCCCTTCACTATACCGAGTTATGTTAGAGCATATCGTGGGCTAGTACACTACAGAGCCCTCATCGTTTCCCTGCCTAGCCTTAGCTGGTTATCGGTTTCTGATCTTCGCCCTCGGTTTCCTGATTTATTCCATAGTCTTTGCATCCCTATGATTATGTTTGGTCGTTCATCGACCTAGAATAGCCCGAGGACTATTCTTGGGCTTGCCCGCCTATACCTGTTGGACCCTGCTGTTTTCTGTACCACGTCGTCGTTCTTCACCAAAATAAAGCTTGCTTATGGATCCGCATGTCTCACGTCTTGTCAGCCCCGTAACATATATATATACTATTATCATTCATATACACATACCAATGAGGAAAAAGTATATGTTGTTTTAATATAAATTTTTAGATTTTTCATAAAATTTTGTCATCTATTAAAACTTGTCATGAATTTAAATATATTTGTGATTACACATTTTGTACATTTAAAATCTTAACCTTAAATGTAATATTGAATTACACACCACAGTTAAAATTATAATCAAGCATTTTAAGTGTGCTTTAGTATGTTAGTCAGCACATCAAAACAAGTGTACTTCTTTAAAGCATGACAAAAGATTATTATAACAATGTACTTTAAAGGAAAACTTGTCATTTGTCATTATTACAAAGGGCACTTAAATGGATGCTTAGTTGTTAAGAAATAGTCAAAAAAGTATTCTCTCTTTAAGTACACTTAATTGGCTTTTAAGGGATAGTTCACCCAAAAATGACAATTCTGTCATTAATTATTCACCCTCATGTCGTTCTAAACCTGTAAGACCTTAGTTCATCTTTGGAACATAATTTAAGATATTTTTGATGAAATCTTAAGTGTTTTCTGACCCTCCATAGACAGCAATGTGACTGAAATGTGAAGACGTTATTACAATAGTCCATGTGACATCAGTGTTTCAACCATAATCTTATGAAGCTACGAGAATACTTTTTTGCGCAAAGAAATTTGTTTACAGCGAGACGCACACGCAGTGTCTTGGTAATTTGGTGCAGTGTCGTCAAAAAGACTGACACGGAAGAGAAGAAATCATTGAATAAAGTTTTTTTTGTTTTCTTTGCGCACAAAAATATTCTCGTAGCTTCATAAAACTATGGTTGAACCACTGAAGTCACATGGACTATTTTAACAATGCCCTCACTACCTTTCTGGGCCTTGAACATGGTTGTTGTGTTACTGTCTATGGAGGGTTCTGGTTTCACAAAATGATTTTGTGTTCTGAAGATGAACAAAGGTCTTATGGGTTTGGGACGACATGAGGGTGAGTAAATTAATGACAGAAAATTTTACTTTGGTGGTGAACAAACCCTTAATGATAGTATCTGCAAGTAGTTTTTTTAATGTACTTTTTTGACAGTCAGCCAAATGCTTCGTGTTAAACACAATTAGCGCACTTCTTTTCACAAAGCAGGCAGTGTTCTGACGGAGTAGGGTCGATAGAGTATAGAAACTAGGACTGATTGATTGCAAAAACAGAAGCAGGCTTAGACAGTGTGTTGGTGACGCACAGATGCAACAGAAACAAAAAAAAAAAAAGAAAGGCGGAGATTGTGAGCGAAAAACAGATTGTAACTCACCACAAACTGCGCGCTTGTCATGGAAACCATACCGTGAAGAAATGGCAGGGAGGGTTGATCTCGTGGAGCGCAACTCCAGGCTGCACCCAACACACACAACACCACTAAAAACTCTGGGTCAATTTCTATCAGCGCGCTTTCTAAAAGCACGAAGACGATGATCATCTAACATAGTTCCATGAGAGGACGGGCTGCCGTTCAGGTGATTGGAAGGCCTTTGAATCTGTCTTATGCAGAGGTATTCAGGATCTGTGCCAATACAGTCAGAGGCACACCTCGACAAAGACATAAAACACTTCGACTTCATTTGTTCTCCGTCTCACAGGAGCGCGACATCACAAATGCCTGCTTTTTAAAATAAAGACCATTATACACACACACACAAACGCCCTCATAAGAGAAGCTTGTACAGCGCAGTGCATCTTGGGAAATACATCATCTGATTTATGAAGCCAGGCACACAGAGAATAAAAAATAAATTAAAGGGGAGATAAAACAAAGTGCGTGTATGTAAGAGAACGACAGAGAGAGAATAAAGACTAAAGAGGGGTGGTAAAATGATAAAGCGGCTTCGGCTCTTGAAACTCTGAATCTAGTTTAGCTCAAACTCACACTTCTCGTCTGTATAACTACAGATGGACCGATAATCAGCTCATGTTTTTGTCATTATTCACACTTTTTGTTATCAGCTAAAAATCTGTTCTCACCTCTTTAATATTTAGTTAACAGATAATTGGTACCATTCAAAGAATAGCACACAGTGACTGTATTCAAAGTGAGTTCGGATAATTGCTCAACTTTTAACAGCCATTCACTCACTAGTTAGAGACATGTAACTTAATTAGAAATAGTTTTTTTAATCTACAACAATCTACAAAAATGCCACTGCACAAATATAACTTAAATATAATCATTTAAAATAACAGTTATTTAATATATATATGATAATGATATTTTTATAATTCTTCATCTTATAATTATTATTACTTCATATTTATGCAAAGTTACACTGTTTCAGGTCAGTCGATTTTTTTAATAATACTTGATTTATTAATATTACTTGTTTGTACAGTATTTTTTACAAACAAAAATGTAGCTTTGATAAGCGACGTCTTTCAAAAACATTTTTAAAAATGTCATAAACCCAAACTGTGAGTGTATTTTGCAATTGATCAGTTATTAAAGTGTATATTATTATATTATTATGCCAGCAAATCAGACATCTCACTGACATTGCTAATAGCTTCCTCTTGCATATTTTTCAAAGATTTGATGCAGCAGACCTTGTAAACTCTGGGAAGTCCGGTGACCAGTTGTTCCTCGAAAGCTCTTGTTGCAACCTGGTACCTCAACTTTCCTGTCCTGATAAAAACCTGTCCACTTTTGCTCCTAGAAGTTGTGTAACAGCCAATCAGATCATAACTGTTGATTTTTGTCAGCCTTTGCCATTTTTTATGCAACATAAATGAGCCTGGAGTTCATCTCAGCAGTCTAGCAGCTTCTACAATTCCAGTTATGTAATGTTCAATGCTTTGTACTGGATGCAGTTCTGTCAGCTACTGTATATTGCATTATCCCGTTTAGTTGCCGGTAAGTGTTTCAAACCAAACTCAAGCGTTTGATCCACAGACCTCGTACAGTTTGGAAATTTCAGAGACTGGTTACTCCTCTGAATTTGTACAGTGCGAATTTTACATCTTAATCCTTTCAGGCACATTCTACAGTACAGTAATTCTGTTCTGTCTGATGGTCTGACTCTTAGCTCGCTCCAGGACAGGGGTTTAAAGTTACCCTCTTCCCCAAGATCACATTACAGCTGTGTTCCTACAGGCCTCTGCACTGCCACTTATTTCTGCTTAACATAATTCTATTTCCTCAAGATGCACCCGTCTATCTCTCCTTTAATCCATTGTTTCTTCTCTATCCTCCTCTTTTCTCTGTAATGTTATTAGAGAGAAACCTCATTCTGTTACACTCTTACAGCTGTCTGTTTCTTCAGTGCAGACAGACAGGATCAGACACCATCATCTGACTGCAACATCTGCACCCATACATGCATGTATTCAAGCACAAACTCATTCTGACCCCCGACACGCTAAAACTATATAGTTGGATTAAAGAGGAGAATACACAGAAACCTTCAACCCCCAAATCCATTGAAACCCAACCCTCTGACACACTTAGTGGAGCATTAGCATGCTTACCGTGTGTATTGTGCATTGTGCGATTGACAGCACTATTTGTGTGTGTGTGTGGGGGTCAGCTTTTGTTTATATTGTAGGGACCAAATGTCCCCAGAATGATAGTAAAACCTGAAATCGCATGCATCCTGAAGAGCTGCCAATGGTTCCCGGGAGGAAAACGGCTTAATTAACATGCTAAATAATGAAAATGTAAAAACATAGAATGTTTTCTGTGAGGGTTAGCTTTAGAGTCCTGTATAAAAATATCATTAGCTCATATATCAGTAGTACTATTTTTATAAAAACAATAAAAGTCAATGATAAGTTCCCACTGCAGGTGTGTGCTTGCATGCACTTGTACTTGCATATATATTTCATTAATTTGAGTGTTTTGGTGTTTGCATGCTTGTGTGGATGTATTGGTGATACTTATGTATGTGTATGTATATGCATGCTTGTATTGTTTTTGCATGCTTTTACTGTATGTGAGTGCTTGTGTGCATGTATTAGCATGCTCGCAAATGTGCTTATGAGTGCATGTGTATTTTATCTATATGTGTGTGTTTGGGTGTGTGCATGCATTGTTGTTTTTGCGTGCTTGAGTGTGTCTGTACATGTACCTGTCCAGTATACATGCATGTGGTGGCATCTGTGTGTATATGTACTTGGGTGCTTGCAAATGTGCATACTTGTGTTTGCTGTATTTCCCTATGCTGGTGTGTTTGTGTGTGTGCATTCATTTGATTGCTTGCATTGTTGTTTTGCATACCTCAGTGTCTGTACAGTATGCTTACATGTATATGTATATTTGCATCTGTGTACTTGGGTGTTGTAATAGCATGCTTGCAAATGTGCATACGTGTGCTTTTAGGCATGTATGTGCTTGCATGTATATTTCATCTATATGTGTCTGTTTTGGTGTTTGCATGCTTGTTTTTTTTGTGTGCTTGCATGTGTACATGTGTATCTATGCATGCATGTGTGTGTTTCTGTTGTCTAGACACTTTTAAGAGACAGAGTTTTAATATTATAACACAAGATCAGATTTTCTCACCAATTAATTTTTCAAGTGTTTGACAATGTGTGTGTCTTTTCCATGACCTTGGCCCAATAATGCATGTGGCAAAGATGCAAAACTAGCATGTCTATGCTTTCCCGACAATCCCATCCTCCTGCCTCATATAAACACACACACATACACGGCCAACTGTTCCGGCAGGTGGCCCACATCACTAAGCTCCTAGAGCAATTATCCACGTTGGAATCCCGTCGCTGCGACAACAATCAGCATGGAGCTAGATCCCTGTCACAGCGTCCATATAGCAGCCTGTTAAACCAACCAACTGGGACATTACATCACCGTTAAACTGGAACTTTACCTAGTGCCATCCGCATCCCATGCAATCAGTTAGAGAACAACATCAGTATCCAGGGCTCCAGACTGCGACCAAATGGTTGCATTTTGCGACCATTTTTTCTGCCTGTGTGACTAAATTTTGTGTGCGGTCACACTGGCGCGACCACCACGTTGTTCAACTAATAAGCTCTGCCATTTCTGTTGCATATGAGAAACATCAAATGGCAAATGAAACTGAAAGCATAACGAAACCGCGCTACTCGTTTGAACTGCGCAGTGCTTAGAGTGTAGAGCCTGGTTTATACTCACCGCGTCAGCAGGAGCGCGAAGCACAAATGATGCGAATATTGAGGAAACGATGGATGGTTTTCAAGCTAAAGTAAAAGGCCGCTTCTTAAACCAGAGAAGGTGAACATGTTGGTATTCTTGTGTGAAAAAAACTAAAAACATGCAAGCACTGCCATCGACATCAAGTTTAGTTTTACTTTTCTTTTTGAGAAAGTTGGTTGCAAAAGAGCGACCAGTGAGAGGAATGAGTCTGGAGCCCTGTCAGTATCGTAAAATCGGTTAATCTGTCTCTCTCTTTGTCGTCTCTGTGGATTTATATACCTTTAGACCTTCTTACTGTAAGTGTGTGTGTGTGAGTGAGTTATAGCGGTCTTTAAGAAACTGAGAACACAATGTGAGCTCTATTTGGTTTACGAGAACATCACTAAGAATACAACACTCTGAGGAATACACTCAGAAGTGTACGTCTGTTCCAAAGCTTAGTTTGTTCTCGCTGACTATAGTCAACATAGGCAGCTTCCCTTTAAGACAGCATCCTGACTGAATTGGATCATAGCAGCCCCAGATGGAATCTGCAGACTTTTGTATTTTCGGTGCTTTTTGGAGATAAAATGTGTTAAATGGAGCTGACTGTACTGCAGTTTTATTGATGGCTGAATGCATAGGCCTAATCGAATGATTAAATAAGACAAAATATTTAATAAACAAATATGCAAGCGGTGCAGGATGTGAACTAATAAGGCATCTTATAAGGCCAAATTATTTTATTGCTTACTATTTAGAACAGCCTGCAAGCTGGGAGCACAAATATGATTTCTTAAACTGTTGCCAAGTTAGGCAGCTCACTAGGATTTGTAACAAAGCTTAAATGTGAAGCATGTCATTTTTTGAATGTTTAAACAGTATACTGTGTGTGTGTGTGTATACAGTATATTTATATATATGAAAGTATATAAATATGAGTATTTTTGTATTTAACTTAAATAAAATGAAGAAGCAAACGGAACTGCTAACAGCGGTGCTCACCTGGTGTTTCGGTACAGGTGTGTGTCATGATTAAGTGTAAATATAGCCAAAGAAAAATCCACTGCAACCACATTTCATGACAAAATCCACAAGATGGCAAAACCTAAAAAGGCTGTTCTTTAATAAAAGTTCTGGCACGCCGGAAAGCGCTTGCAAACACATTCTTCTTTTCGAAATGAAAAACTGAGGTCAAAGCTTTGGAAACTTTCTTTATAAGTTCTTCACGTAAGTATTCTGGGTATTAAGATGAACAGTACTAGTAATCTCATACAACCTAGCATGTAATCAGTCATTTTTTTTAGTTATAGATATTATGATATTCAGGGATGACAGACTGAATATGTGATATTGCTGTATTTCTAATATTATGCAGAGAAAGCTATTTTACGCTCTGCGTTTGATTATAAATTTTGTTTATAATGATTATTATTAATACATTTGTTTATTTTACATGGTGTTTTGTACCATGTTGCACTTAAGGCAGTGATTTTTACCATGGTTAAGGGGTTTTAGACACTACATTGTGTTGCATCTACAGTAACTACACATGGTAAAATCACTGTACAGTGAAAATAATTTGGTGTAGAAACTACCAAAATAGCAAGTACATTTCACAAATAATTACAAAGAAACATGAAATTTTGAAGTAAAAAGACTGAAATAGTATTTTCTTGTTAAAAAAAATTCTGCTAAATTTTTGTTTTATTTACAGTTTTTTACAGTGTAGTGGCCCTTCAGCAGCTTATTTTATTAAACTGTTAATTTAGAACAAAGAATACAGAAATTGTTTATGGAAAATATATCGCATAGAAAACATTTCCATATTTTCTGTAACAAGTATTCCAGGAAAGCATGTAATAATCTAGCGTGGCGTTAGTTCTGGCAGGTCATGTTAGTCAAGCTCGCATCAGCTGACTCTCAGATGATCCCCATCTACCTATAGGAATACAACAATTATCTAAGCATTCATATATAAGGTCCTGCAGTAGTATCAGCAGTTTTCGCATTACTCAATAGCTAATTACCCTCCTCCATCCCCAACTCCTCCTCTGTCAGTCAGGATTCTGCCTTCTGATTCTCCTTTGAATCAGACTAATTCTAAAATGTGTACATAACATTATTGCACTTTAACGATATCTGCAATACATTTAAGTTGGTACTGTTCTGTTCTGTTCTGTTTACCCTGGGGGGGAGGGGGTTATCGCTGCTCTCATCTATGCTTAGGCTGCATGGATGGCAGGGAGGTTTTTGCCCAGAACAGAACCATACTGCCAATTCAAACTGTATGCTAATTGTCAATCATTTTTGATGATAGTGGTCCTGACAGAAATGACCTCATTCCTTTATTCTAGATCTCCAGAACTCATCAAAGTTTTTTCTCTGCTTTCTTGTTTAGTTTGTAGCATGAAACTTTATAGCTGAGCGCTGACATCAGTAAGATCAGGCCGAGACACGAAGAACGACAGATTCATCCTATTAAACTAGTACTCTAGCTGCCAGCTGTCTGTTGTCTTTCTATGTCCATCTCAAGCTGCTTTCCTTCCATCTTTCCCTTTGTTTCTGTTAGGATCACCATGCGCTCTTTCTGCAGTATGTTGTATGTGTATACTGTGCACAGTAAGCACATTTTCTGTGTGCACTATAATACCCAAATGACTACTTTTACCAAAATGCACAGTAGAATACAATAGAATATGCAGTGCACTCAACTTGACCTTCAATTTCCAGGGATTTTGTGTATTATTTAACAGGAGAAAATAGTTGGTAACTGCACATCCCTTGTAAAAAAAGAAGTACACTTATGCATGCTTTTAAAAAGAGTACTTACCGTATAATGGAAGTAATATAACAAAATATGCTTACGTATGAACTAAACTGCATGATATTTACAATTAAATGACAATATATATTTTAAATTATATTATATTAGATTAGTTGCAGTTAGTTGAACTTAACAGTGCATTTTTACCTACTTATGGAGGACTGAAGTATACCTTTAACCCTTTCATGCATGGTGTCCACATTTGTGAACAGTTAATTTAACTCCATTTAGGGTTCAATTATCATGGTAATTTTCTCCAAACCACTTGAGTGCAGTGTCGGTAGATTGACAGCAATATTGTAACAGTGGCTAATATCTTGCATTCCAAATATTCATTGCTTAATGACATCATTAATCCATGATGGCTGACAGCCATAGCCATGTGCTAAATGCCCCAGGCATATCTGTGAAAAACTTTTATACAAGGAGGTCAATTGAGGTAAAAAAAATATATATATTAGTATGTACAGTAAAGTATGATGAATATGTTAGTATCTCATAAACTACAATTTAGAGTAAAATGTCATTTTTATTCACCAAAAACCAACTGTCCACGATTGTGGACATCATGCAACAGTGGAGTCAGATAGCATAAAGTCTGATTTCTGTAACCTGCTAGTATATCCATTCTATTTTTTCAAAGATGTTATGAATTGTCTTATATTGTAATAAAACAGACATTTAACAAATATATCAACATAAATAACATTTAAAATTACATATTACAGCATTCAATGGCAACTTTACACCTAATCTGAGACAAATTTTCTATTATGTTGATATCTATACCCGAGATGATTCAACATGAATAAGATAATGATGAAATATAATTAAGTTGTTACAATCAACAGTGAGTGTTTTCCATGATTTGCCCATATTGCTAATAGGTTTCAGTATATGTGACTACTGTTATTGTTCCTACAATATGTGTTTTATTGTTATTATATTGTAATATTATTGTTTTTAATAACTGAGCTGATATAAATTGCATAACATGCCATTAAAAAAACACAATATTCCATATTGTCAGCTGTGGCTTTATGTCCCATTTTATGCCTTTGTTGCATGGTGTCCACATACGTGGACAGTTAAATAATTTTTTTAATAAAACTGAATTTTGTAAAAATTTAAATGTATTTCAATTTTAGCATCATATTAAAGTAATAAAAAGAATAATAAAAAAATCTAGATAATGTTTTCCAGTAATTCATGCATGAAAGGGTTAAATGTAATTTCATAATTACTTTTCATTGTCCTTATTAATTTAGTAGGTAGAGATGTAATATCATATACGCTATATCAAACTACATTTGCTTTAGTATGTTAGTCAGCACCTAAGTAAGTGTACTTCTTTAAAGCATTGCTAACAAATCTATAAAAAACATGTATTTAAATAATTATTTAATTATATTTATTTAAAATGTACTTTAAATGTATTTGACATTATTACAAAGTGCACTTTTTAAAAGTGTTAAGAAACAGTCATGAAAGTGTGCTTTTATATCATTAATATTGTATTATCTGCAGTACAGTTTTTTATTAAATATTCTTTTATATTGAAGTTGCCTACAATACACATTGAAGCCATTAAGAACAGAAGCATGCTACGGTTGAAATGGATATTTCCTACTGTGTTTACTTCTATTTTGTTACCAAGAGGCAGTATACAGTTATGTTCAGTAAATAATGTTAGTATTCTCTTCTGGCAGAGTCCATTGTTTTCTACTTCGGTCCATATCCTTCTCCCTTCTTCCTGTTTCCTCCCCCTCTTTCTTCTTCACTTCCCGCTTCTCTCTCTCTCTACTCTTTCTGATTTTAGAGCACTGGCTCATTTTTGCTTGCTCAATCAGAGAGGCACTTTGTGTTGCACTGGGGGTTTACTTTCACACACACGTTCACACATTGACACACGTCTTACTATTTCATGTGCACTGTGGTTGTGTGCTTTTAGAGAGGTGTGCATGAACAACACATGCTTATTGGGTGTGGGTGTGTTTGTTCCCTTTTTCCGCTGAACTAAGCTGTGATTCCCCCATCATTAGGGATCTCTGTCTTTCTCTCTTTCTCTCTCTCTCGCTTTTTCTTCCCAGACAACATGAGCTACTAAGAATCAAGCACTTGAAAACAAACCATGCCAAAGGGTCCAAATGTAAACTTTTGTCACATCTGCCAGTGGTGGGTGAACTAAGCAAATTTTATACGATAAATATTATCTTTTTTTTTTCATTATTTTTATTACAAATACATATTTTTACCTACACTCTTAAAAAACATGTTTTTCAAAAGGGGGTGTATTCACACTGATGTCATAGAAGAATCTTTTTTGGGTTCTCTAAAGAACCTTTCAGTGAGAATTTCTTACAAGAACCATTTGTTATTTCTTAGTGTGAAGAACATTTTAATAATTTTAAGAACCGTTTACCATTATAAAAGAACCTTTTGTACAACATTTGAACAGTGAACATTTGCTGAAAATGTACTCCCCCTCAGGCCATCCAAGATGTAGATGAGTTTATTTCTTTAGCATCACATCACTTGCTCAGCAATGGATGCTCTGCAGTGAATGGGTGCCGTCAGAACGAGAGTCCAAACAGCTGATAAAAACATCACAATAATCCACAAGTAATCCACACCAATCCAGTCCGTCAATTAATGTCTTATGAAGTAAAAAGCTGCATGGAATGCTACATTTCTCCAAATCTGATGAAGAAACAAACCCATCTACATCTTGCATGGCCTGAGGGGGGAGTACATTTTCAGCAAATTTTCCCTTTTGGGTGAATTATACATTTATTGGAACCATAGATGCCAATAAAGAAGATTTATTTTTAAGAGTGTATGACGGAGGAATTATTTTTCCTTGCATTATTGTGACAAACGGTGCAGGTCATTGTCTCATTTGCAGCATCATATACTCTACAAAACAAGCCAGATGAGCATATAAACGTGAACAGACATGTTCCACATTTTAATTTTAGTGGCTTAATGTGAGAAAATTTGCACATACAGTATGTCACCACATGGCATTAAACAAAACAAAAAAAATGATTTAAAGGTTTTCCACTAGTAAATTGAATATTTGGTAAGTGTTTAGAGTCTTGACAGATGTTAGTATGCATTATGTTGCAGTTTTAGTTACCAGCCAACTGAGGAGTAGGTCATTTTTACTCACATATGCAGCTCAGTGAGTGTTAATTTTGGACCCTGGGCAGAAACATGCACAAACTGGGACAGCCACACAAACACACATGCAACCACAGCAATGGACACAAAACACACAGTAACACACACAGACTATAAAGAGCAGCTGCTGTGAGATGTGAGAGATTATTAAATTCCACATAAAATAATGTGTTTAACTCATTTTGCTTCCGTAATCTGACATATTTTAAAAGTGAAACAGGATATGATGTGTAAAGATGAAAAATGCAGGGCTGGACACTTATTCATTGGGAATTGACTTGATGGCATTTAGTTTGGTGTTATATGTGTGTGAGGGTGTGTGTGTGTGTGTGTGTGTGTGTGTGTATGTATGTATATATAAAAAACTATGTTGTTAATATATAACTAATACTAATGTTTATGTAAACTGTGTGTGTTATTTCTATATAAATTCAAATATCTCATATATATATTACACACACACACATTTATATATTTACTTTTTAAGTATATTATTTACATTATATTTTTGTACAGATTTGATTTCTGCTGTTTAGGAATAATACTGTTCTTATAGACTTCCTCCTTGTGGGTGTGTGGGCCTGGTTTCTGAACACTGAATAAGGGCCATTAATGTGTAAATGTGGACAGTCGTGTGTTGATTGGTTCATCTAGTTGAAGTCAGAACTTTGTGGAAGTTTAAAGTGTGGTTCACTGTTTTTTTCTAGGCTTTATTGTGTTTATGGGGTGCAGTCTAAAAAAAAAACATTATTTTTCACATAATTTACCTTTATTCCACACCGCTCTGTCCCTTCTCTGAGAAACACGCTGATAATTTCCTGCTTTTATGAAGCCCCTCCCTCAGAAATACGCAATGGGCTCTGATTGGTTAGCTAGCCCAGTGTGTTGTGATTGGCTAAACCGCCTCTAGTGCAGTTTAAACATCCCCGCCCCTCACCTCAGCGGCATGTGCTCCTGTTGTATTGTAAACAACGGCGTCGTTAATATCGCTTATCAGTTTTAGCCCGATTGAGAAGCAGAGGATATTATTGAAGATGATCGCGCAGAACCTGTGCAAGCACGATCTTTTAGGCCTAAGATTTTTGTTTGTTGTTCTCTCATACTTTTAGATACGCTGTTATTTGTAAATGCTACTGCTTATGTTAGCTTTTAATATACAGTTTTATCCTGATTGAAGCTTTAATACAGTACGGCAACTGCACGCGTGTCCATGTTTAACGCTTCTCATAGCTATGTGAAAATAAGTGTATAAATGTAACAGTTAATTTTTGGAGCTGAATGAGAGAGAGAGAGATGCAAAGCGTGTGCAGAGCAGGGGACTCGAGGAACAGTATTAAGAACCGCTGCTTTAGAACATTTTGCACCTTGGTGAATCGTTAGAAGACAGAATCGTGATTCATATATGAATAGATATTTACGTGCTCCTCTAGTTTTCTTCCTCTTCTCTAAAGCAGACCAGCACGGCCTCGCCCCCTTTGCTGCCTTTTCCCGAGGGCAGGGTTTATCTGGGTTTGTGACGTCACAAACCCGGGAAGTAACTCGTTGTAGTCACACCAGCCATTTTTGTAGGCATTAAATTGCCAGAATTTTAAAAAGCCGATTACTCTGTTTGCATTGAACTTTCAGCTTTGTAAACTTTCGATATTTTTTATGCCCAAACAGCAACATTACACACTAACTAACGTTAAAAAAGTGAAAGCGCAATCAACCACCCCTTTAAAACAAGACATTTTTGTATTTGTATTTTTAATAGACGCTCTATTTGGACTGACGAGGAAGTTCTAAGCGCTGAAACTTATTGTATGTCTTCATAGCGCAAACTGTATTTCAAAGATGCTGCAATTTTTTTATGTTCTCGGTAATTTTAACCTGGCTGTCGGTTAACAGTACTCAGTTTCCACCCCGCTTTTCTCTGTCATCTGCGTTTGTCATTTTCTTGGAAGGAGAGATGCTAGGGAGGATCCCGTCTGTTGTAAAGTGCTGACTGAGCCAGGCTGCCCGACCTCGTCATGTCTAGAATGTAAAAGGAAAACGTTCGGGGCGCTGTGGATGTCTGCTTGCGGGACCATTAAGGGCCCCATCAATATTAAAGAGCTCGGACACCTGAGAACATTCCAGAGGCCATCCATTTATCTGCCAGCTCCGGCACAACAATCAGGGTTTTGTGTGTGTGTGGGTGTGTGTGTGTATGTGTGTGTGTGTTAGCTTTTCCAGTCTTGGTTTAAATAAGAATCAGTATTTTAGAGTAGCTTTGCATGCAACAATATTCAAACAAATCCATCTAGGGGGATTTAAAGGGATAGTTCCACCAAAAAAAAAGTATAATTCTGTAATGATTTGCTTAAGATAAACCACAAAAGCAGATCATTTGCATAATGTTCACACTGTTCTTTTTTGTGCATTGAAAGTTAGTAACAAATGTGTAAGCTTTAAAAAAAAAAAAAGGACCAAAAAGCACCATAAAAGTAGTGATACACAAAATTTGAGAACCAATCCAAGTACAGGCACTGCTGAGGATGAGTAAATAAGGCAGAATTGTAATTTGTTTGGGGTGAACTACCCATAGATAGATTTGCTTGAATATTATGACATGTAAAGTTACTTTGATTCTTACTTAAACCAAGACTAATACATACCCACAGTTACACAAACAGAATTTAAAGGTATAATTCACACAATTCTGCCATCTTTTACTCACTCTCGTGCTGTTGCAAACTCACATGACTTGGAATATGGCGCTCAAATGACTAAATGTCACTGTATGACTACCTTTTTTTGGTGTTTTTTGCTTATTTTTTAAGCTTGGCAGAATTTGTACACATTTACTTTCACTCCATGGAAAAGAACAGTGTAAACATTCTGCAAACCATCTGCTTTTGTGTTTTATGGCATGTAAATGATGACAGAATTGTGGCATGCAAAGTTACTCTGAAAATTCTGATTCTTACTTAAACCAGAACTAACACACACATTTACGCAAACACGATTTAAAGGAAAAGTTCGCCTAAAAATTATAATTCTGTAAATGTTTGGCAGAATGTTCACGTCACACTGTTCTTTTCCATAGTCATACATATATCTGAACGCCTCTCATTCAAGTCAATTAAAAAAAAAAAAAAAAAAAAAAAAAAAAACTCATGACAGAATTTAGATTTTTGGGTGAACCATCCCTTTAAGTTGTGTTTGTGTAAATGTGTGTGTGAGAGTGAGTGCGAGTAAGAGAAGATGGGTCTCCTTTAGCCTTACATTAAACAGATCATTAACTGTTAAGTGTGTGAGAGCTGTGTCCATTTCCGGCTCCCATACGAAACCAATAACCGTATGTGTTTTTTCCTATCAGTCCCATCAGCAGCTTCATCATAGTGAAAAGGCAAAATCATAGTGAACAAAGTTTATGTGTGTTTGTGCACGACTTTGCAGTGTCTGGATAATTTAATCAGGGTTGTATTACCTCTTTTCCCCTGACACTAGTATTTATTTATGCTCTTGTTCTCTTCAGCCTGCACAACCTTTTGCTTGTTTCTTTCTTCTGCAAAGTCAAGCATCACTGTTACTGTTGCTCTTACTCGAGTTTAAGTGTTAAGCTAAAGTATTAAACAGGTGAGAAAATATCACAGACTTACTTTGAAGGATGGACCCAATCCATATCTATATGTATACATGTATATTATTTTAGTATCATTATGATACTGTTTTAAATTATTTTATTTTTTTAATTAATTTAACAAAAACATAAATAAAATACAAAACACATAAATTAATAAATTTTTACTTGTAAACGCTTTATTTGTATATTTTAAATTTATTTTAATAAGTAATTCGTCAGGACCACTATCACCAAAGATGACTGACAATTAGTATACAGTTTGGATTGGCGGTATGGTTCTGTTCATTTTGGTACCATTTAGAAATGAGTCTGAGTCTAGGGGGAATCAGAAGGCCGAATCCTGACTGACGAGAGGAGGAGATGGGGATGGAGGAGGGTAATTAGCTATTGAGCAACGCTAAAACTGCTGATAATACTAAGCATCTTATATATGGATGCTGTGATAGGGGTCGTATCCCTATAGGTAGATGTGGATCAGCTGAGAGTCAGCTGATGTGAGCTTAAATAAATATGACCTGCCAGAACTAATGCAACGCTTGATTTTTGTTGTCATTTTTAAAAATGTTTATACTGGTAGATTTAATTCTTTATTATTTCTTCTTTAGTTGTTACATCAGTTAAACTATTTCAAGCATTTTTTTAGTTAACTATAATAACCCCTGCACAGACAGACAAAGACATAACCTATCCACACCAGCACCAGCCACAACATCCCAAATGTGATTCACAAGTTTACAGCTGCACAACTTTTGCACAAGCAAGCACCAGTCACTTTCTTTTACTAACAGAATTCATTGACTGATGGAATATCTTTTGATTCTATATGTTGTCCTCACAAATCTCACTTATTAAAACCCATAGCGCACTGCGTGACCTCCTTGCCCTTGAGAATAACCTGCTGACCCTGCTATAAGTGAAGTGAAATTCGACATCCTTCCGGTCCTCTGTTCCTGTGAGCCTGACTCTGCCAACAAACCCACGTGGGTAAACAACACCTCGGCCTTCTGCTCTCCACGCCTGCTGACCTCAGCTGCATTTTTTCTGCTGCAGTCGGTGACCTGCACGGCACATCATGCTTAAATTAATGCTGCTTCAAGACCTCCGCCCCCATAATGTGCGCAGTTTGGCACCGTTATACGAGCCCTGCTTAGTTTGCACTGGCCAATGGCTAGTGGTCAAAAAATGAATCAAGGAACAATTTGGAAACATCTGCCTGAGGTCTGTCCCATCCAGGTACTAATAGACACTTTGTAAAGTTAGCATAATTAGATAGTCAAGCCAACTTTTGTGCAATAATCATTATATTTTATTATTTTTATTTTATAAAACAGATGCAAGATGCAAATTCAATGCATCAGTTAATGAAATGAACGAGTGCAACTGGTAAGCAATAATCTTAAAGGAATAGTTCACTGGACGAAACAATATTATGGATCATGGACTCATATTTTAGCCAGAAGCAACGGTTTGGAGTTAAAAACATCTTAATGATGGATTTGTTTTTTACAAACATGCAGCTTTTGGCTTTTCAAGACATTAACTGCTGGACTGGAGTGGTGTGGATTACTTTTGGATTATTGTGATTTTTTATCAGCTGTTTGGACTCTCATTCTGACGGCACCCATTCACTGCAGAGCATCCATTGGTGAGCAAGAAATGAAATGCTACATTTTCAAAATCTCTTCTCATGAACAAACAAACACATCTACATCTTGTATGACCTGTTGGTGAGTAAACTATCAGCAAATTGTTATTTTTGGTGAACTATTCCTTTAATATGATGAGCTCCCACTTACCAGCTTATAGGCAAATGAGTTACAGCTACAGGGAAACGTTACAACACTTAATTGTTTTGTCAGGCTAATGAGCAGGAAAAAAAGCATCCAGGAAGAATCACATCACTGTACAGCCTGCTGACCATGTGAAACATCATTTTTTAACTTCTGGTTGTGAGAAACAGGAATTAGCATGGTGAATATTTTTACCACACCCTACTTCCCCATTTCACATACTGTCTGTCCTGAATAGTGTGCAAGATTGGAATTAATATGTCCCCCGATCATACAGTAGCATGTTTACAAAAGCAGGCCAAAGCTGCCCGGATGATGTACTATTTCTGGTGGATTTTCAAAGTGTGTATTTCATATGTTTTTGGGGTTAATGTTGATTTTAACACTAATATATTTTACAGAGCCTGTGGTTTGATTTCTCAGAACACCTGTGTTCATATGTTTCGGTTGGTGATATTTTTTAATGTTTTTGAAAGTCTCTTCTGCTCACCAAGGCTGCATTTATTGTATCAAAAATACAGTAAAAATAGTAATCTTGTGAAAGATTGTTTCAATTTAAAATAACTGTTTTTATTTGAATATATTTTTTAAAATGTTTTTTTTTTCCTGTGATGCAAAGCTGAATTTTCAGCATCATTAATCCAGTCTTCAGTGTCACATGATCCTCCGATCATTCTCATAGGCTTCTTTTCATCACAAACTTTTTATTATTATCAATGTTGAAAAAAAGTGATAGTTTCTTCTAGAGGACTCACCAGAGTGCAGAATCTCTCCGGTGGGTTCCCGCAGGTGACGCCTGGCGGCTCGACGCGGATGTGCATGTACTCCTTCATGGCCTGGGCTTTGGGTTGGCACGCGTAATGCTCCCACACAGCGCCTTCGTCCGTGCTCACGAGAGACTTGCACAGGTCGTACTGGCCTCTTGCTCTCTCCAGCACGTGCACCAGCAGGTAGAGGAGTCCCGCGCATGCACGCATGGCAGGCGTGCGAATAAGAGGGGATTTCCGAGGGTCCAGAGAAACGGGAAAGGTACCACCGAGGGTTCAGAGGTGGGACGTGTTAACATGGAACAGCAATGCCGGTGGTCAGGTTAAAACATCCCATAACTTCGCCACGGTCATTACTCCAAAAGAAAAAAGTCAGATATATAGAAAAAGAAAATGTGCATAAAAGTGTTTTGTTGTTATGAGGTTGAGGGGAAGTTTTGTAAAGCAAGTTTATTGTTTTGTGTATTGACTTCTGCCTTACTTCTGTGTGTCTGGACACTGTCCTGATATGTTGGGTCAAAGGTGCTGATGTTTCTACTTGGACCTACATCCATAGCAGCTCCTGGACTGCGTCACCGCAGAGCATATTTATGTCCCGAAGGTCACATGAAGTGGGTTTTCCCTTTTCCAAGCTCAGAAATGTCTGCCTGGTTGCATCCTTCACTCTTTAGCAGCTGCTGTCCATGGTCCTGAAAGCAAACACCACACATTTCAGTGTTTAACTTCACTGCTCTTTTGTTCACAAGCTCTTGATGTCAGCCTGTTTTTTTTCTAGCGCCGCTTTCTGCTGATGGTCTAATTTGCCAAACCCCCCTTAAACAGACGTTGGATGTCATCCTGTGAACCACCACCAGTCCGGACAGATGGCTGATCTCGCATACAACACGAGTCTGGAGTGAGGAACATGCGTGGTACATGCACACACACACTTCACAGACAGAAATTATGTAAGACAGGACTTTGAGGAAGAGAAGCAAAGGGGATGTGCGACATATCTCATGCAGATATTATCATGCAGAGATTGTATGTTAAATATTGCACGGTATAGTTTACTGAATGAACCACATTTCATTTCCATTGGGAAATGGGAGGAGTGAGGAATGGTCTCACATGTGCAGATACACGCATAGCGATGACATTCATTTCTAAGGTTGCAAATGCAATGCATACCTGTAAAAATCAGGTAAAGTAACCATGTGCTTTGCATGGTAGGATCTGCTTTTATTCAAGTCAAAAATAGACTGAATAAACCTGATTACATTACAACATTTTTAAATCAGATCAGGTAGAAAATATATTTGCTTGTAATTTTACAGTAGCCTAAACAAAGCACATTTTCAACTCTTCATTGCATACACTTATATCGTAAGATATTTAAACGTTTTACAAATAAAAAGTATGAAAGGCAATATGATTTATGGGGAAATTGCCGTTTTAGGAATTCCCTGCACAGTGCATAACATTTAGGTTGCGTTTAAAAAGTTTTTTGTTATCGTTCATGGAAATTTAATGTTGAGTAGACGGTATTTTAGATGCATTTTAGTGTAGGCCTATTTCTTTGGCTTTGAGGGGCCAGTTACGACGAACTTTAAGTCATTTAGTAGTTAGTAGGTTGGTAAATGTAACATTATATGAGTTAATGACATACAGTTTCGAACTATAATATTCAATCTTACCGTAACGATTGTAATATCGTCAACATGGCAACCAGTTTTTACCTCAAATTTAACTAAATTTACTAGTCTACAGTACGCCTAAATAGCATTCTCGATATGTTTAATTCTTCATTTAACACCAATCTGATCGTGTCGGAGGTTAATACAGCATAGAAAGTAATTAAAACGGTTTAATACTACATTTTCGTTCTGCCTCACGTAAAAACGTACAAGTTCCACTCGCTGACAGAACATCCTACTCCTCCGTACTGTACTGTAAAACATCTCAAACAAGCATCGATGTTCCTCATACACACCCTGGAGGTAATCCAACATCCGTACTGTCACAAAAACCGTGACTAAAGTTGAAAACTGTGGTAGTTTAGCGTCAGAAAGCAGTTTGAACGGTCTTCCCTCTGCAGAGCGAGCGGAAACGCACGGGGTGTGTCGCACGCGCGTCCCGCTACTAAAGATGAGGAACTGCGATAAAACACTCTCGCGTTTAGCGGTAAGAGGGCTGATTTTGCGTTTGAACTCGCAGCAGAAACTACTTTTGGGCGTTTCAAACATAAATCAAAAGTGAGCCGCCTTGACAGCCTCGTTTCATCCGGGTCGCTGAAGTAGTTGAGATGGACTCACCGCGCGCTCGACTTGGGTCCGTGTGGAAACGGCATCGCCTCCCGCAGCGAAGATGCGGTTCTTCCGTGTTTGTTTTTATCTTTATCTCTCCCTGCCGGAGAGTTTCTTAATGCACACTCCGTCGGTTTGTCAGGGAAGGACGGTGCCCTACTTCTCCAGGAGATGCTGGATGCAGGGTGTATGTGTGTGAAGTATCCAAAAGTGAGAATATGGACTTGTAGTGCGTGTGCTGTCTACTTTACTGGATCAGATTTGCCCTGTGTGTTCAAGGGCAGAAAGCTTCATGGCAAATCTCCCTCCCCTCTCTCTCCCTCTCCCTCCCTCCCCTCTCTCTATCCATTTATTACCATCACTCCTCATCACTATCTGCTGGTTTGAGTCGGCTGGCCCGGCTCTTCTACTGTCTTCTTGTTCTTGGAGGGATGAAACTGAACCGTCCCACTCTTGAGGCACCTGGGAATCCACATTTTTATGCTCTCCAGACCTCCCTGCTCGGGGAAGCCTCTGACAGGTTGCTTTCTTCCTCTTTTATTTAATGGGTTCTCTGACTTTCATTCAGAAATGCTGATAGAGCAGCTCTCGGTGCAATATTTGCTGTTCAATGCTCAGGGGTTGGTAGGTTACAGCAATAACTTCTTTCTTTTTTTAACTTCAAAGAAGCACAAGATCCCATAATAGCCAAATGGTTCTTGATGTCTAATGTGTTGCCACTTTGCAGTCTGAGAGTTTGAATTTTTTGTGGTGTATTTAAAAACCAAGTTTCAGTACAGTTCCTCAAAAAGTACACTTTCGAATGCAACTCATTGTCTAATGTCATTGCATTCGATAAAAAACCCCCCAATAATAATCAATATAACTGGTTTTTGTTTAATTATTTATTTTAAAGATAGCAGATGTAAAATTTTCAAGAAACAAAACATTTTGGGGGTTTTAAATGATAAACGGTATGTATTATGTTGCATAGAAAAACCTGACATGTTGGGTTTGTTTGTTAGTGAATGTCATGTACTACACCTGTGGTTCTTCTCCCTGTGTGGACTGACTAAAAACCACCAAAACAACAGTTGATTGCAAGACATTGAGCAAAAACAATGACATAATTGAAGTTAGTAGGGGGGGGGATCCTGAAGCATTTGAGACACACATACATACACTTTGAATTTTTTTATTTATGCAAAGAATGTGTACCCCAATGTGACCTAAGTGTCTAAAAAATATTTTGGGACCACTGTGTGTTCTAATATGCAAATATAGTACGACAGAATTTCCATTAGGGCCAACAGGTCGACTGATTTACATCAGTTCTCTAGTATACTAGCGTTAATGCAAAGACTTAAACGAATGGTTAAAGGAGGATGGGACAGTTCATCTACAACCCTTCATAGAACACACATCAGCCAGGCCAGACTGAGTCGAACCCACAGACAGTGATGAATTGTGATGTTAAATTTTTTTTAATTAATTAATTTATTTATTTATTCCCATGATTTCGGTCAAAATTGCTAAATATTCCTCATTATATCACCGTATGTTTGTTTTTTATCTTATTCCCAGTATTCTCAATGATTCTCATTATATCGTAAACATACTGAAAAAACACAGCTTTATTATTATTATGTATTTTTATTAAATGTCATAAATTTATAAATAAAATATATATTTTTTTTTGTTAAATTGCACAAATAATGTATAAATACTAATAATAATAATATTATTATTTTGTTTCTATGCATTAAGTAATTAAGTGTGTCAGGGAAGTACTTAATGGTCATATAAAAATTCTTAATGATCCTAAATTATAATTCCATATTCTTACTTTAGATTTTTTTGGGATAAAATTTGACCCGGACATGTTCTTGGACAGGTTTTGTGAGATTCACCCTTGAATTTCTCAGAGCAGAATTCTTTATGGAAATTGATATGGAATTCTTTTTTTTCTTCTATGTGAATTTATAAAGTATGTGTGATGTTAAAGAGAGCAGAACAGAAAGAGAGAGAGTTGGCGTGATTCTGTGCTCTGGACGGTTTGCGTTGACAGGAGTGCAGATCAGATCGATAGTTTGTCCTTGCTGCGTCTCAATGGAAAGATTTCCGCATCTCTCTCTCTCTCTTTTGCTCTCGCTCTCTCAGAGCTGACTTGACTTTCCCCCTCTTGACACACACCCAGCCTCTCTGTTACCTCTAAAAAAGCTATTTATAAAAATGTAACTGTACATTAAAAGCCATTAATGGCTCTAAAAGTGAAAGCGATGTGATTTATAAATTATTCCAATTAATCCCCATCTGAATAGTTCGACCCGAAATGCGCAAACAGGATTATCCATCTTCAATTAAACGGGAAAAAGGAAACTCCCTTATCCCATCTCTGTCATGACGTCACAGTTGACCGTCTGTTTGGCACGTCTGCTGGATGAATCAGAGGAAGTGCGTAATCCACTGGCACCTGTCACAATGTTGACATATCATGTTTTAATAAGCCATAGATTAGGGATTGTAATCAGTGAAGTCGGGCAAGGGCTTATGAAACTTCCTAACCCGTGACGTACTTATAGGTCATGAACTGATTGTGACCTAAAAACAAGAAACTGAACCAATGATGACGAGTGGTATGCTGATGGTTGAGTTGGGTGGATATGCAATGTCTAATAAAGCAGTGTTAAAAAAAATGTGGGAAAACAGCTTTGACATTATGCATCCCCTTTTGTGCTTCACAGGAGGATAAACGCCATGTGCTTCTGGAACGATATCAGGGTGAGTAAATGATGACAGGTTTTTTGGATGAACTGTCTTTAAAAGTTTGGAAGCCTCGAAAAGAGAACGAAAAGAAGAAAATCCTCTCCTGCATTGGTGCCTGTGTGTGTTGAGCGTAGGAAGCTTCAGAAGTCATTTACACATGACGGTGCCTGATTCAGGCCGTACGGTTGGCGTCATTCACACGCCCACAACGCACTCATCCACTCAACCAAACAAAAAACACATGCCAGGCTAATTCATACATTCATGAGTTTAGGTAGGAATGGGCATTAGTCATGCCGTGTGTTATTTTTGGTCCAAACAATTCACTGTTTTTTTTTTTTTGCCATGAAAACATCCTGGCATCAGTGAGAGTCCTGTAATTAGACTTGACCTAGATTGAGGCAGTATATTTACAGTCCGCTAGAAAGGAGTTTGTGGAGACTAGACAAAACCTTGTCCTTAAAAGTTACGAAACCGCCCTTGCAAGTTTCCTTTTAGTTGATGTATGATTCCAATCTGTGTTTTGCAGTTTGAAAGGTTACACAAGCAAGGTTCACATACAGTTGATTGAAGGTGGAAGTGTTTCCTGGGTGGTTGTTAGGTGGTTGCTAAGGACTTATGCATGATTGAGAGAAACAGAGAGAGACAGACAAATAATACGGATGGATGGATGGATATACACTCTTAAAAATAAAGTTGCTTAAAAGGTTCTTCACAGCGATGCCATAGAAGAACCATTTTTGGTTCCACAAAGAAGCATTCAGTCAATGGTTCTTTAAAGAACCATCTCTTTCTTACCTTTTTATAATCTGAAGAACCTTCTTTCGCCACAAAGAACCTTTTGTGAAACAGAAAGGTTCTTCATATTTTTAAATGTAATTGCGATTATTAATTACGATTATCACAATTTACATTGAATGATGTTTTGAATAATGTTAGCTAAAACTAAAAAGGATTTTTATTTATTTATTGTTGTTGTAATTGCGCCTTTGAACGATTAATTGCGGCATAGGCGCCGATCCCGTGGGTACTTCAGGGCGTGAGCATCCATGGAAAACGTGAGATATGCACCATTAATTTAAACCAAGTTATAGTTTAGTGTGTGCGTAATATTTCTTATAGAAGCTGTCGATATGCTTTATGTTAATTTCTTGTGATTAAGCTCCACTTTTGTAATTGAAGGTTGGGAGAAATGTTAATAATTTGTTGGATTTGAACTAATTGTTAAGTAAGATGTCAAAATGTTTGAAGTTATTATTCATGTAGAGCTGAATTTTACAAAGCATGCATTTCTAGCCAATAGTAATTTAAAGCTTAGTAGCCTTGACACAATATTTTTCTTAGAAGCTGTCAATAGGTTTTTTTTTTCTAGGTTGTGTCCATGTTTGTAACTTGTGTCTTGTGTCAGTTTTTGTACTGAAGATCTGGAGCAATATATTTAGCTAATTGTTAAGGGAGAATATTATGTTTAAGTCATTATTTGTTCATGTACAGATAAATTGAAAAAATGAAAAGGTGTATGTTTCTAACGAAACCATAGGTGAACACGTTCATAATATTTTTATTAGGCCGCCAGTTGAAGATGTCAGTGTAGGCTATGTGAATTTATTGTGTCTATAGCTCCGTTTCCATAACTGAAGAACTGAAAATTAATAAAAGGCGTAAGTTTATCATGTAATTCGTAAGTGAATACGCGTGCAATATTTACAGAAGCTGTCAAGTTTTCTAAAAATTTCTTGTGTTTATATACTCCATAACTTAAGAACCTGAGCAAGATTAATTGTTTATTGTGAGTTTGATAAAAAACAATTTAAGTTATAATTTGCTTATGGCAAGCTGAAAAAAAGCATATTTGAGTTTTTCATTTGTTTAATTGTGCAGCCCTGATAGATAGATAGATAGATAGATAGATACACATTAAATACGCATTTTCTCAAAACTTAATTCAGTTTGCTTAAATGCAGAGAGTGAAAGCTGATGATTAATGTGAAAAGTTTGGTTGTGTGTGTGTGTGTGTGTGTGTAGCCTGCTTGGCAGACCTTCATGAAGGTATATCCTTCACAAACACACCCCACTGTGGCCTGACTCTGTTCATCTCTCTCTCACTCACACACACACACACACATTAGAAGACTGACAAAAAGCACGAGATCAGACTCCAATGCAGCAGGACTAAAATGCCAGATAGAAATCAGTATTTTATGCAGGTAAGAGTCTTGGGCTTTAGTGCGTGACCTGCAATGTCTTGCCTGAACTTCCAGGACTCCCAACTCAACCAAAGCAAAATAAACACACACACACACACACAGAATCGAGATGCACGCATGCTCCTTTGTTCTGGACTGTAGATGTAGATTCGTGATAAGTGTTGACTCAGGATTGACACGGCGTTATACAAACATCTCAACATTGACATTCTGGCCTCATACTGCAGGGTGTAGTGTATGTTTGTGCAAGAGAACAAGAAAGAGATTTGACTTTTTCTAAAGAAAATGTGAGTGGTGCATCCTAGCTACAATGCTGAGATGTTGTGGGTGGTTGCCAGTGCGTTGCATTTGCTGTAAAGTTCTGGATGGGTCAAGTCGATAGCAAAAACATTTTAATACTTAGGGTTAAGGGCTTGTCTAAATCATTAACCCTAAATTTGAGCAATAGTAGTGAAACAATATTAGGGCTGCAAGATTAATCAAAATAAAACTAAAATCAAAACAGAGTGAAGCGTGCCACTGTGTTCTTTTACACACAAGCATTATAAAATTAGATTATTGTTAATTGTAAAATTATTATTATTTTCTTAGGTTTTGTTATGAGTATTTATTCTTAAAAACTCATTTTTAAATTTACAGTGAAATAAATGATGATGATTATTATTATATTCATATTGATATATAATCACAATAGTTTGGTCCAAAATTTGCAGACCTAAACCAGGGTTATTGTAGTTGACTAAAACATGTAAAATCATTTTTGTTGTTGAAATAAAATAGGTGTTAATTGAAATGAAATGTATGTATGTGTGTGTGTATAGATATGATATATATATACATACTGTACATACATACAACGCCGCCGACAGCATTTCTCGTTTTAATTTGATGTACTAAAATAACTGGGGGAAAAAATTTATCAATCTATATAGACATATTAAAACAACAAAAACTAATAAAGGTGATAAAAACCCAACTTAATCACTAAAACATGAACCAAAACTAGCACGGCAACATAAAATATAAAAAATAAAATCTAATTCAAAATATTTACATAATAGTATCTCAATGATACTAACACTGCCGTAAACCGCAAACCTGGAGCTTTTTATAAATCGCAGTCACAATTTTTATCAGAAAAATCACAATTGCAAAATGAGATTATTTTCCGCTTATCATGCAGCCGTAGTCTATTTATTTTCATTTTGACCAAAATGAGTTTCTGCTCAACCATTTAAAACACAGGCACCCTTCAAATAGAGGCAGTAATAAAGAAAGTAATAAGGAGGCTTATTTCTGTTTAAATCTTAAAGAGCGCTATTAAAGTCAGTGTTGTTACATCAGCTCATTTTAGCATGTTTTAGTCCACAAGGGCAACCCCATCAAACCAAGCAGATGATCTCCTCTCTTTTGGAACACAATAACTGTTTTCAAATTCTCATGTCAATATTTATGAGGTGTGATGGAGCTCTGCTAATATCCTTACTGAGTGTTTTGTCTCATTTTAATGGGATGTCAGGATTTGCTCCTGACCCGTGTGAACTCAAGAGACTTCTATAAGAGTCAATACTGAAATATGAACTGTTTTGTCTGTGATTTGACATCTTTATTGAGGTTGTTATCATAGAGGCTGAAGAATGGATAAGCAAAGTTCCGCACAGGCAGTCGAACTGGGGACGTGTCATAGACATCTTTATTTTTCTACAGTTTAGTAACCCTCCTGCTATAAGAAAACCTTGTAGTAAATTTGTAGAAAATATCTTATTATAGTTATTACAGTCCATTGAAATAAAACCATAAAATATTTTTGTTACTTGAAATAAAATAAATTTTGACTGAAATTTAAAAAAAAAAATGTTTTATTATATTTTCTTTCAGATTTTTTATTTCTCTTTAATTTACTTTAACTTGATGTACTAAAATAACAAACTAAAACTAAATACAAAAATATTAAATAACTATGTAGACATAGAAACAACAAGAAAAACTTAAAAAATGACAGTAAAATTACTAAACTTTTAACTAAAATGAAAGTGGAAAATACAACAAAAACGACTTCAAATAGTAAGAAAAATCTCTATAAATATCAATTATACCTCAATAGCACTGGTAAATTTATATCTGGTAAATGTAAATTATGCATGACAAAATTTGGTTACTATTTAAGATTTTAAAGAAATAATAACTTACATTTTGGTCTGTTTACTTGTGTCATAGAGCACATCAGAGAGAGCCGGGGAAGCGTTGGCATCACCGTGGTTACCATGCTAAACAGACTTATAATTATGGGATGTAGAGCCCCGGGGGCTGCAAAGTAAAACTAATTTATTCACCACGGATACATTGTTCTTCTAAAACAGACAGAGGGCAAAAGAGAGAGAGGAAGGCAAAAGGTTTGGGGAAATGCCTAGAGAATAAGAAAGAAGCAGAGAAGAACGACTGTAACATATAAACTAGATCTTTGTGTATTAAATTAGAAATTGTGATTATTATTTTATATAATAAAATATAAGTCATGTTTAAGGCAAGACACCACAGACAGGGTGAAATTTAAACTTCTTTTTTTATTATTATTTTTTTTAATAGATGCCACCATACTTCACTAATTGATTAATTACAGTTCATTAAGACAATTGTTTTGCATCGCAAGTTTCCTAATATTTATTTTTAAATAAGCAAAAGAGAGCATTATATAATTAATTATGAATTAATATGCATACATTTCCAGAACATAAATCTGAACATTGGATAAAACTAGGTTAAAAATTCTTTAGAGGTAAAGGTTTATACAGAAGGGATTTTGGATATCTCTTTTTTATTACTGTATAAATCAGAAACAGCCAGAAGAGGGGGAAAAATCGTTTTCACCATGTTTTTAGGAATAAAATGTTAGATAAGTCAGTGTGAATTATATATGAACAAACCCCTCTATAAAACGCTTCAGAATAGGAATAAAACTGTAAAGTTTGGTGTATGTAGGTGCTGCTGAAGTGGAGGAAAAAACTTTTATAGATATGTTTTAAAATTGAAATCTACAGAGGCATTTGCATAGACAATGTTTAATAAAATAAACACTTAAATGTGTATTTTGGATGTTTTTTTTACACTAGTCTGAAATAAGACAAGTTACGGAAGCAAAACAGCCCAAAATCTCAATGGCCAAAAACAATGAATTTTTTGCATGTGTGTCTTTTCTTAGCAGTGCATATGCATTGCTGTGAAGTTCCTCAGGTGCTCTGAGTGTGTGTTTGCATGTGGTTGCCTACTAGTGCAAGTTAGTTCATTAACATACAGTATTTAGATGTTGGTCATTTTTCATATCTGATCTAATCTCAGATGACTTGGACCTTGTACAGTCCATGAACCGTAAATGACCCAATACTCTCTTTAAACATCCAGTTCTTCCACTCGGCTGAATTTGGCTGAGGGTAATCGCCATGACGACCTTGCATTTCACCAATCGATGTGAACATTTAGAAGTGCCTTTCAGAAACTCCAGTGTTTGTGAGTGTGTGTTTGAGCGTGCATAAATGTGTGTTGTTGTGTTTAATTATGTGCATGTGTTTGCATTGTTTAGAGGGTCTTTGTATTTGTTTAGTTTATGTGTCTCTAGGGTTGTTTTTGAGCGTGTGCTGGTTTTTGCTTACTCAGAGAGATATAAATGGATCAGTGCCTGTCCTCATATGATTGATCGGTTGCCTTTTCCCCAGACCCTGACCATTTCACACTTTCTTTAACCACAGATCCCCAACACACACGTTTCTTCAGAAAGATCTATGCTGCATGTTTGTGTTAACTCATTTGACTTACAGTACAAACACTAGTTCTTCAGGAATCCTGCAGTAACGTACACTGATTCTAGATCACCAGCGTAGGATTGGTTTGAATTTACAATGTCAGTTGTGTCCTCCAATAAACAGTGGGTAATTGACAGAAAAGTTTTTTACTGCTATTGAACAATGGCAAATGTCTAGATATAAATACTCTTTTTTTGGCATTTTATTTTTTATAATGACCTCCCAATCTTGGAAATATTTTATTTTATTTTATTTTACACTGCTATGAATAATGATAAATGCCTAGATATACATTTACTCTTTTTGTGACATTTTATTTTTTATGATGAGCTCCCAATCTTGGAAATATTTAATTTGAATTAAAAAAAAATTTTTAATTAATTTTCATTTATTTATTTATGTGTGTGTGTGTATGGCTTTGGGCCTTGTGCCTTATACCAGCCTAAAAATCTGAACTGTTGATGATCTTGATAAATGATATATGACAACAGAAAGATTTTATTTGTTACATTTGGTCATTTTGAAATCCTTTTTTTTTTGACGGAATAAGCTGTTCCTGTTGTCCCATTTTGTAAATGTTATTATTTCATTAGACACTATGACATCATCTGTGGGTGGAGCTTAAACTCATGAACTGTGGGGTGTCGCTCGTTAGGGTCTAACTGATGCTGTTACCATAGTAACCATTTTCAAGACATGCACATTATGTAATATTATCTGTTTTATAAGTCAAGTAATTGGTTTATCGTTTCTTTCAACAGAGCAAGATGAAACAGGTTTTAGTCTATTTCACACCACTAACGACAGACAGTAAACATCTTTCATTAACATGACCGGCATCACTGTAAGTTTACTCTTCATGACAGATCTTTTTCTATAATGAGGAAATGTTTAAAATGTTTAGTTGGATGACATTTGCTGCTTGTTTTAAGACTAAAGTTACAGTGCTTAAATACCTCTTCCATGTTTCAGTGATTAAGAGTTCAGTTCAGGATGATTTTGTGCAGATGCTCCATTGGGTCACCAATCACTGATGGATGGATGGATGGATGAATAGAACGATGGAGGGATGGATAGAGTGATGTAAGGATGGTGGATCGGATAATAGACAGATAGAATAGATTTAATGGCTAAATGATGGATAGATAGATGATAGATTGATTGATTGATGGATGGATGGAGAAACAATAGATGGATGGATTGTAGAGTGATGGAAGTATGGTGGATGGATAGATAGGTGGATAGATAGACGATAGATAAAGGGATGGATGGATGGATGGATGGATGATGGATAGAACGATAGAGGGATAGATGGATGAATGATGGATGGATAGATAAAATGATGGATGGATGGTGGATGGATAGATAGATAGATAGATAGATAGATAGTGCTGAAGCTCCTCCTCCTCCGTGTTTCAGTGATTAAGAGTTCAGTTCGGGATCTTTGTGTGCCGATGCTCCATTGGGTCACCGATCACGTAAGTGCCCGCTGGAGGTGAGAGGCGGAGTTTTCCGCAAGATTCCTGGCAGGGATATGATCCGTGTGCGGGGAACATCAGAGCAGCTGCTGCAGCCGTGCGTCGCAGAGAGGGAGTCGGAGCCAAGTGACACTTTCTCTCTGGAACAGTTGTTCTTTTTATCCTTCCTTATGTGACAGATGAGCAGAATCGTCCCTGAAGGCCTCCATCAGTACAGCTTATCCATTCATCTCTCTGTCTCACTCTGTTCGGCCCCCTTTTCCCATCTCACTATCTGTCACGATCAGCTTGTTCTTCTGTTTGGTGTCATTTTCGGCATAAGTAGTAACACACGCGAGCTTCTGCCCTTGCTGGAAGGGTCTTGTGTACAGCTGTCTGATTATTACAGCGTGTGACAGGACAGCGGTGTGATCACTACATTTCTCTCTCTTTCTGTGGATCTGTTCCAAACCTGTGAGCTGCCGACATAGGCAGCATTTTAAGGCATCATAAGCATTAAGATGGGATTAGTTTTGTAAATAACAGTGGAGTTTCAGTCATTAACATCGGACATCTGTCATTGTCTGGATGCATGAATCAAAAACCTGTGTGCAACAACCTAAATATAACATTTATTCAATGGAAGAGTGCTCTTGATTTTGGGTGTGTGTGTTTGGTGTGTGTGGTGTGTGTGGTGTGTGTGAGTGTGTGTTTATGTGGTTTATGAGGACACAATTTGTATAATAACATGGGTATGACATAGGTATTACAATGAGAAAGTGATTTATGAGGACATTTTCAGTGTCCCCGTAATTCAAAAGGCTTATAAATCATACAGAATGAGTTTTTTTTGAGAATGTACAAATGCAGAAAGTTTCCTGTGAGGGGTAGGTTAGGGGTAGGGTTGGTGTAGGGCAATAGAAATACGGTTTGTACAGTATAAAAACCATTTACGCCTATGGAGAGTCCCCATAACCCATAATAAAACAAACTGTGTGTGTGTGTGTGTGGTGTGTGTGGTGTGTGTTTTAAACAAACTTTACATTCACATTTAGTCTTCTAGGGGAATTTATAATTTCTTATGTTTCATGTTCTCGATTATTACTCTAGTTGTTGTTTTATATACAAACTGTATGGGATTTAATTATTTTATTTAACTTTAAAGTGAGTGTCATTCCGTGCTGCACTACGTTCATTGAGCAGATTCCTTATCAAACTTTTCTCCGCTGATTATTTTCTTGGGCGGCAGATGGATGGATGACGTTTATTTTTGTAAAAGTTTTCTTTGCAACGTTTGTACCGTGAAAACACTAACTACAAATACAACTTGATGAATTGAATGGACCGATGGATGGATGGATGGTGGATTGATCAATTTGTAGATAAACAAAGGATATGGATGATAGCATGATGGAATGATGGATGGTGGATGATAGATAGAATGATGGATGGATGGAACAGTAGAGGGATGGATGGGGATTGATGGATAGATAAATTGATAGAATGATGGTTGATCGAACCCTTAGGGGAGATGGGTGATAGATAGATAGAATGATATATGGATGATAAATAGATGAATGGATAGGACAATAGAGGGATGGATGGATAGATTGATAGAACGATGGATAGGTGATGATGGATGGAACGCCAGATAGATAGATAGATAGATAGATGATCGATAGATAGATAGATAGAAATAGAGTGTATGATCAACATCATTTTACAGATTTACATGAGAAAACAGGATTTAAAAATGTGTGTGAGATTATTAAAATCTCAAAGTACATCTGTGAAATGCAAATTTAGCTAACCTGGGAAAACTCGTCCCATCTGAATACTGGGCTGTAGCTGCGCTCCAGACATGAAGACTGTTCCAAACCAGTCTGAAATGATCCTTTAAAGATACTAAGATGGCTAAAATCAAAGGCAGCATCACATTTATCCTTAATAGAGTAGTAAAGAGATGGTAAAAGAAGAGAAATGTTGAAAATGCATTGACTAAAAACTTGTTTGACCTTATTAAAATGAACCATTGCATGCAATATTTGTGTATGCTGTGTATTTTCGTGCTTATTAGAGAGTCATTTATAGCTTGAAGCACTGATTGTCTTGTGGCCTGTTCCAAATCAGTCACCATTTCTCTAGTTAAGATGCTGCCTATGTAGGGAACACATCAAGGCAGCTCACCAGGTTTTGGAATAGATCCGCTGTGTGTGTGTGTGTGTCGGACCCCTGTCGAGTCATCTGCATTACTCCAGTCTTTTATCAATGATGTTCCCTGCTGTTCAGACACAATACACGCTCCATCACTGTCACTTACTGTGAGTGTGTGTGAGCGTGACATCATAGCCCACATTTCCACGCTTCAGCTTACTACGATTAACAATCAGTCTTTACGGCGTGTTTGATTGCTAACGGCCCAGGGCTCTAACACTGTCGTTTGGGGAGTGTTAAGGCTGTTAAAGCACCTGTTTAAGCACAGCGTGTGCATGTATGTGTGTGTGTGTGTGTGTGTGTGTGTGTGTGTGCGTGCGTGCGCATGTGTGTGTGTGTGTGTGTGCGGCTGTGGAAAAATATGTGTGTGTGTGTGATTGCTGTATCAAGACATCACGCTCAGCCCTCCGGCTGTTCCTGTAGACACAGGAGATCCCAGCGCACCTGCTCTAGTGCCAAACACACACACAAGCACTCTTTCTCTCTCTCACACACATCTTTCTCTCTGTCTTCAGTCTCATTTTATAATGGCTATAATTTCATGAATATCAAAAACAGCTCTGTCTCAAGGTTAGTATAGTTAACTAAAACTAAAACCATGAAAAATATTTGGAAATAAACTTGTAAATAAACTGAAATAAAATAAAATAAGATCCAAATAAATACTAATACAAAATGTTAATAAAACTATAATACTATAAAATCTCACAAAAGTAGTATTTTCTTGTAAAACGTAATAGTCATATTTGTTTTATTTACAATTTGAAAAATATTTCTTTATGGTGTACAAAGAAATAATATCATATTTTATTCCCTTATATGATATAATAATCTTTTTCATTCATAATGTTATATTATTTAAATACTGTAGTGTATTTTGTTTACAATATTTATTATACACCATATTTTGTCTTTCATGTACACAAACAAAATAAAGCATGTTATTTTTTCAAAAGACAGTCATTTCAACATCAGTTTGTGAAATCAAAAGTTGCATTTACAATATTGCATTTACAGTACAATGCATCACAATATTTTCTGCACTATAAGTGTAAGCATACCAGAAATGGATGCAACTGTGCAAAATACTGCTTATGAATTGCTTTATTTTTATGTTATCTATTATATATATATAGAGAGAGAGAGAGAGAGATATTGTTTCAAAGCATCTTCAGGAAAAATATCAGTGTTACATTTTACTGTAAATAAAATTAGTTTACTTATTACAGTTGCACCATTAGTAAAAGAACGATTTATGCACTTTGCTGCTCAAAATGACAAAGATTTTTCTATAGAGGAATAATATAAATATTTAAAGAAAAATGCAAGCTTAACATCTGTGCTTTGAAAATCTCCCAACTGCCATTGTAAGTATTACTGTAAATGTGATTTTGTTTGTTTTTTGCAAACTGAGAAATCCATTGTCAATTATTTTCTTTTGTGATCAACAGCAGTTTAACTGAAACGGAACATTCCTTTAAAGAAGAACAAAAGCGAGACAAATTCTGATGTGTGACGGGCCGGCCTACATCTGTTAAACATTTGTATAAGGATGGCTATTCTGTGATTTCTCTGTTTTGGTTTTACAAAATATGCTTGAATATTATTAATAGTGCTTCTCTTCAGGCTAACATTGTTCAAAGGAGACGTTTGATCTTTCATTGAATTCTAAGGGGAATCTACTGTGTTTTTTGTCCATGTTTTCTGTAATTACTCACCATATTTGTTTTTTGGCTTCTTTTCTCTGGCTATAAACCTCTCCAATCTGAGATCTTAAACAATGACTTTGAGTGATTTTTGGCTTGTGGCAGGTGCTGATAAGTGTCATTGTGTCACCGCTTCAGAAATGACTTGGGATTTAAAAGTTATTTTGCTATTTTCTTTAACACTTTCTTTTATTTGTAACAGGTCTGAACACCAAACTACCACGAGAAGTTCATCACTTAAAAGTTTGTCATGTGCATATCCCGTTTCCTGTGGGTGTGAAGAAAGGCTGTTGTGACTGCATGTGACATCCATCTACAGTAAGACAGCAGCATCTAGCAATCTGAAAACCAGCAATTAGTTCCAAGCTATAAATCAGATATCGCCCATATATTTGTGAAGATTTTATTTTATTTATTTTGTTAAGGTTTTGTTGTAATGCATGCTTTATTTGGACATTAAAGAAATAGTTTTTCAGCAAATTTGCTGAAAATGTACTCAGGCCCAACAAGATGTAGATGAGTTTGTTTCTTCATCAGATTTGGAGAAATGTAGCATTGCATCACTTGCTCACCAATGGATCCTCTGCAGTGAATGGGTGCCGTCAGAATGAGAGTCCAAACATCACAATAATCCACTAGTAAACCACTCCAGTCCATCAGTTAATGTCTAGTGAAGCCAGAAGCTGCCCAAGAAACAAATCCATCATTAAGGCGTTTAAACTTTGGTCACTTCTGGCTAAAATATGAGTCCATAATCCTAATAACACTTCCTCCAGTGACAAAGTTAATCTCCTGTTGTCTTCTTACATCAAAATCCTCTCACATTTTCGTTTACAGCTGGTTTGAACTGTTTTGACTTATAAACGGTGCACGATCTGTGCAGATTTCTCTCCTGATTCAGATAAAAGCAATATTATGGCTTATGAGCATTATTAGGAAGCAAACGGTTGAGTTAAAAAGCCTGTATGATGGATTGGTTTTTTAAAACAGCTCAGTTTTGGCTGCACAATGAGGTTGGATTGTGGCGTGGATTACTTGTGATAGTTGTGACCCCCCTGTTTTATCAGCTGTTGGCTATCCATTCCTGACGGCACCAACGCCTGCAGAGCGTCCATTGCTGAGCAAGTGATGTAATGACAAACCCATAATTTTCAGCAAATCTTAAAATGTCTTAATAGCATCTCTGAATTGAATTTTCAAATGAGTTTTCACACCGTGTTTCAAAGAATCGATTCGAAACTTTGATTCAACGATTCACTTGTGTCTTGAATCAAAGTGTTTACAGAAGTGTTTTTGATAGAGTAACCCGTTTGTTTGTTTTTAGGATTTGATCTTACTGTGAATCGCAGAGTGAATTTAGAGGTGTGTTGTGTTGTGTATATCAGTAATGGGAAATCATCAGAGTGATTAGTTTTTAATTTTTTGAATATCTCTAGGGTTGGGAATATTATATATATATTTAGATATACATGTATATAGGGAACGAAACCCCTTGCTACATGTACTGCATTAGGCTAACCGAGACTTGTCATAGCACTTGCATATTATTGCTCTTTTGTTGGTTTTGATTGCTTCTATTGTCCTCATTTGTAAGTCGATTTTGTAAGTCGATTTTTTTTTCAATATATATATTTAGTTATATTGTCCAGCCTTATACTAGCCTTTGTTCCTTATATTGTACATTATGCATTGTCCTTTTGTGTGTCTGTGTATTTGTAGTCTATGTGGGTTAGTTTTCCAGGCAGTAAACGCTCATTAGTGGTGAAAGCGGTCCACAGGGCTCTTTCAATCAGTCGGCCAGATGTTTGCTGCTCTCTTTACACCGAGAAACCCAATCCACACAGCATGCTCACAGGTACAACGGCACAGATCGATTTCAGCTCAAATACATTCGAAAAAACTTCAAAGTCACAACACAAGGGAGAATTCTAAAGAGAAGATGCTCTAAAGATTCTAAAAAATGAAGGTTCCAATTAAAACCCAAACAGATTTTACCGTTCGACTAGAACTTTTTAAGAACTGTTTGTTTTCTAGTTCTTTAGCAGATTTCTGTGCTGGTGCTCTGAAAGCACTGGTAGAAAGTCCGGATCGTGCATTAGTTGCTAAGCTAGAAATCTGATCCAGGATTGGCATAGAGAGCATCTCTGCGGTTTGGAGCTGCTCTCATTGTGGAGCGGTGACAGATCAGTTGAGTTGGAGTGTTGTGAAGCTGCCTCTGTAATGCTTGATGGATCTGCTTTGATTGAGCAGTTCTGGAACAGTTTTGTTTCTTTTTATGAGAGCACATTCACTAGATCTGATTAGAAATGTTCTTGCTCAGTCAGAAGTTGCTCTTTCATAGCTCAAGAGACTTAGAGTTCTCAGATCTGCTGCTTTTAAATTTCATCTGGGTTTTAAATTGCTTTGGAAGAGATCAAAATAGACATAAATGAGAAAAGTGTTGACATGCAAACAGAGAAAAGAGTTTGGAATAGAAATAATAAATCATTTTTTTGCATGGAGAAACTAAGCCTATTTTAAGACCATTAAGATTTTTTTAATTGTGACATTATGTCCATGGCAATTAAGCACTAATTAAGTATTTTAAAAAACTGTGTAGAAACAACTGATCAATAATTTCAGAACTAAAT
This sequence comes from Sinocyclocheilus anophthalmus, assembly GCA_018155175.1. Taxonomy (NCBI): domain Eukaryota; kingdom Metazoa; phylum Chordata; class Actinopteri; order Cypriniformes; family Cyprinidae; genus Sinocyclocheilus; species Sinocyclocheilus anophthalmus. Next base: position 385,062 of record JADLZN010010937.1, read on the forward strand.
TACATAAAGTACTCACCACTTTAATTTAATAACAGTGAAAAATAATGAAGCAGAAAGACTGTGAAAGTCACCCGTTATTTCTGTTAAAACATTACTCGGATAATCCTTAGTCTTATTTGCAGTGTACTAAACAAAAGTCGCAAAGAGATATTATTTAAATAATATAGTGTATTATTATTAAATTGTACGTATTATACATTCATAGTAATACACTGAAAACATTGTATAAAAAAAAAAAAAAGACAGAGTGTTTTAACAAGAAAAAAATATTATTTATTGCTACTGAAAAATCTCATGTTACTTGCTTTTTCTTTGTAATTATTTGTGAAATTTGCTAGAAATTTCTGTGCAAAAGATTGTTTCAAAATATTTTTTCCGGTGATACTGTAATATCATATTGCCTATAATTTATGCAAACGAAATAACATTGTTTTACAGTATTTCTACCATCTAGAATTGTGATAATAAAGACCTTGTTTGAGATTTCTCTTTGCTAGACGGAAGGACTGAGTCTGATCTGCTAATGCAGTCCAGGAGCTTGTATGTATAAAGTATGTAAGAGAAAGAGTGCTGAGAATGATGGATTATTCCTCCAGCACATGACCACGTGTGTGTGTGTGTTTTAGTCTGTTGGGAAAAGAAAGAACTGATGTGACATGAACCAGAACAAACAAGAGTCGTATGTAATCAAACGCACGGCCAGTTCAGTGTGTGTGTTGTGGGTGTTTGAGAGAGAGGAGAGGAGAATTGATTCAGATGGTGATTATGTTGTCAGTGTAGGGCTGGACGATATGGCCAAAATTAATATCACGATATATTTCTTAATTTCGGTCGATACGATATAATTCCGATATCGATATGAACGCTATTTATCTGAAATAGAAATCTTTTGTAACATAAATATATTTATCACCACTTTTGATCAATTTAAAACATCCTAGCTAAATAAAAGTATTAATTTCTATAACTTCTTTCCCAAAAAAATAATAAAAATTATACTGAATGGAATAGTGTATAATTTTACAAAAGCTTTTTATTTCAGATAAAGGGCTGATCTTGGATCTTCTATCCACAAAGAATCCTGACAAAAAAAATGTCATGCACCTGTTTTTTAAATATTAAACACATGCAAATCAGCATATTAGAATGATTTAGGAAGGATCATGTGACATTGAAGACTGAAGTAATGATGCTGCACAAGGTTACCTATGTATGATCACAGGAATAAATGACATTTTTTAAAATCTATTCAAATAGAAAGCAATATTTCAACATTTTACTGTTTTTGATGTACTTTGGATCAAATAAATGCATGCTTGGTGAGCAGAAGAGAATTCTTAAAAACCAATACAAAAAAAAAAAAACTTTTTTTGACTGGTAGTGTAGGCTGATTATTATTATAGATTGAAACAAATGTGCTTCAGCCAAAAAAAAGGGTATGAAAAGTGTCTAGTCGCTTGCAGAAACAAAAAAATGAACAAACACCAAAAAAAATTGTTTGGAAATATTGCTGGAGACGGGCTTATTTAAAATGAAAACTCATTTTGCCAGCAGGAGGCGCTTTTAGAGTGGTGGAACTAGCGGTTTCTCCAGTAATGTCTGTAATCACAGCAGCTCCGCTCATGAACCCTTCTTTATTAGATTAAATAAAAATGCCATCGAAACTTTTCTGAAGACAGTCGGTTCCCTTCAGAGATACATTCATATAAAACACCCGCCGTGTTATGATTTTGAAATGTGCAGCGCTCATGTTTATTCAACGAAGTCAAACGCCACAAATAAATAAATGTATGGTAAACTGGTAATGTACATCAAAATATCGGAAATGTGTTTAAAAAAAATCATATCACCGTTATTGAAAAAAATTATATCGCGATACATAATGATTATTGAATTTTGTACAGCCCTATGTCCGTTGCATTGTGATGCATAGTAAACATCGGCAGTTTGGAATTAGACACACACTTACATGCACACAAAAACCCACAGTTGTCCACTATTTTTAGGCCCATATGCACAAGCAGATATGTGAACACAAAGGATTCTTTCTACACAATGCATAAGATCAGTTCTGGGGGTTTAAAAAAAGACAGGTCAGTTTGAAATCAAACAGAAATACAGTGAATTAAATGCAAATCATGACACACTACAAGCATGCATTCCTCATTTCCTTGTGGGATTTATTTTTTTGTTTTTAAAGAAATGACTTGTGTTCAGCAAGGATGCAGTAAATTTACCAGAGTGACAGTAAAGACATTTATAATTTTACAAAATATTTATATTTCAAATAAAAGCTGTTCTTTTGAACTTCCCTATTCATCAAAAATCTGAAAAAAAATTTATGTATCACGGTTTACACAAAAATATTCATCAGCGCGACTGTTTTCAACATTAACCCTCTGGCCCTCTTCGGTCATTTTTAACTGAAAATTTAAATTTTTTTAAATTAAAAAAATCTTCATCGGAATGAGATGACACTTGGTGACTTTTGTCACATTAGCAATACGAACACACACACCCACCAACATTATGATGCGTCGGATGTAAATTGTAAAAAAAAAAAAAAAAGTCACACTTGACTTCTTCGCGGTCAAAAATGATCGACATAGGAAATGAAGGGAAATACGGAAAGAAAAAAAAAACAAAACAAAAAAATTTATTTGTGCTTCTGAAGTTTATTAACATTATTGAATTAATGACCATAAAATTATCAATTAATTACAAAATGTTTGTATAAAGTGTTTTGAATGATCACTATCCATTTCTTATTTTGTTAGATTTTTTAATTATCAAATACTGAGTAACAAAAATGCTTTCTATGTGTTCCCTTTCTAACAAGATTTTAATGTTTGACTGTAATCATGATGTAAAACCTGATACTAAAAATATCTAAACCTTGACAAAAAGTAGTATTTTAGAATGTCTAGATATATATCTAAATGCAAAAACTAAAAAATGAAGAAATTATGTCTAAAAAACAACAGGAATCCAAAAGCCTCTGTACGTATCTATATAGGGTGCTAATACAAGAGGTTACGCAACATTACACAAGTTTGTAGTTTTTATGGCCTCCAGATGGCCCATTCTAACTTTTTAAAACAATGATTTTCATGTGAACTTAAACGTAAATAAATAAAAAAATCATTTAATTCTAATGGAGAAAGAAATTAGCTCTTCAAAAATTGTATAACTATTGATAGTATCATAAAAATTCCCCTCAAAATCATAAATAATAAATCAAAAAAAAAACTTATTACAAAAAAATATATTACCATTGATTTTCCTGAAAACAAAAAAACGTTTAAGATTTCAAGGGCTTAGGTTCACTTTTGAGCCCCACGAAGGAGGCAAGTGTGACTCCTAAACGAAGAGGGCCAGAGGAGAATCATAAACTCAGAAATGTTACTTATACGCCAAATCAGCATATTAGAATGATTTGAAGATCATGTGCATGACGATGGGGTTAAGATGCTGAACATCAAGGCTTGATCACAGGAATAAATTCACATAAAGATTCAAATAGAAAGCTGTTATTGAAATGTTGTAATAATTTTCAAAATTTTTAATGTAAAATTTTTAATCAAATTAAAATGCAGGCCTTGGTGAGCAAAAGAGACTTTTTTGTGGCCATGCTGAGAATGCAACATTAAGTCTTAAGACACAAAAAGGAATTAGTGTCAAAGCACTTACGTTCACATGTATATATTTTACATTATGTTTCACATCTGTGTGCTTTAGTATGTTGTTGGCTTTAGAATAAATATCACTAACCATCCCTGTCTCTCTCTCTCTCTCTCTTTCTCTGTATGTCTCTCGCTCATTAAATCTGGGAGCAAGTTCAAATAGTTTGCCTATACCCTGAATGATGCAAGAGAAACCTCTGTAACACACCCCCATACCAACCCCCCTTAACCACCCCCCCCAATCCTCCTAAAAAGCACACACACCTGCCTGTCTTTCATCATTTCCCCACCATCACGATTCATCATTTCCTCTTTTTCTTCTGTCACTCTTTCTGGAGTTTAATGATTTCACTCGCCGTAGCATTTAGATTTCAGAGCGTGTGTTTCCTCTACTAGATTCCTTCACTTTGACACACACACGCACACAGAGCTCATTAGTTTTGGGCCTGAGCTCGCATGGGTTAATCTAAATACAAATTCGGGTTCATGGGGTGTGTGTGAGGATTTGTAAGTCAGAGGGCGTCCTGCATGCGGAGAGAGAGAGAAGCGAATCACACACACACTTTACACACACACACACACACACATGTGGTCTGTCTCTGCTTGCAGTTCAGGGCTGATAATTAGCGCAGGAGGAGGAATATTTTACATCTGTTGGCAAACACGCACACACAGATTTTCGTAAAGGCCTCTAAATTGGCTGGGATCAAACATTCCCTTGGTTTAAACAGACTTTCTGCAACAAAACAAGCTGCACACACACCAATACAGTATAGCGGTTTGCTAGTTAGGATACACACACTGATGTGGGAGGTGACGTTCACTAGACATTCATACACACACATAATAGTGTTTAGTATTTTTAAACTCACCTAAAATACGGCAGCTAACAGTGAGCGTTCTCAGAGCGTTCTGGCAAGGTTATCTGGTCTTTAATAATGTTCTCGAATCATTAGCGCAAAAATGTTGTTTTATACATCATCCATGGAATGTTTAAGGAAAAAACATTCCATTTTTAAAATGTTAATGTTTCAAATGTTCAGACATCATTCAAAAGTAACATTCCAAGATGTTTGCAAAATGATACATTGAAATATTCCATTAACATGCCAAAAAACACTTTGCAAAACATTTTAAAAAGCTGGGCATTTTGAACATTCAGAGAACAATCATAAATAATGTTTTTATAACTTAATGCGAACGTTAGCAACATTTTTGTTGGCTGGGATGTTTTAAACGTACCTAAAATCCAATAAACTCATCTATGGAAGCCTGTTTCTGCCATGGAATAAAAAAAAAAGATAATTGTGACTTTTTATCTCACACTTCAGATTGTTTAACTCAATTCTGAGAAAAATCTGAATTTTGCAAGATACGGTTTGCATCTTGAAAATGTAGTCTTGTAAATCTGAGTTTATATCTCACATTTCTGATTTTATATATAGCAATTTAGATTTTTTTTGAGGCAGAAAAAAAAGTCTAAAATGTGAGCTAAAAAGTTTACCATTTACATTTTTTTTTTCATCCCATGGCGGAAACAAGCTTCCATACCCATCACCCCTCTCTATACACCCACTTATGCATTGCTGTGGGGATAAGATGCATTTTTATTATGAGATACTGGAACTCTAAATGCATGCAAAAAAATATGTTAACTGAATAATTTCTCATTGCAAGTGTTGTTTGATTGTTAGTTTCAGTCTTTTGGTAAACTGTATCAAAGCTGATTCTTCCACATATCAAGAATAATCTGTTTGTGAACGTCCTATAACACACACACGTGTCTGTGGTTATAGAGGAGGCGAGTGCATGCTCTATGTGAATGTCAGTGCAAGGTGACTCGGCTGTAAGTGTGATGAGGCAACTGAATGCAAGTGATGAATACTTCAAATGTTGCTGATAAAAGTTTCCCTCATGACGATAACCAGAGAGAAGCTCAAGCTTGAATTGACAGTAAGACAGACCCAGATGACATTCAGAAAACATTAGATTGGTGCAAAAGGGATGACATTTTAGACTGCATTATACAGTTTTTCTTCATATACATTTACATTACATTTAGTCATTTAGCAGACGCTTTTATCCAAAGCGACTTACAAATGAGGACAATAAAGCAGTCAAAACTAACAAAAGAGCAATGATATATAAGTGCAAATGACAAGTCTCGGTTAGCCTAACACAGTACATGTAGCAAGTTTTAAAAAAAATATATAATAAATAAGAAGAAAACAGATAGAATAGAAAAAGAAAAAATACGAAAGTAACTGTTGTGTTTTTTTTGTTGTTTTTTTAAATCTAAAACAGATAATATCAGATAAAGTTGTAGAATAAAATAGAAGTAGAAAGTGTTAGAGTTGGAAGGGTTCAATAAGGTGAACAGATGTGTTTTAAGTAGTTTGTGAAGAGGGTAGGACCCTCAGCTGCTAGGATTGGATTGGGGCAGGTCATGCACCAGAGGGGGGACAAGTTAATGAAAAAGTCGTTGAAAGTGATTTTGGCCTCTTTGAGATGGAACAAGAATACGCCGTTCACTGGCAGGAATGCAAGCTCTCGAGGACAATAAGTCTGAATCGGAAGGAATTTAGGTTTAAAGGTGCGAGCCAGTGGTGGTTTTGTAGGCACAAACATTAATGCCTTTGAATTAAGGCGAGCAGCTAATGGTAGACATCGGCAAATGATGGAACAGAGGTGTGACATGCATTCTTGCGGCTCAGTACGTTAAGCTTGCAGATGCTTTTGGATTAATTGTAGAATAGATAGAAGTGGCTTGAGAACTGCCAAAGAGAGCATTGCAATGTCCAGCCCTGGATGAAAAGGAGCTCGAACATAAGGAGTGTGACGCAGTTTTGAAAGAAAGGGGCCTGTGATCTTCCTAATGTTTGATAAAGACAACATCACTGAGACGACGCTTCCCGGGCAGTTTTAGCAGTGTGGTCTGAGAAAATCAGCTTATCATCAATCACAACTCCAAGGTTTCTAGCGGTTTTTGAAGGAGTTATGGTTGATGAGCCTAACTGGATGGTGACATTTTTATAAAGAGTGAGGGGTTTGGTACCATCAGCCAAACAAGAAATGGTATGTTAGAAATGTGAGATGCGAGCTAGCAGCTATCGTTTCGGAATCAATCAGAAAGGGAAGAGATGGTAGGATGTGGAGGTTAGAGAGTTGGTTTGAGTTTGTTCATTCAGCCAAAAATTTTAATAAGAATGATTATGTAAAATTTTATTTTTGTGCTATGTTGGAAAAAAGTAAAAAAATAAAATAAAAAAAAAAAAAGCCAATGTGGTTTTGAATGCGGTTTGAACGCAGAGAAGCACCTAATCCTGGATTCTTTTGATTTTGAAAATGGTCTGTTTGGGTTCAATTAGTTAATGAGAGCCCTTGAGGCAACCACAAAATGTAGTTATGTTTTATATGAGCCTTTTCGATTTGTTGCGACATCGATGTGGGACAACCTCACATGATTTCAAGATACCACCTTGGAAGCGATAGGAACCTATCATGTGATAGTCTCTCTTTTTTAGATATGTGGGTAAAGAGCACATTCAAAAACCATTCTGGTCGACAGTTTTTTTTCTGCGGTTAATAAAGATACATTTTCCAATAGGGGTTTTGACAGGAGGGAAACTATCAGGGCTAATCTTCCTGGTTTGTGTGATGTTCTTTTTTGTCTTTTTTTTTGACCTTTTTGCTTTCTTTCCAAGTATCTCAAAAAGCAGCAGACAGACCAGCAAATAATAAAGCCTTTATAGCAGATTTGGAAGTGCTCTGTCCCCCCTCTCCTTGCCAGTTTTTAGGTGCCTTCAACAATGAACATGAAAGCAAGGCCGGTTCTCGGTCGAATGTCTCACTCGAAGCCATGGATTGGTTTTGCTGTCCAGGAGGTTGGTGTTCGTGAGCAAGCGATCGCAAGAACTTCGGGCCTTAGAACACATCGTTTTTTCAAGAGAAGTTTGCAATGAAAGGTTTAGCTTCCCAGTCAGTCTGATCATACCATCACGGTCTGCAGTTTTTCCCATGCGCCTCCTCCCTCTTGTGTCTACATGATTGTCTGGGGGACCACTTTGCCACCCAAAACACTACCACAACCCTCAGTTGTAAAGGGCTGTCGTTACAAGATGTGGGAGTTTGTGCGTTGCCCAGTGCCGAAGGTATTCAGGAGGTAGCGGCCCACGGCCGGCCTACAACGGCCACCAGTAGGGAGAAATGGTTTCTTTTGTGGACACCCCCCCCTCCCCCCCTTCCCCCCTCCCCTTTTTCTCCCCTTTCCTTCCTTCCCCCCCCCCCCCCCCCCCCCTCTTTTCCTTTCCCTTTTCCTGCGGAGATGATTGCCCTTCGATTGGAATAGGATCATCTGGGGATCAAATAGTTATGGAATATGATTGGAAAGGACTCTTGTTTAGAGATTCCCTCTGCTCGAGAGTGGACCCTTTTTTCTGGGAGAGAGAAGGATGGACACCTCGAGAAGTAAAAATGACGCTTGTAAATAATTTTTTTATATAATATAATTATATTAATATTCTTTATATTACTACTTAGTTTTCTTTTACTTGTATCTAGATTACAACAAATTTTAATTGAATAAATTTTTTACTATATGTATATTTAAAACTATATTCACATTTTTTACAGTTTTCACAGGTATATGTACTGTTTTTTTCTTTCAAAAAAGAACAGGATCACCTTACACACAGGTACGACCGCCGCACCCTGTCTATGTGTGCTAGTCTGGTGTCCAGTGGGGATGAAGGAAAAAACAGTATTAGTCAGCCACCATGTGCAAGTTCTCCACTTCCAAAGATTGAGAGAGGCCTGTAATTTTTCATCCGGTATTACTCAACTATGCGAGCCAAAATGCGCCCACTCAGAAATCCCTGTAGGATTTTTAAAGACTTTCATTTGCACATCTGGTGAAAAACTAAGTATGTGGGCAATAACAACATTTCCTCTCAATCTTGTTATAACCTTGTTGGCCATGACAGAGGTACCCCGTTCTTTCCTGTAAAATCTTACCCCAGGTCTTCACACATGTTGTCGTGTCGTCTTGGGCACTTTTCCCAGCAGATCTCCTCTTCGAGCAAGTCTGTTTGCGGCCCGATTCGCTGGGAGACAGGAATTTCATCCACTCCTACAAAGACTCCTTTTATGGGCCGTTGCGATTGGAGATGGCTAGGACCATCTCAGGACGGAAAATGATTCTTACCGACGCACTCCTTCGTCTGATCTCCCCCCCCGGGCGGTCGTGGTTCATGGTTATTGTCCACCGACTGAAAGACCCAGCCACATTTTCATCTTCAATGCCCTTGCTGATGTAAGGAGGTTTTCACTCAAAATCTCACTTTACATGGCCCCATTCATTCTTTCGTTTTACACGGATCAGTCGTCCTGGTCCATTTGCAGAAAAACAGCCCCAAAGCATGATGTTTTTACCCCCATGCTTCACAGTAGGTATGGTGTTTTGGATGCAACTCAGCATTCTTTCTACTCCAAACACGACAAGCTGAGTTTTTACCAAAAATTTATATTTTAGTTTCATCTGACCATATGACATTCTCCAATCCTCTTCTGGATCATCCAAATGCTCTCTAGCAAATTTCAGACGGGCCTGGACATGTACTGGTTTAAGCAGGGGGACACGTCTGGCACTGAAGGATTTGAGTCCCTGGTGGCGCAGTTTGTTACTGATGGTAGCCTTTGTTACTTGGGTCCCAGCTCTCTGCAGGTCATTCACTAGGTCCACCCGTGTGGTTCTGGGATTTTTGCTCACAGTTCTTGTGATCATTTTGACCACGGGGTGAGATCTTGCGTGGAGCCACAGATCGAGGGAGATTATCAGTGGTCTTGTATGTCTTCATTTTCTAATAATTGCTCCCACAGTTATTTTTCTTCACACCAAGCTGCTTACCTATTGCAGGTTCAGTCTTCCCAGCCTGGTGCAGGCCTACAACTTTGTTTCTGGTGTCCTTTGACAGCTATTTGGTCTTGGCCATGGTGGAGTTTGGAGTAGGACTGTTTGAGGTTGTGGACAGGTGTCTTTTATACTGATAATGAGTTTAAACAGATGCCATTAATACAGGTAATGTGTGGAGGACAGAGGAGCCTCTTAAAGGAGAAGTTACAGGTCTGTGAGAGCCAGAAATCTTGCTTGTTTTAGGTGACCAAATACTTATTTTACAGAAGAATTTACCAATTAATTCTTTAAAAATACTACAATGTGTTTTTCTGGATTTTTTTTTCTCATTTTGTCTTTCTTAGTTGAGGTATACCTATGATGAAAATACAGGCCTCTCTCATCTTTTTAAGTGGGAGAACGTTGCAAACAATTGGTGGATTGACGAAATAATTTTTTTTGCCCCACTGATATATAGACCAGGGGGTGACGGAATAGTATTCAGAACCCCTTAAAGTTTCACTTTTGTTATATTGAAGCCATTTGCTTAAAATCATGTAAGATAAATTTTTTTTCCATCATTAATTTGTACACACAACCCCCATATGACAGAAAAATGGTCCTAAGTATTGAGACCCTTTTCTCAGTATTTAGTAGAAGCACGCTTTTGATCTAATACAGTCATGAGTCTTTTTGGGGAAAGATGCAACAAGTTTTTCACACCTGGATTTGGGGATCCTCTGCCATCCCTCCTTGCAGATCCTCTCCAGTTCTGTCAGGTTGGATGGTAAAGTTGGTGGACAGCCATTTTTAGGTCTCTCAGAGATGCTCAATTGGGTTTAAGTCAGGGCTTGGCTGGGCCATTCAAGAACAGTCACAAAAAGAGTTGTTGTGAAGCCACTCCTTCGTTATTTTAGCTGTGTGCTAGGGTCATTGTCTTGTTGGAAGGTAAAAATTCGGCCCAGTCTGAGGTCCTGAGCACTCTGGAGAAGGTTTTCGTCCAGTATATCCCTGTACTTGGCCGCATTCATTCATCTTTCCCTCGATTGCAACCTGTCTTCCTGTCCCTGCAGCTGAAAAACACCACCATGCTTCACTGTTGGGACTTTATTGGACAGGTGATGAGCAGTGCCTGCTCATACTGCTTAGAATTAAGGCCAAAATGTTCTTTCTTGGTCTCATCAGACCAGAGAATCTATTTCTCACCATCTTGGAGTCTTCAGGTGTTTTTTAGCAAACTCCAATGCAGGCTTTCATGTGTCTTGCACTAAGGAGAAGCTTCCATCGGGCCACTCTGCCATAAAACCCAGACTGGTGAAGGGCTGCAGTGATGGTTGACTTTCTACAACTTCCTCACATCCCAGCTGCATCTCTGGAGTTCAGCCACAGTGATCTTTGGGTTCTTTTTTACCTCTCTCACCAAGGTTCTTCTCTCCCGATAGCTCAGTTTGGCTGGACGGTCAGCTCTAGGAAGGGTTCTGGTTGTCTTCCATTTAAGGATTATGGAGGCACTGTGCTCTTAGGAACCTTAAGTGCAGCAGAAATTTTTTTGTAACCGTGGCCAGATCTATGCCTTGCCACAATTCTGTCTCTGAGATCTTCAGGCAGTTCCTTTGACCTCATGATTCTCATTTGCTCTACATGCACTGTGAGCTGTAAGGTCTTAAAAAGACAGGTGTGTGGCTTTCCTAATCAAAAAAAAAAATCAGTATAATCAAACACAGCTGGAATCAAATGAAGGTGTAGAACCATCTAAAAGATGATCAGAAAAAATGGACAGCACCTGAGTTAAATATAATAGTGTCACAGCAAAGGGTCTGAATACTTTTCTTTTTTAATAAATCTGCAAAAACTGTCAACAATTCTGTGTTTTCTGTCAATATTGTGTGCTGTGTGTACATTAATGAGGAAAAAAAAAAATTACTTAAATGATTTTAGAAAATGGGTGCAATATAACAAAGAGTGGAAAATTTAAGGGGGTTTGAATACTTTCCGTACCAACTGTATATATAGATAGCTAACCACTTATATATATAATACACCAGATTATTTAGTGTACACAAAAATTGGATTTTCATTAATTAATTATAAAGCACATATTGTTATATTAAAAAATGTCATATTATTATATTTAGTTATGAATAATTCATATCTATTTAAAATATTTATTTTTTGTATCATATATTTTATCCGAGGTTTTTAGTATAATTATTTTTATCAAAAAAGCGCCTTGTTGACCTGTGAAGAAGAAAAGAAATTCGTCTTTCAAAAAGAGTAGACATTTTGTAAAATTGATAAAATTTTTTTTTAAATTATATTATTAGAGATTTTTATAATAAAATGTAATTCTTCCATAAAGAGTATATTGTGATTCTTTAAAGTATATTACTTGGTTATATAATATTTAGATAATTAACTTTTATAATATACATATTTTTTTATTATCACAATTTTTACAACTCGTTTGTAAAATCTGATCGTTTGATTGATCTGGAAAAACTTGTTTGTGATTGATCAGGGTCGAGTAAAGAAATGCTGTGCATGTTTCTGTCAAATCCCTCTCTTCGCCTCAGTCCATGCTTTAGCTTTTCGCAAATCTTTGTGAAGTTTCTCTTTGTCATGTGAGAACAAACTGTCATCTTTTGAAGTTTCTCTAGTGGAATCGTGGCCTTGTCTCTCTCTTCGTCCCGCTAACACACATTCTCTCGCTTTTGTCTTTTTCTCCTGCAGATGAGATGATTGATCAGGATAGAGGGACAGACAGAGTGAGTATCAGGTTCTCCACGGCAGAGGTTTGACAGCAAACACCACAGGCGTACACACTCGTTTCAATCACAGACGATGGCCGAGCTCTGAGACTTTAATCAGAAGATTCATCACATGTGTGAGTGTGAGTTCATGTTTCCTGACACGCTGTGATAACCAAGGTCATCCCGACAGGCGCTGTGGGAATGCACTTGTGTGGGTGTGTGTGTGTGTGTGGGTGGTGTGTGTGTGTGTGTGTGTGTTTTTTTGTGTGTGTGTGTGTTGTGTGTGTGGGGTGTGTGTGCTCCTGGGTGTGTGTGTAGGAAGGGTAGGGGGTTTCGTGTCAGGACGGTTTATGTCTGAGAGGATAGTGTCAGGAGATCCTTTGTGGCCCGTGTGTGTCAGGTCCGACATGAGCGTGAGATGATAACGAGGTGGTGATGATGTCAGTGTGTCTGCTGGGTTTATTCAGCCGGTCCGTCTGTCAGCAGCACCATGCCCAAACGCTAAAAAACACCTCCGTGCAACTTGCTGTGACGGAGCGGAATGTTGCTGCGGCTTTTCCATGGGCTGTCCGAGGTTTTCTTTAACTAAAACTAAAACTATTAAATAAAATATAGCTCAAATAAATAAAAAAAACATGCATATTAGATGAAAAACTAAACAAAAATGATATTTTTAAAATTGATCAATTACACCATATGTAGTACTAATGCCAAAAATAATATAGTAATAATAATAAAATGACAGAAGCACTAACAAAATGAGTTAAATGAAAACTGAAAATATAAAAATAAAAGCTAATTATAAATATTAATAAATACTATAATACTGTAGTGGAAATCAGAAATAAATCAAATAAGTAATAACTTAAATAAGTAGAAAATGAGTCGTTTTGGCAGCTTGGTTTCAATAAATTGGAAAAAAAAAAAAAAGGTTAATAATATGTATATTAAAGAATACCAAAAACAAGATGTGTACTTAATGAGCGCCATTTTAAGGAATACAGCAGGTTGGTATCAGTGTTTGTTGATTTAAACAAATTTAAACCTCAAACAACAAACACTATTAGTAAAGTTGCAAAGTAGCATTGAATTTTAAAATAAATAATACATTTCAATGAAAAAAACTGGTTAAACATTACAATGTATTTAATATATTTATATGTTATTATTCAAGTAGGTTAATATTATATTAAAAAGTAAAATTGTCATAATGTAACTAGTGTAATGTCCTAATGCAAACTATAATTTCTATTTTTTAATTATTTTACAGTGAAATAGTGCTTGGAAACTTGGAAAGAATGTGACTAAATCTGTTATTGTTTTGCTGTGAAATGAAAAAAGTTTATTTTTATTTTTATTTTATATATGTGACCCTGGCCCCAGACCCAGTCGTAAGTGTCATGTTCTTAAATTGAGATTTATACATCTTCTGAAAGTTGAATAAATAAGCTTTCTATTGATGTGTGGTTTGTTATGATAAGACAATATCTGGAATCTGAGGGTGCAAAAAAATCTAAATATTGAGAAAATCACCTTTAAAGTTGTCCAAATGATGTTCTTAGCAATGCATATTTCTAATCTAAAATTAAGTTTTAATATATTTACAGTAGGAAATTCACAAAATATCTTCATGGAACATGATCTTTACTTAATATCCTAATGATTTTTGGCATAAAAGAAAAATCAATAATTTTGACCCATACAATGTATTTTTGGCTATCGCTACAAATATACCCCAGCGACTTAACTGCTTTGGGCTCCAGGGTCACATATTATAAATATTATACATATAAACAATATGTAATTAATAGTTATAATATTATATATAAATATTATAAGCTGAAATATTGCTTGGAAACACTTAAATATTATGTGAAATATAGTAACAGCATACGACTAAATCTGTTGTTTGTTTCTGCCTGATAAATCTGACCTGAAACCACCTGGATGTTTGCTGAGGTCTTGCAGCAAACACGTCACAGACACGACACGCGTCACATCTGTCACCCCCATTAAATGCCCTCTGCTCAAGATCTGTGATGAACTTCCAGATGGTTTTCTTTGTCTTTTATTTGTCCACATCCACCGTTGAGTCGTTCATCCTCTTATATAAGGCGGTGTGTGTGTGTGTGTGATCTGTGAGAGACGGGGATTAGGATTGAGATTATGCACCGCTGGATTAATCTGACCCCAATGCTGCACTGACCATGTGATCATGAGAGACGAACACACACATGACCAGTGCTGTACTTCCATATGACTACACACTCTCTCCTGACGCTGATTTCAGTGGCCAAAACTGAAGATAGTTTGATTAGAACAGACAATACACTGAACAAAAATACCTTCAATTATCAGAAATTGCTAGTAAATTTCACAAATGAACAACAAATAACACATTGAATGAGATGTGAAATTTTTAAGTTGAAAAACTGAAAAGGTAATTATCTTTTTGACACACACACACACACATATACACTACCAGTCGAAAGTTTGGGATCAGTGAGACTTGTAATGTTTTTTTAAAAGTCTCTTACGCTCATCAAGGCTGCATTTATTTGATCAAAAATTTTGTAACAAGAAAAAAAATAATCTGACAAAAGTTATGACCATATCAAAGTAACTGTTTTCTATTTTATTATATTTTGAAATGTAATTTATTTCTGTGAAGCAAAGCTGAATTTCCATCAGCCATTACTCCAGTATAAAGTGTCACATGATCCTTCAGAAATCATTCTAATATGCGGATTTACTATTAGAATGATCAATGTTGGCAACAGTTGTGCTGCCAAATATTTTTTGGGAAACTGAGATACTTTTTTTTCAGGATTCTTTGATGAATAAAAATTTAAAAAGAACAGAATTTATTCAAAATATAAATCTTTTCTAACAATATCAATCTTTGCTATCACTTATTAACAATTTAACACATCCTTGCTGAATAAAAAAAGAAAGAAAAAAATGTACTGACCCCAAACTTTTGAACTGTAGTTTATATTGTTAGAAAAGATTTATATATTTTTTTTTAAATGCTGTTCTTTTTAACTTTTTAACAAAGCATCCTGAAAAAGTATCACAGGTTCCAAAAAAACATTAAGCAGCAAACAGTTTCCAGCACTGATAATAAACCAGCATATTAGAATGATTTCTGAAGGATCATGTGACACTGAAGACTGAGTAATGATGCTGAAAATTCAGATGAGCAAGCACAGAAATAAATCGATTGTAATGGATATGATAATAGAAAACCGTTATTTGACATTATAATAAATTGCACAATCTACATTGTTCCCTGTATTTTGATCAAATAAATTGCAAGCCTGATGAGCTAGAAACTCCTTGACAAGAACATTAAAACTCGTCTGACACAAAATACTAAATATAATGTACTACTATTTGAAACAAGTACAAAGCCTGTAGCAGTACGCCTATAGCTAAAAAAGTACATCTTCACATATTATTACCTGAAGCGCACATATTAAAAGGACTTTCTACCTTGAGACTTCTGTTCAGATATCTGTGTATTTATCGCTGAAAATTGACAATGTGAGATCATACCATCATTTCAACAAAACAGGGATGAGTCCAGTTGTGGCTCACCTATTGTGGTTTTCAACATGCTTAGAACAAAGAAAATCTTAAGAAAAAATTGCAAAAAAAAGATACAGGCAAGTACTTATGTTATAGAATGAAGTCTTTACAACAGAATCACTTGTCCTGGTGATACACTGAGGCCTCAACGAATGCTGATTGTTGCCATTATTGTATCACACACACATCTCACGCTCAGAACTGACCTCCATGCCAGAGAAAATGTGTGTCGTAGACATCTGTCTTGTGTTTCTGCTGACACAGCTCCATACGGCTGGCCTGGGTGTGTGTGTGGTGTGTTTGATAGGACAGCGAAGTAAATCACCCCTGTCATTGAAAGCATTGATCATCAAAGACGATTGTTCCACGGTAACAGGCTCTCGGTGGACACATTGACAGATAGGTCCACACACTGACGAAGGAAAAACACACACACGGGTTTTGTAGAACCAGTTTTGGTTCCAAAAAGAGATGCCAGTTCAAAGGTTCTTTAAAGAACCATCTCTTTCTACCTTTTATAATCTGAACAGCACCTTCTTTGCCACAAAAGAAGCTTTGTGTGAAACAGAAAGTTTCTTCAGATGTTAAAGTTTCTTTATGGAACCATTTAGACAAAAATGGTTCTTCTATGGCATTGTTTTTGGAACCTTTATTTTTAAGAGTGTATGTCTCCATAATGTCTCAGATATGCCAGGATCCTAAAGTCTTTGAAGTTAGAGATTCAATACCTTAGCTGTTTTATTTTAGGATTTATAATATATAATATTTATATATATAATATTAGTATTAATACTAGTCAACTTTGAAGTGGATCAAACCTTTTGCCATTTATTTATTTATTTATATTTCAGTTAGTACTTTTAAACTTCGTCTTATTTCAGTTAGATGCCATTTAGAGTTCATTAAGGGTTTATATAATATTATACTTTCTTTTAATTTCAGCTTTAAATTAATTGACAACAATGTTCTATATAATTACATTATATTATTTCTGATCTGAGCTGCTCTCCACATTGATTTTATAACTCCTTTCTGTTTTATAGCTCTTACTGTATGTCAGCTATTGACTATTTGGGTCTGTTTTTTATTTTAGAAGATGCATCAGAAACTAAGCTGGGACTAAAATGAATGTGTTTCTAACCAGAAGTATGAAGTATCCAAACTAACTGGGATATTCAGCATGACGAGCCCTCAGGCCCTCAGATGGTGTGTGTGTGTGTGTGTGTGTGTGTTTGTCAAGGTCAAGATAATGTATTTAACGATGCATCACCGTCTTAATGACCCGCTGTTAATGAGCTCTTTTCACAGATTCACTCTCATTACCTTTTTTGTCTTTCTATCCTTACATTTCAAAATCAGATACTGTCTGTCCTAAATAGTGTGCGAAATTGAATTGAATCCATTCCATATAATAGTACATACTACAACTACCTGGAAATTACACTAGTTCATTCTCTGAAGTGTTTCCTCTTTTTTCTGTTTAAATGTGGAGTGTGTGATTTATTAGTGATGGTCGGTCATGTGACAAGGGAATTTATGTTTCCCATAACTTATCTTTGGCTGCATAACGATTTCCTAATTTAGAATATGATAAAAGATGCATATGTGGACATGTTCAGAGAATTTAACGGCCGAAACATTTTAACTCATTTTTAAATCAAATGAATTAAATTATTATAACAGACATTAGCTCATTTGGCTGAACGAGATATAAAAACAAAAAAACAATTGTAATTTTTACTGTGTTTTTGATCAAATAAATTCAGCTTTGGTGAGCAGAAGATGTCATAAGTGTAAGTGTGTGTGCATGGGTCTGTCTGAGGGGTTAAAAGTGATTGATTAGTCCACGTGGCTTTCTAATTAGCTGACAGGTTTTATTGAGCACTACAAGTCGATCAGCTATTGACAGACATTTCAGCTTCTGCTTTGCACAGAATTACCACTTTACACACGCACACCATTTATTACAGAACTGCAGATGAAAGAGGGATGAGTGTGATCTGCGAGACTGACTGAGGTTTCTGTTTGAGAATGTGCTAAAAGCTGCTGTAAGGTCAGAGGCTTTTTATTGACCCTAAGGACACACACACACACAGCTTTCTTTCTGCTCTGTCTGTGTGTACTGAGTCTAAATGAATTATTCTTTATGAAATCATAAATCCATTTCACATAGTATTAAGCTGTCCCGGGTTACCAGCCTCTCTCTAGATTACTGTATGTGTCAGTTGAGATTTCAGAATTCACATTTTGCACAGTTTTTTAAAGGAACAGTTCAATCAAAAATGATCATTCTGTCATCATTTAGTGACCAGGGGCTTCAAGTTCCAAAAAAGAGCTCATTAAAAGGAATAATTTGTCCAAAAATTAAAATTTGATAAAAAAATAATAACCCTCAGGCCATCCAAGATGTAGATGAGTTTGTTTCTTTGTCAGAACGGATTTGTAGAAATGTAGCATAACATCACTTGCTCAGCAGTGGATGCTCTGTAGTGAATGGGTGCCGTCAGAATGAGAGTCCAAACAGCTGATAAAAACATCACTATAATCCTCAAGTAATCCACACCACTCCAGTCCATCAGTTAATGTGTTGTGAAGTGAAAAGCTGCATGTTTGAAAGAAACAAATTAATCTCATTCTGATGATGACTCATTCTGAAGGCACCCATTCACTGCAGAGGATCCATTGGTGAGCAAGTGATGCGACACTAAATTTCTCCAAATCTGTTCCCATGAAGAAACCAACTTATATACACCTTGGATGGCCTGAGGGTGAGTACATTTTCAGCGAATTGTCAGTTTTGGGTGAAAAATTCCCTTTAAAAGCATCGTAAAAGTAGTCCATTGGACTTGTGGACCGTCTGAAGCATCATTAGGTAGATTTCAGGAAAATATCCAATCTTTTTGTGCTTATGCAATTCAAACTCAGTTGGCATCTTGAATTACACCAAGTCAAATAAATAACTAATTTAGATTTTATTTTCTGTATTGTTTTGGCAAAGAAATTGTCTGTGTGGGTGTGTGTGTGTGTGTGTGTTTCTTGGTGTGCATCCATGTCTTACAGTTTTAACAGAGATGTAAAAACTGTCAAAACAAATATTTTTCTCTCTCACACACATAATCCTGTCTAATAATTAAGCATGCACATATTCTGACAGGCAGCTTTGATGAAATGAAAAAAAATAAGAAAGAAATCTCTTCTGCTCACCAAGAATCAGTAAAAATTGTGAAATGTTATTACAATTCAAAATAGCTGTTTTCTATGTGAATATGTTTTCAAATGTAATGTATTTCTGTGATGCAAAGCTGAGTTTTCAGCATCATTACTCCAGTCTTCAGTGTCACCAGATCATCACAAATTCATTTGGTGATCAAGAAACATTTTTATATTCTAAAATGTTGGAAACAGATGTGCTGCTTCATATTTTTGGGGAAACATGAAGTTTCAGGATCCTTTGATCAACAGAAAGTTCAAAAGAACAGCATTTATTTGAACATAAACAAATTTTTATAACATATAATGTACTTAATAAATTTTATGCACCCTAGCTGAATAAATGTTTCAATTTCTTTAAAAAATAAATAATGGTGACCTCTCAATTTCAACCTTACTGACTGTTCTGGCTGTAATTCATTGTGGGTAGTTGTTGTGCTATTAGAGTCTTAGGGTTTGTGGTAGTACAGGAAAGAGATGAGTCAAATGCCGGAGGTCGCACAGGCTGAGTGTGTGTGTGTGTGTGTGTGTGTGTGAGAGAGAGAATGGAGTGGGAGTGTGTCAGTGTGTGGAGGAGAATCAAAGCAGGGCTTCAAAGCTGATCAGGGGTCTCATGGGTAATCTGCCATCCTGCACTGCACTAGTTCAAAGCGTCGCACTGTGAATGCCAGTTAAGAGTGAGAGAGTGGGTTGTGTGTCTGTGACTGTTAGTGTGCGTGTTTGTCGAAACGCGTCTTGTTTATGTGTGTGTGCTGGCAGTAAATGCTCAGGGAACATTTTGAGATGCGACTGCCTTTGAAACAAACTTATACGCTTCAGCTGAGATGGTGATAGAAGGGAGATGTGTCAGAAATTCATCAAAAGTCAATGCTGAGTATTTGTAAACTCATAATACAGCGCATAACTTTATAAAACAGACAGTTTCTGCTCTAAGATTGGATTGGATGAGCTGCATTAATAAACAATACTTATTTTTGTTTTGTAATGTTTTTGAAGCCAAGGCTGCATCTTTCTGATTAAATATACAGTAAAAACAGTAATATTATAAAAATTTTAAATAACAGTTTTCTCTTTGAATATGTTTTAAAATTTAATTTATTCCTGATGGCAATGCTGAATTTTTATCAGCTATTACTCCAGTCTTCAGTGTCACATGATCTTCAGAAATCATAATAATATGCTGATTTTCTGCTCAAGAAACATTCTGATATAGACACAGTTGTGCTGATTCTACATATTTGGTAGGAAACTGTAAAAGTAATGTCTTTACTGTCACTTTTGATTAATTCAATGCATTCTTTGTGCATAAAACTATTAATTTCTTTCAAAAATCTTATTAACCTCAGACTTTTCAATTGTACTGTACATTATATAAATGATGTAAAATATATATTTAAATGTATTTATTTTTTTAAATTCGCTACAAAGCATTTAACAGCTTAGACATTATTATCATCATAATCAATTTTGAAAACAGTGCTGCTTATTTTTGCAGAAAACAGAAAACCATAGCAATATATGTCACTTTTGATCAATTTAATGAATCCTGGCTGAATAAAAAAATATTCATTTCTTTAAACAAAAAACCTTACTGACCCCAAACCTTGTCAGACAGTAGAGGGAGTGATATAAAAGTATCTAAAATACATATGTACTTTATTTATTTTTAATTTGCTACAAAGCATTTGATACAGCTTACGTTAGATTATTATTATGATTATTATGATTATCAATTTGAAAACAGTGCTGCTAATATTAAGTGGTTACTGCCTTTAGCTCAAGTAATGCATCTTTGCGGACTAAAAAAAGTCTTAATTTCTTTTTATAACAAAAGATCTTACAAAAAAGCTTACCAACTAACTTAAAAAATGTTACAACCCCCAATTTTCAGCAGTAGTGGACATTATATAAAGTTATATAAAATATATGTTAATATTATATTTTTTATTCACTACAAGGCATCTAACAGCCTGTTATACTAAAGATATATTTAATAAAATGATTCATAAAATCACGTAAAGCCATAGAGGTCATGCGTTTCAGTGATTTGCACTCTGTAACCATGAATAAAAGGTGAATTCACTGTACCGCACAAATTGGAGAGGGCTGATGACTTATATTATACTCTAGTTTCACTTTGAGTCATTTACACACAAATGCACAGAAAAATCTTAAATGACAGTGAACTTTTTTTTTTTATTATTTAAAAATTATTTGCTTTATGAGTTGTTTTTTTCAGTTGAGGACGTCCTTGGATGTCCCCAAAGGAAGTTTTTGTCAGATTTAGCTCACTTTGTTCCCTAATTATAGCAAACTAAACCCCCACACACATCTTTGTTGGTTATTCAGTATGAACTCACATGAGACCTCCCTATGTCTACTATATTTACATAAACATACATTCATTTATTCACAGAAAATGCTCAAGAAAACATTGCATGGACGCTGGGAATGAAGGAAATGCTGGCGCTGTGTTCGTTGAGTTAATGAAGAACAATATTAAGGATCAAACAAGTGCATTTATACATTGACATTACGGAGTGATGCCCGCTGAGATTTAATATCAACACTGGAACACTTCCTCTCTCGCTCTGCCATTGTTTCACTCCTTTCTTTCTCATCTTTTGAACAGATTTTTAATCTAACACCCCCGCCAACCACAAACACACTCCACACACACAACACTTCTCTTGAGTCTCTTGGGTGCTGGATCTTGTGTTCTCTCTGTTTAGCGTTTTGTTAAAGTTTTGTCATGAATTACAAAAATATTCAGTCTTTTATCCTCGGCTGAACAGCTGCGGAATTCAAATGAGCATCAGTATCGATGAAACGCTTGCTCCATCGCTCTTTTGTTCTGCGTAATTCAGTTCATCATCTTCAGAACGCACACTTCACCAACAGTCCTGTCAGATAATGGCTAGTCATACACCTAAAGCTTCATATATACAGGCTAAAGCAGGGGTCAGCTACAGGCCAAGGACCCCATGGTGCATTGAAAGATGGAGCATGTTGCAAATTATATTCAAATGTTAATGCATGCTTTATTTTGATCCCATTAGATAATAAAGAATGGTATGCATACTTGTTCATTGCATTTAACCCAACTGTAACTTAGTGAAAAAATAGTGAGATCAAGCAATAATTGGCAAGACCCGTGGACTGATGTAAATACAAGTAAACTCGCCTCTCTGCATCACATGATCATGCTCTGTTGACCACATGGTTATTATATAATAAACTAAAATCGTAAAACAAATGTATTTTATTTCAAGTAATTTGTGTTACTTGAAATAAAATAAACAATGAAATATAATACCACGCTTGAGGTAATCGGCCAATCACAACGCACTGGATAGCTGGCACACCTTGCTTTTTCAGACCGATGAGTTTTGTAAAAATCGACGCGTTTCAGAAAGGCGGGGCATAGAGGAGCAACAATAATGTACAGTATGTGGAAAATAATGTGGTTTTTGAACCTTAAACACATTTCATTACACCAAATACACAAAATAATGTTCTTTTTAGCAACATCATATGACCCTTTAAAATTTAAGGTACTAATAAATAAAAACATAATTAAAATAACAATAGCACAACATAATTACTAAAAACTTTAACTGAATTTGAAGTGAAAATATAAAAATAAAGTCTAACAAAAACTATGACGGTATATAAATGATGATAAAATAACGCTGAGTTTAGACCCGTCTGCGATTAGTCTGTCGAGCTGTCAGTCATGTGACAGTCATTTAATTGACACAAACAGGTGGGTTCTTGTGTTGGCATGGAACATCAGATTCTGACTCTGTCGCCATGGTAACACTAGAACCCACCTGTTTGTGCCAGTTAAAGATGATGTCACATGACTGACAGCTCGACAAACAGGTGTGTTCTAGTGTGGCTGTGGTGACAGAGTGTGAATGAAGAAGTCATGTTAGTGATGGGAAAGTGACAGGTGTGTGTGTGTGTGTGTGTGTGTGTGTGTGTGTGTGTGTGTGTGTGTGACATACAGAATCACTGGGGGGTGACCTGATTTCTCAGGGTCTCCATTATAAAAGTAAAACTTGAATCTTATTCTCTAAGAGTTCAAATAAGATTCTCTTTCCAGAGTACAGTTCTTCTCTTAACAGTGCGAATGCTGACAGTATGTAAATAGTCATTACATTGCAATACATCATACATATGTAATGTGTGTATTGTTTTGTGCAACATATTAATAACTGGGCCAAATGTAAATGTTATTTGAGTATTTTATTTTCTAGCACATGATGCTCGTGCACGTTTGAATCTGTTTTCTTTGGCCCATCAGTAAATGTATCGTTTAGATGCAGATTTGAACATCTGGACTGTATCAGACACTGAACTTGATTTTTCAGAGATGGAATAATATTTTCATGAGAGGAAGAGAGCAATGACTGTCCCAGGAGGAGATCTGTTTCGTTTTTTATTTATCCAGATTAATATTTTGTTAAGTGAGAGAAAGACAGATGTGTGCCTGAAGCTTGTATTTTTAATTTAGTTAATTTGTTTATTTAGCATGTAATGTGATTGTGTGTTGTGGATTTGGCTCGTCCACATCTCACAGTTCAGACTTTTCTTCTGATAATAAACTTGTATTATTTAAACCTCACAATTGCGAGATTAAAAAGGTTGCTATTTACATTTCTACTCCATGGCAGACATGATCTCCATTGACTTCTGAGCTTCAGACCTGAGCAAATCTACAGTTTGAGAAACTCTGAAACTCTAGAAGAGACACATTTGAGGGTATTGGGATCTTGTTCTCAGGAGAAACATCTGAGAAGCAGGAGACTTCAGCTTCTTCGTGCGCTCTCTTTGTGATCGTGTTGCTTTCCATGAGAGACAGTGGAGCAGAAAGAGCTGTTTGAATATCATGCTGTGCTGCTGATGACGATGTCATCTGCTGATATGTTATTCATGGCTCTGTGATTCATGTGTCCCTCAATAACATTTATTCAGTGCTGTATGTGCATGTGGAGACAGATGGTGTCAGCTCTGGATGTTGCCAGGAATGCTGCGTGAGTGTTTTTTGGAAATGTTTTGAGGGACGTGTCAGTAGAGCGCTGTTCAACGCTCACCGTCCAGACACACGGCCATCTGCTCGTCCAGACATGATCTAGAACCGGCTGGATCCACATTCTAGAACCAGTCCAGTTAAAAACTGCTTTGATTTGAATTCACTAATGCAATAAAGAACTCCTGAAGGTTTCTATATCATTTTAAAGTCATTGACAATGGATTTCGCAATCCATTTTACTTCTGTAATTTGACATATGTCCCAGTTAAACAGGATACATAAGTAAAAATGTAGAAAATGATTTAATCCACATGGTTAATCCATGATGTATCCATGATTTTCAGATGTTCAAGGATTTTTTACATTTAAAACATTTTATAAGGATTGCAAAATTGATTTATAATGGATTTAATATTTGCGTAACTGTAACTACATTTATTTTTCAAAATTTTATTCATATTAACATTTTTATTAATAATAATGTATATTATAATTATATACCATAAAAAGTGAATAAAACATAGTAATATAAAATATGGAAAATTATAATTCATATATTATAAAGACTAATTTTTGGGGGGAAGGAGAAATGAATGCTTTTATTAGTATGGATTACTTTCAAAATTGATCAGAACGTGATGATAAAAGATATTTAATGTTACAAAGATACTAGTCAATAAATGATGTTCTAAAACTTTCTTCTATATCAAGAAACCTGAAACCAATGGACTGTTTGCATATAATAATAATAAAAACAATAATCATGTTTATCAGAATCTTAGACTGATTCCGAAGACATTAACTAGAGAATGATGCTAAAAGAATCAGCTTTGCCCTGACGGGAATAAATGACATTTTAAAACTAATTAGAAAACAGCCATTTTAAATAGTAAAAATA
This sequence comes from Sinocyclocheilus anophthalmus, assembly GCA_018155175.1. Taxonomy (NCBI): domain Eukaryota; kingdom Metazoa; phylum Chordata; class Actinopteri; order Cypriniformes; family Cyprinidae; genus Sinocyclocheilus; species Sinocyclocheilus anophthalmus. The sequence goes on from JADLZN010010937.1 coordinate 410,122, forward strand.
GTTCCAAATATTTTTTGCTGTACTTTGGACCAAATAAATGCAGCCTTGGTGAGCAGAAGGAGACTTCTTTCAAAAGCCATTAAAAATCTTACGGTCAAAAATTTCTTTTGACTGTAGTGTGCTGTGTGTGTATTTTTACCCCAAAAAAGTATTAAAATTCTATATAAATTCAAGGGATGTGTGTGTGTGTGTGTGTGTGTGCGTGTGTGTGTGCATGTGTGTGTGTGTGTGTGTGCGTGCGTGTTTGTGCGTGAGTGAGTGTGTGTGTGTGAGTGTGTGTGTGTGTGTGTGTGTGTCTAATTAACATTTCAGCGGTGGAGCAAGTTGATGACCAAAGATTAAGAAAGTTAAACGCTAGTCAAATCTGAGTCCATACTGATGTTACGACAGATTTGATGCTTAAAATCCTTTTGTGTGCTTGTCATGTTTCAAACCCTATGAGTTATGTTAGTCATCACTGTCATGTTGGAAGATTTGATGGTTTGAAAACAACTGTGATGCCCAATCGTAGTGTAGGTCAGCAGCTCTGTGGGGTTTGAGACACATGCAGCCTGCATGGGACAGTTATTGTGGAAATCCAAGAGCAGCACTGTGGTGTGTGTGTTTGTGTTCCTGGTTATTAAAGAAACATTAGCAATAAAATATTGATGCCGGAATGACAGAATTGGAAAATAGCATTTTACAGGTCAGGAACTCTCTCTCTCTCCTATCTCTCTCTCTCTCTCTCCCTCTCGCTCTCTCTCACACACACACCACCACACCGTTACTAGGTTCCTAATGAGAACATACCCTAGACATCTGTATTTTTATGTAAAAATTATTATACTTAATTTTATATAAAGCAAATCATGCTCATTATGGATTAACCATAATCGAAATTATAAGAAAATATTTTAGAATAATATTTTTTTAGAATATATTTAGAATTTTAAAATGCAAAGTAGCTGAACTAAGGAGGATGTTTTTAGAAGGGTCATGAACTGATTTTTTTATATATATATTTCATAATGTTCAGTTTAGTCCACTTCTAATGTTGATGAGTTTTTTTTGTTTTTACATCAAAAGCAATTTAGAAGTAAACGACCCTTTTCTACACTGTTTTTGAGCATCTGGTCTTCAAACTCTCGGAGCGTGTCTCCTTTAAAACATGTACATGCCCACTGCTGTGATTGGGTAACATAAGTATTTTACATGTAGAACTGTTCAAATGTGAATGTACAGTAGGCTTATGATTTTTTTGGCACAACGACCACTTAGATGTCAAAAGATCAAGCCCAATTAAAGGTGCAGTATGTAATATTGACAGCTAGCGGCTAAAATGGGTACTGCAGTCCAAATTCAAAATACTGGAGAGAGCTGTTTCTCCCGCTCCCTCATCTTCAGACCAAGTGAGTGTCCTCGCTGCAGCCTGCAGCACGATGACGTAGCTGGACTATATCCACTACGTAGTGGATTTTTACGCGTATGCGCTGTAGTAGGTCTCGAATAAATACATTTTATCCTTTTGCAGACACTTTTATCCACAGCGACTTGGTCTAAGTGAAGTCTAACGCAGTACATGTAGCAAGGGTTTTTGACTACACGATGACCTACATTACATTACAATGTAAAAACTTTAATGTCTAAATTCATCCGCGATGTTTTCGTCTATACCGGCAACTTCAAAGCTTTATTTATTTAATTGTTTATTTTTTTTAATAGCCTGCATTTCATATGTTATCGCCAGGATGCACATCAGTGCTGTATCCATTATTATAAGGATACAACAAGATTGATATGCAGACGTTGCACTGTAAATTGCTAATTATTACGATATACAGTACATCACTCTATCAGAGTTAGCCTACATGTCTTTTTGATTGTATCCGTCATGTTTATTTAAATTTAATTGGGGATATTAGATTAATTTTGTTTATTTAGATTTTATATTAGGCTATTCTAATATAGCCTAGCTATTACAAACATTTTCAATAATAATAAAATAATAAAAAAACAACCATTAAATTTAAAATGAGACTTTACCTCGCTAATAACGCCTCAGTCAGGTCAATGTAGTTGCTTTTCATACTATCGTCTGATACAACACTCAAAAAAAGTCTCACGAGAGAGAGAGAGAGAGAGAATGGATGGTTTATGTCTTTAGCCATTTATAATTGGTCTATCTATCTCCAGGGATTTCGCTTGCATATAACACACACAAAAAGAAATGGTCATCTTTGTGTTAATATGCCTTGTCTCCGACCGTGTGTGTATTTATTTGCTGGACACGGGATTAACTGTAAAAACCCGGTATAACCCGGGTACGGGTCTATCGGCTATACGGAACCCCGACTGACAGGACTGTTTTTCTTCTTTTTATTTTTATATGGTATACCAAGTGGCAACCTCGGCTGCGTTTACACTGCAAGTCTTAATGCACAGATCCGATCTTTTGACCATATCCGATTTTTTGGCACGTCTGTTTACATTCACTTTTGACACGACTGGTATCCGATATCTGTGTTTACACTAACCTAATTCCCACCCAAAAGGATTGTCTGCAGTGATCGCTTTACTATGCACATGGTAGAATCTCGGGTTTTAAATGGCCGTGCTATTAAAATTAATTATATAATTCACGTCAAATGGCCATTATTATTTGCATGGACAACGGCTGTCATGGATGTTCTGCAGCACAAAATCTGACTGAACGGATAAAGACCGGAAAATAACGGTAATTTTAATTTGTTAGACTATTTTATCTACAGCTTGTTAGAGGTAGAATTCTTTAGTGAAATAATGATTATATTTAGAGAGAGAGAGAGAATGAACGAACGCATGCACCCACGTGCGAGCGAGCGATTGTGAAGCATTGCAAACAAGCTTATCGGTTTAATTACAAAAACTGCTAAGTTATCACCTCATTGCTGAGAAATATATGTAGCTTTTAGCTGTTGTATTTTCAAAATTCACGGGGCGGGGTTGAAAACCAGCTCCTGAATTTGCAATTTCTAAAAAGTTTTCATCTCAATAAAATGCCAGCGCATACAGCACACCGGCATTAAAACGGCATTAAAAATCTTTATGAGCAAAAGTGTCGCCCTCGCATTGGGAGTTCTGTGGAGAATCGGATATGTGTGTTTAGACGTAGGTCGGATGTCCAGATATCAGATGTGTATCCGATTAAAATCCACATTTGGAAGTGGCTCAGATCTGATGCAAAAAAATCGGATCCCGTGCGGGTTTTTGTGTTTACACGTGTGCAACAAATTCCGATCTGTGTCAGATGTGAGCGAAAGATCGGATTTTTTGTGCCAGTGTAAACGCAGCCCTCGCTCTCTCGTGAAGCCAACACGGAAGTGACTTAAACAGTAATTCATCGACTGGCCGTTAGAGGCTGGCTCCAAAAGTGAGTCAATCCCATAGACTCCCATGTTAAAATGCCCAACTTTACAGCAGAAAAAAAACATGTTTACAACCTGGTTCAAAAAAAGATTTTGGTCTATATAGATAATTTTGCCCTTCATGAAAACTGTGAGGGAGGTGAATTTTTTTATAACTCATCCGTTATATATAATTATATTAAGCCTTAAAGTTCTGCATAATTAGGGGCGTGGCCACTTGAATGACAGGTGGATTGCCGCTGCTGTAACCACCGTCGAGCTAGGTGGGCGTGGTTTCAGCAACCAGCTTCCGCCTTTTTGCACATTTTCGATTATCCGGGAGTGACGCTGCCAAGATGGCGATGCCGATCCGCCCACTTTGAGCTTCAAAACGCTCTTCAGGAACCTACGGGTGACATCACAGACACTACTCCATGTTTTTATACAGTCTGTGCGTAAAACTCAACGCTCACGTGGGTTGCCAGATTGAGGACACGCAACAAGAATTGGTGCAACTGACAATGGGAATGGTAAGTTGATGAGTTGATTTATCCACGTTTTTATATCTTTCTGGTCATAGAGCTTTTTAGATGGATTCCGAGGCATTTTGCAATCTCTGACCCAGTTCGGTTACTAGCTTCCATGGCTGGAACACGCAGTGTTTTCCACCAACTGCCAACCCAGGGTTTTGAAATACTATTGGGTAAATTAGCAGTGGGCGGAGTCACACAGACCAAAACAAAAACAGACATTCGACACTGAACGCACATTTCAAAGTAAAATAACTGGCTGTAGCTTTGTTTTAAAAGAAACAAGTATATGAACCTAGCATGTGTTTTTAGTATCTGCTAACATACATTGTTTTTATTCAATAGTACAATCAAAAAATTACAGCACCTTTAAGTTCTGTTGGCTTTGCCGTATGTTTCCATTGTATCAGACTCTTTTATTGTAAAAGATCAAGGAAAGATGTTGAGGAAGCTCCGGTCTGTTTCTCAGAAGTGAAGTGTGATATGATGGTGTTTGTGCGTGAGGTTTATTGATCGTTGTTTGTCATGATGTGTGTTGACTGCTGTCCTGTCTGCGGCAGAAATATTCGTCTGGTAAGCCATTGAGGGTCTCTGTGTGTGTGTGTGTGTGGGTAATGCTAACAAGCCAGTCAATCAATAACTGCGTAATCACTGTCACGCTGGGAGCTAAGATCAGGAGGTCGTGGCGGACGGCAGGTCGACCCTCAGCACACAGTCGTATTCTTCTCACCACACCACACACACACACACACAGAGTCTGTCCATCATTTGCAGTAGAGGTTTAAACTGGAATAAGTTGCTTTTTCTATTTCTCTCAGCTTTTGTAATTTACTGCGCTCTTGGGGTGTTATTATATGGCTTGTAGTTGGTCTTAATCACTTTTTCTTTAGGAATGCCACAACGTAAAAAATGACCCTTGACTGTCGACAGTATTCCGATGGCCAAACAGAAAATAATTCGGGAAAAAGAAACAAAGTGCATTATTAAAGAAATGCTAAAGATCAGACGCGCTAGGCTGCAGTGACACACACACACTGAATATGAGGGTGTGTTGGAGTGGATCGAGGCGATGCATCAGTCTGCCATAGACTCAGGGAACAGAGGGAATGTATGATTCAGCATAATAATACCCATACTATTTCTGTATTATGTAGTATGAATATTTCAAGTATATAGATTTGATGTAGTTTATTTTCAACCATTTTATATATGTCTTTATATTATGTATATAAAACATATATTATCTGTGTAGGCAGATTGAATAATAAAATAATTAATAAAACTAACACAATAAAATAATCAAATGAAAACATAAAATAACTAAATAAACTATTTTAAATGTGTCTTCATATATTTGTCCAAAGTTTCTTTTTTAATTATTAAGCTGTATTTTTTCCTATTAAATGTCATTTTTATCAAATAAAATATTTGTAATTGTTAATTTTAATAATTTCTTATTTAGTTAATTGTTTATAAAACCTTATTTTATAACTTATCCTTAGTTGTTTAAATATAGACTTTTAGATTAAAGAAAAACTTTACAATGGTTTAATAAAAGAAGCTGGTAAATGCTTTTACATACTATACTAAATAACATACTTCTAGAGAGGCTGGAAAACTGGGTCAGGCTTTCTGGGATGGTACTCAATTGGTTCAAGTCATACTTATAAGGGAGAGGTTATTATGTGAGAATAGGACAGCATAAGTCTAAGTGGACGTCCATGACATGCGGATCCCACAAGGCTCAATACTTGGCCCGCTCTTTGTTCGCCGGTAATATTGCTCCCACTAAGTCGAATATTGAGAAAGAACCAAATTGCCTATCACATCTATGCTGATGATACCCAGATTTACCTAGCCTTATCTCCAAATGACTACAGCCCCATTGACTCCCTCTGCCAATGCATTGATGAAATTAACAGTTGGATGTGCCAGAACTTTCTTCAGTTAACTAAAACTCAAGTCAAGAATCTTGGTGTGATTCTGGAGACAGACCTTAGTTTCAGTAGTCATGTCAAAGCTGTAACTAAATCAGCATACTATCATCTCAAAAGCATTGCAAAAATTAGATGTTTTGTTTCCAGTCAAGATTTAGAGAAACTTGTTCATGCCTTTATCACCAGCAGGGTGGACTATTACAATGGTCTCCTCACCGGCCTTCCCAAAAAGACCATTAGACAGCTGCAGCTAATCCAGAACACTGCTGCCAGAATTCTGACTAGAACCAGAAAATCTGAGCATATCACACCAGTCCTCAGGTCCTTACACTGGCTTCCAGTTATATTTAGGATTGATTTTAAAGTACTTTTACTCGTTTATAAATCACTCAATGGCCTAGGACCTAAATACATAGCAGATATCCTCACTGAATATAAACCTAACAGACCACTCAGATCATTAGGATCGAGTCATTTAGAAATACCGAGGGTTCACACAAAATACGGGGAATCTGCTTTTAGCTATTATGCCACCCGCAGTTGGAATCAGCTTCCAGAAGACATCAGATGTGCTAAAACATTAGTCACATTTAAATCCAAACTCATCTGTTTAGCTGTGCATTTATTGAACGAGCACTGTGCTACGTCCGAACTGATTGCACTATTTTATGTATAATCTCTTAAATTTTTAACTGTTTTAAATTCATTTTAAATCATTTTTAAAGTTTTTAAGTTCCTTGTTTTATTGTTGTGAATTCCCATTGTGTATGAAATGTACTATATAAATAAACTTGCCTTGCCTTGCCTTTACCATAGGTTACATTTATGTATTATTTTATTATTCCATCTACCTAATATTTTGGTCAGTTTTAAAATGATTATTATTTAGCCATTTTAAATAATTGAATTGATAATTATGATTTTGTTTTCATTTGAAGTATATGTACTATGCAGTAAGTACACTAGTATTCAGTACACTAAAATACGAGCAGTACTCTAGAGCGAGAGGGTTTAAAGCTCACAAGCCCACCCTCACAGCAGCACAAGGGGGGGGGGGGGGGGGGGGGGGGTGGCACCAACGAAGCGCTTGTCCCAATTAAAATCTCCTTTTGATTGGGTTCGAGCTGCATCGATTTAAAATAGCAGTCCACATGCAAGACTTCACACACACACACGAGGCTAAAGACAATTCAGTTTCTGCCCCTGATGAAAGATTATTATATTCATAACTAGCTCTGTATTAGTTGTGTTGACTTCAGGGAGTTTTAAAATGAATTACAGTCTTTGTGTTTGTTGTTCTGGATGAGCTTAACGGATGTTGTTTTCTTCTTTAAATGAGTTTTCCTCTGTGATATTTCTAAGTGGGGTTTGGGATAATGGCCACTGTTTATGTGTGTGTGTGTGGGTGTGTTGCAAGAAAATTTCTTGGCGCACTTTTGGAATGCCATGATAATGAATTTAACCTTGAATCAATGTTACATACATCACACAAATCCCAATCAACTCATGTGTTTGTGTCATTCACGCCGCTGGAGTATCCAGCATCAAGGGGAAACTCTCTCTCTCTCCTCTCAGGTCGTCTCGGTCTCTTGGTCTCTCTCTCTCTCTCTCCTCATTAAGGGGTATGGATCAAAGTGCTGGCCTGTCCTCGTCCCCTGTGAGTCTCTGATGTGGCCGTTCTCTGGACTCGATCCCTGGCTCACTCACTGGAACCAACATGCAGCAAAATCCCACTGACATTTGTCCTTTGACTCTATGGCTAGGTTTGGAGTACTATTCTGCTTCATTTATTTATTTTTGTTCTATTTCCTATTTATTGCTTTTTTATTAATCAAAAAAATAAATGTTATTATTATATAAAGTATATTATTTTTTATTTTGGTTTTCAGTTAATTTTTTGAAATAAACTACATTATATAGATTTTATACTTGGACAGTAATAAACTATTTTGATAAATGCTTTTTTCCCCCTTTTAATTGGCAATAAACAAACATTATTTATATATTTTATAATCTCATTTTAATTGCATTTATCTTAGTTGTTTAAATATTGATTTTTGTATTAAGGAAAAACGTTCGGCCGAAAGATAAAGGATTGATAAATAATTTAGATTTTCTAATTCATCTAACTTTTTATTCATCAAGACTGAAAAAAGTATCACAGGTTCCAAAAAAATATTGAGAAGCACAGTTGTTTCCAACTTGATAAAAAAATCATCATATTAGAATGTTTCTGAGTCATCCTGACCTGATACCTGGAGTATGAACTGAAATTCAAGTCTTTGCATCACAGGAATAATTATAAGTATATGTATATATTTTTTATTTTATTTTGATCAAATAAATACAAAAATCTTTTAGTGTGATCCCAAACTATATGTACTGTTTTAAAAAATAAATAAATAAATATAAATCTTTTAGAAGTGACTTATTTACATTTTTATTTTTTAAACTTATTTTATTAAATTGGTTTTAAACTGTTATTTTATTAAGATCTAGTTTATCTTTATTGTTTACATTTTAATTTTTTTGAGGAAAAAACAAAAGTAGTTAATTTACATTTTTAAAAGTAGAATTATTAATCAGATAATTGATTCTTTCATTTTGTGCAAAATGGTTTGAAAACAAACACGGACACTATTTATTAGTATTATTGAATAATATTAATATATTAATTTTCGACATGGCCTATCTAAAGAGATTTTAACACAAAAATGGATTACAAATTCAAAAATAACCATATTTTCATTCCAAGATGATAAATGCCACTTGCTACATTAAATATGTCATGTGTCAACAATGTATCATACTACTGTTTGAAACATAAACTGTGCAGTGAGCAGTACGATAGTTTTCATTCCAAACTAAGTTTATTACTGTCATCAAGGCATGAATTCAGGAGTGTGTGTGGGTGTGGTGTGTGTGTGTGTGTTTGTGTTTTTTTAACTTTGAAATGGCCCTTTAAGATCTTAAATGTTCCCTGAAGATGTGTGTGTGTGTGTGTGTCATGTGTCATCCAGCACAGCAGGTCCAACACCTTGATATTTGCCTGTCCTCCAGCCAAATACACCCATAAAAACACACTTTTTTCTCTCTCTGCCTGTCCTGCACCCCTGGGGTTTCTCTGTACTCATTTTGTTTTCCTCAAAATGTCATCCCTTTATCCTTCACTCTTGCCATTCTGTCCTTTTTGCCTCTGCAGTAGTTTCATCTTTTATTTTGATTTTATTCAAGCTTAATGTCTCATTCTTACCATCATATATATCAACTGGCACATGAATGAAACATTCACACACACACACACACACAGCCTGTGCAATGATGCGCTCCCGTTAAAGCATGCAGTGATGTCAGAACATCCCGAACTAATAGATGACCAGGCATGCTTTCTACAGATGGTACAAATACGCTTTAAAATTAAAATTACTAAATATTTTGTTAAACCTATTAATGGTCATTTTCAAAAACGTGTCAGTTAAAAAGAGGCATAACCGCTTTAATTTGCTATTTACTTTATGAAGATTTATGATTTTTGCAACCCAGTTACAAATGTCATGGTTTTTTTTTTTAAGTTAGTTTTCATGGAATTTTTGTTCAAGCCATTATTTGTTAAAACAAACTATATATAATAGAAATATATAAAAAAATATATATATATTATATATATATAGAGATATATATATATATATATAGTGTGTTTGCCTGTGTCCTGTTGTGTGTGTCATAATTTATGTATTTTGTCTAATAATTTCACAATTTTTTGCAGCCGTGGTTAAAAGAATGCTAAATGCAAGGGGGTTGTCCCCCCATTTTTTTTATTTATTTATTACACACACATGCACAATTTTTTCAAGATATTTTAAAGTTGGTTTTCAGTTCATTTTTCTCTGTTTAATAAGCAAATCTAAATGTTTCTAAACTATAATGTGTGTCAAACTTGAGAAAATAAAATAAGGTTGTTAACTTGTATATCTAATAGTATCAGGATTCATGTCTTATTTCTTTACAAATCAAGAGTCCAGAGACACCACGTGCGTATGTGTGTGTGTGTGTGTGTGTGTGTATGTGTGTGTGTGTGTGTGTGTTTGTGTGTGTGTGTGTGTGAGAGAGTCTGTGTGTGTGTGTGTGTGTGTGTGAGAGAGTCTGTGTGTGTGTGTGTGTGTGTGTTTGTTTGACTGCAGAGCTCTGTGTTGAAATCGAGTGTGTAAGCAGTTTGCTGCGTGGAGTGAGAGTCTCCTCTTGACCTTATCTGTGTGTGTTGGTGTACATATGAATTTGTGTCACACTTGACAGATCATTCTATTTCTTGCAAGATATTGAGCAGGTTAGGAGGATGACCTTTGACCTTTCTCACTCTCTCTGCTTGTATATTTGAGGACATGTGTGAGCGTCAGTTGATATGTCATCATGCTGGAGGTCGAAAGACAAAACATTCCTCCATCTGAAGTATTTTCATCTGTCTGTATCTGTATGATTCTCTTCACGCTGACAGTCAGATCAAACGATCCCTGCTGCACTGCTCTGATCTCCCACAGACCCGAGCAAAAGCTCCAGCTGAGATATCGACATGATCTGATCAAACTCCCCGCGTGGTGGACACACATGACAGACGCCGCAATGCATTTGACTCTCTACCGTTCAGCTCGAAGTATTATAAACACTAAACCAGTGGTGTCAAACTCAGTTCCTGGAGGGCCGCACAGCCCTGCATAGTTTAGTTCCAACCCTGCTCCAACACACATACCATGTAGTTTTCAAATAAGCCTTAATGACTTGATTAGCTGGATCAGGTGTGTTTAATTAGGGTTGCATCTAAACTGTGCAGGGCTGTGGCCCTCCAGGAACTGAGTTTGACACCCCTGCACTAAACAGAACAACTAAAGGCTTCAAACTGGTATTTATGTCGTTTTAGAAGAGAAGTTCTCTCTGTTAAAAGGAACATTGAAGTTTATATTAAAAAAGAGAACACACAATTATCTTGTTAACATTTGCTGTTGATTAAGGGTTTTCTTCAGTCAGGACAAAAGATGAGAATGAGAGAAATAATATAAATGAATGAATGAAATGAATTCGAGCGGTGAACGATATTATTGCAGTGCCACAAAATCGCCTCATTAGTGTCTCTCCGCCAGTGTTGGGGTAACGCATTACAAGTAACACGAGTTACGTAATCAGATTACTTTTTTCAAGTAATGCATTACTTTTTAATTTACAAGAGAATATCGTTGTTACTTTTTCAAAAAAGTAACGCCAGTTACGTTGGGTGTGTTTGTTGGGGGTGGGGGGTCTGTTTCCCCCAATTTATTGATTGACAGCTCTCCTGTCCCCATGTTGAGAAATCAGATGTTACTGTAGTTCTAAAATAAATATGAATATGCATTAATTCATCTCACTCACACAAAAAAAACACAGATTCAGTATTCCTCAAAATGAATAAAAATAATGCAACTCAGAATATGACGCGAACCTGCAATAATTAAATGTCAAACAACACAAATATCCTTTATGTATTTAATCCCATTCTATTTACTTCTGACCTTCGATGATCCAGTTCAACCGTACTAATAAGCAAAAATTACTCTAGACAAACATTTGTGTCTTTTTTTTATTGCTGAAGTGTGTTGAAATGTCTTCTTCTGCATTCTACTGTACGGACGTAAATGTACTTTCCCTTCAGCCTGAGGCTTATTCATTTCACTTTTGGTGCGAAAGGCTTTTATATTTGCCAAAAATATCACTTTTTTGTTTTAAAAACAAAGCAAGCAAGCCCTGTCCAGATTTTTAAAAGTAACGCAGAAGTAACGTAACGCATTACTTTCCATAAAAAGTAACTAAGTACCGTGATTAGTTACTTTTTTATGGAGTAACGCAGTATTGTAGTGCATTACTTTTAAAAGTAACTTTCCCCAACACTGCTCTCCGCTAATAAATACTTATAACTTTAGTGTGAAATTCTTTCACCTCGAGAAATTAACCAAAGTGACTCTCTCTAATTTACTATAGGTCTGGTTATTTATTGTATATGACAAGGAGACACGTCACTGACCATACTAGAAATGATTGAGTTTGCAGCATTTGCTATTTAGGAATTTTAATTTTAATTTTAATTTTAAAAATGGTCTTGACAGCTATTCACGGTATATCACTAAGAAAATGATTAAACCTGTGCCTACTTCGCAGAATGAAAACATTTATTTTGAATAATATTGTGATTTCATAATTTAGCCACTGGGTGACAGCAGATAGCCACACTTCAGATTCTTCAGTGCGTTTTTAGTACACTAGAAAGTGCTCTACACTTAATATTCTGGGATATTTTATCAGTTTGAATCTCTTTGAAGTAATTGAATTTACTGTAGTTATTTTTAAAATCATTTTAGAAATGAAATGTGTTATTTTACTTTGTGTTAGGAAGTATTTTTAACACAAGGGGAAAAATCAAACCAGATAAAAAGTGACTAAATAGTAACATGCTGTATCCTTAATAGTAAATGTTATTAGGATATTATGAGTATAGATTTTGAAGAAAAAAACGTGCAAAAAATAGTTTATTTCAGTATGTATGTGTACATATAATTTTCTATCATTAAATTAGCCAAAATTACGTATAGATCAACAATTTATTGACCATCTTTCTATACTGTATCTGCATCAGCATTTGAAAACCCATATCAGTAAACCACTAGCCAGTAACAATGGGATATAATAGAGAGACTAGTAGCAAATGACTACTGGTTTGCTTACTGTGACATAAAAATAAATACCATTCATTTTAAGGAATAAATGTCTCAACCGCTTGGAATATAGAGCAGAAGCCGTGTGGGCTGTTTTTTTTCTAGCTTTAATTTGTCCTTTTCAGAGTTTTTGACCGCTTTAGTCCCTAATCCGCGTTCACTGCATGGAAAAGAGCAGCGTGAACATTCTGACAAACATCTCATTTTGTGCTCCACGGAACAAAGAAACTAAAACCTCTTTTGAATGACACGAAAGAGAGCGAATAATGACAGAATGCATGTTTTAGCTCAATTATTCCCGTCGATCTGACACCAAGCAAGCCCATTTTCATCCCTGTAGCTCGTGATTCCAGTCAGAGAGCGGCGCTGTGTTCGCATCCCAATGGATCCTTAGGACGGGACTCGACAACACACACACACACACACACACACACACACACACACTAGCAGTAGCGTTCACTGTCTGTCGCCAGCGTGTGCATGTGAACGGATTCTTGCCCTTTTTTTTTTCTACGGCCACACGGACCCAGTCCGTCAAAATGTGTGGCTAAAGAACACAACTCGGGATTACTGTGGTCTAAATCCCTTATTTCGTCCTCCTGTGACTGTCCAAACTGAGGATTTGCTCCGTCCAGAGCAGCGATCATGTCGGGGAAAATAGAAAGCAAGCACGGTAAGCGCGAACCGGCCCGTTGAGTCTGTAGGCCCGGTTAGATCGCACTTTAACAGCTCCTCACTCTTTAATCAACGCATTTCATGCGCTTTTTAAGTATGCACCAAATGCACGGGTCTCTAATGTGTATTTCGACCCAGAAATAGTGGAATAAATCAGTGCTTGTTCGCACGCGCTAGCGCCCGCTGGGGACCCAGAGCTCGCGCTGGCGCACGGGACATTTAAACGGGATCATCCCGGTGCTGTTCAACCGAGAGACGCATGCAAACGAGCAGAGGCAGTTCTGTCCGCCTGTCTGTGCAGTTAAAGATGCATTTATCAATGCTTGCTCACATGCAAACAGTAGAGACTCTCCAGCCTGCTGCTGGTGTCCATCTCATGCTCAGACAGACTGATTTTACACAGAGACAGGAATAAGTGAAGTTACGAGTTTAATGCAATGTGTTCTGCACGGGTTTATTTCATTTTCATGCATTTTCGTCTTGTTTACTGTGTGAGTAGGCTGCACAGTTTGTCTTAGAAATATTTAAAGGGTTCATGTGTGCATTTTATGTGTTGTATTCTTACATTAAGATATGTGCAATTATTCTTAAAAGAGCAGTTGACAAATAACATTTGTTTGAATATTACTATAATAGTTAATTTTCATGCACAGCAAAACTGATGTGCATGTTAATTTTCTGATTGTTTTTATGTAGTAAAATGATTTCATAAAAGCAGCATTTATTATACAAATATTATTTAAGTAGTAAGGATGTCATGTATCCAAATGGAAATATGTTTTTTGGTGTGACAGTATTGCTTTTGTCATGTTTCTTGTGCTGAAGGCGCCATTTGTCTTTATTAGTTAACTATGTTGAATTTGTCAGTCTCGTTGGCTTTCTTTAGACAGAGTTGGATGCTGTCATGTTGCATGTTAAGTTTAGGAATATGACAACACAGACTGTGTTGTCTGTCTCTCTAGATGTGTCTATCTAGTTGTGGTGAGTCTAGTAACGGAAAGCGACAGGAGGTTTCTTTCGGCGGTGGGAAGAAAACTCAATCCCCCTGATCACCTCACCCTAAACAGCTGTCCTGGACGCCCGGATCAGGTCAGGGTTTAGGGTGAGGCTGCAGGGGAAGTTTTGTTGTTGCTCAGTGGATATTGCTGTAATAAAAAGCTCATTTTCGGTTAATGACTGTTACTAAGAATGAACAATGCGGTGCATCAGTTACTATATCATTACTGAGCAGTGCAGTTATTTTAAATGATTGGCTGCTGATTGGATTGATATTGGAAGCAGATGGTATCATTTCAAAATAATATTTATATTTATTTAAATTTTCATGCATTTATATCTGTCTTTCTTACTGTACATTGTAACACTTATAGAAATCAGATTGAAATTCTAGATTGAACGGTTATAGACTGATTCCAATATTAGATTGAAAACAGGTAAATTCTATCAATATGTAGTATTTTTAAGTGAAAGTTTTGCTTGTACTCCACACAGTGCCTGAAGAAGGGCTACATAAAAAAAATATTATTATTATTTAATTTATTGTTTGGGGTCGGTAAGAGTTTTGAATGTTTCTGAAAGAAGTCTCTTCTGCTCACTACGGCTGCATTTATTTACTCAAAAAAATACAGGATAAACAGTAACATTGTGAAATATTATTATAACTTAAAATAGCTGTTTTCTGTTTGAATATATGTTAAATTGTAATTTATTCCAGGGGTCACATGATCCTTCAGAAATCATTCTAATATGCTGATTTGCTGCTCAAATTATCAATGTTGAAAACCATTGTGCTACTTATTATTTTTGTGGAAACTGTTATACATGTTATTTTTTAGGATTCTTTGATAAATAGAAATTTCAATAGAACAGCATTTATTTGAAATACAAATCTTTTGTAAAATGATATGACTTACGTACTTTTGATCAATTTAATGCATCTTTCCTGAATAAAATATTAATTTCTTTAAAAAAAATTACTTAAGATAAATCTTAACATTTAAAACTGTCCATTAAGATTTTGGTATTGGTCCATCACTATGCATTTCCTTAGCAATCAAACTGTTTTCTTAGTGAAATGGAAGTGATCTTGTGGGAAAGGAAAGAATGCTTATCCCGAGGCATTATTCACCTGAACATTCCTTTGTGACACAGCTGAGAAAAGCACATTTTACAGGGCTGAATGTGTTTGAGCCATATACATCATGTCAGGGCGCTTCTTATTTGAGAATGAACCTAATTAGGACAATATACAGGCATTATTAGCTTTTTTTTTCAGGTGAGATAGGTTTTGTGAAGCCGCATTCCTTGCATGTTTTGTTCAGGTCCACGTTGTGTCCTGTCTTGTAGCGACCTGTAGGAAGTCTACGGGACGGGTATGTGAGCGCTCACCATTTTGGAGGTTTATGTTTGGATACCGGGTCGCCTGTTTGTCTTTTGTGTAGAGGTCAACCGATTAATCGGCCAATTTTTGGCATTTTTTAAATAATCGGCATTATGCTGCAAATTAGGCCGATTTATAGGCAGGCGCATCTGCGGGGAGCTAAGCGTTGTTACGCAACACTGGAGAATCTCTCTCTGGCTGCATGAGAGACGGAGCAACTCACACTCTGCAGCCGATTCTTGTTCACACACAGCTTCAGCTATGATGGCAGGGCAAAACAGACCGTTTCGAAAGAACCTACCGTCTTCAGAAAAGCTTCGATGTCATTTTCATTTCGTCTTTCCTGTAATGCCTGATAAAGTAGTGTTTGTGAGCTCAGCGCTTATTTGATTACAGCCCTTACCGGGGAAACCGCTATATCTCCCGCTCCAACAGCGCCACCTGCTGGCGGAGAATGAATTTGCATTTGCAAGTCTGTGGGAAACACTGGTGTCAGCAAACATAAACAAAAAGCATACTTCAGAACTGTTTTGAGAAGGTGCTTAGCTGTTGAGCACAGATATTCATCTCTCGCTAGCACCAAGTAAGGCTTAACGCTACTATGTAGGCTATTACTATCTTGTCCGCTGGAGCTGTCAATATATGAAATTATCTGAAATCCTCTTCACTTTACTCGACTTCCGAACGAAGTGGAGGCAATATAATAATACAGTCAAAGTTCCTTATCGTCATAAATAGTTATTTTTCGGCCCTATTTGTGCGCCATGCGTTTTCTATATATAAGCAGAAAGTTAACATTGTCTAAGTGACTGATAAATGAGCATATGTTATCGGTTCAGATCGGCTCTGTATATATTGGTTCATTGTATTTTTTTTTTTTTCGCATTTCTGTTCATTATGTTCCGTACGATCCCCTAATAGTTGTACCGCACGGACCGAAGCGCTTGTAGGCGTTCCGGCATAACAATCTCCGGTGGACTCCCCTCAATAACTTCATACTGACCGTTTTTCCGTGTCTTCCCCTCTCTTTTGTCCTTCCCTTTTTTCTTCCTGCGTCTCCTTACCTGGCCGCCTCCCCCTTGCTTCCCCCTTTTGTCGCTCCCCCTATTTCTTTTGCTCGGCCGTCTTTCACCCCCACACCCCCCGCCTCCTCCGCCGCCTGCGCCCCACACCCCCCCCCCCCTCGTTCCCTCGCACAGTCATGATTTTGACACAGCACCCTACTTGTGAGGCGCGAATCCTTAGCGTTTAGATTTGCACAGCTTACATCCTCTGGGATACCTGATTCGCTAATGTCTGTCCCAGTCGGATCTAGCCAGATTTTCATCGCCACTCGATTCCATATGTGTTTCAGTTTGTTGAAAATGAAACAATGCATTGCTGTCGATGTTCTATCATTCCCCATATGCATGCATCCAAACTGTCTCCTCATCGGCCAAGCCTAGTTTCAATCACAGATCTCCCAATCTTCATCTCTCACGCTATCTGCCTTTTTTCTTCAGCACCACCCAGTACAGTTCGTGCGATAATTGCAGTGTAGAAGCCATGAACTATGACGTATTATTAACTCGTTGCCGCTTCAGAATTCTCTCTATCTGAATTGTGTAAGTTGGAGTCACACACCGAATATAGAAGTCACAGTTAGAGACCGCATTGCCCACTTAGCAACACGCATGACTTACCAAGCCCGGATTGCTTATGCTACAGATTCTGTACGCCCTGAACTTTATATAATCTGTCTTGGACCACTTCGTACAGTTTTTTGACCATCTCCCAATAAGAAGATTTTAACCCTCAACAGACATTGCGGGTGCTTGTAACATCGTCGTTCCACTGCAGTGCGCGAGACACCCTCTAAGTAAATTGTTTCCGACACTAGGAGGATTCTACCAGAAGTCACGAATATGGGACTGTTTTGGATATACTGTCCCTTCACGACTTATTTCTCCATGATTTCGTCGAGTTATCTCTCAAAAGTCAAGCAAGAAGGACTCCTAAACTCACATATTTGCATCTTTCCTCATCTTGCAATTGATGAGTCACCTATCTTTAACTCCCCGTGAGACAAGAAGAGCTCTATCTGATGAGTCGATTGTGTTCTATTTGCGTACTAGTCAGAAAGCGTCAGGCTAGCCAGACCACGCACGTACGTTGTTTTTAGTCCCCGCACTGCCTAGTGAATTTTTTTATTTCTATATCTTAAATCTTTGTTTTAGATTTAAGTATAAAGACACCCTTGTTGTCATAGCCATTCGCTATTCCCCTTGTTCGTAGTCCACCGCCGGAAGATAGCATAAGTATGCAGCTCGGACCTTCCAATGCCGGAAAGTTCTCAGCTTGTTTTGTCTATTGAAGAAATGCCAATATGGTCTCAATTATATATTAGCACGAGATCTGTTCTCAGAACACTGAACGTGTTACATTCCAGCCCTGTATATAATCCTGATGCACGCACTCTCGACGATACGTGTCTGTGGTGTCCGGTTTCACGGTGGTTGAGTAGCATCCCTGATGACCATTCAGCAATGTTCCGAGAGTAGACTATACTAATGTACTCATGTAATGTTTGTCCGTCAATGCGTTCTCGTGAGTGCGGCTGTTTGGATATCTTTCGAGTAGTTGCATCGCTATGCAATCCCCCCACCATGACAACACAATTATTTATAAGTACGCATGGATGTGTAATGCATTTGGTCGGGTGTGTGTGTGTGTGTGTTTATTTATGAATAGTTGCATTGCTATGTAAATCCCAGACAACAAAGTGTGTGTGTGAGTGCTCACATGTACATGCTTGTGTCTTAAACACAGCGTCATTATGCCGTCACATTCATTTCGATCCGGAAGAATACCTTATGAGTAACTGAGCAAGCCCACTACATCGATCACGACAGCCTTCCTTACGACATGCTTACGGTCTGCAGATTGAAGTGCACAATAGCCCTCTTAGGGCAGGCCATGGAGAGACATTAGTGTATGTGATCTACCGAGTATATTCGATATATAATAATTATGCAATCTGCATCCTATTGGTCAGGCAAGCATATTAGAGATTACAGTCTACCATTTAAAGCTAACTATAGAAGATGGTCATTTTATTATGCACTAAAGAATGCATATTCACATGACAAAGTACAGATAGGCCGTAAATTACCAGTAATGTGTATCAGCAAATACACTCGTCTTGTATAGTAGTATGTGCTGACGTAATAAAAAGTATGTCAGTAAATTTATAGGTACTAATAATCAGTACATTGCCGTGCATATCACTAGATATGTATTTTTGCATGTAGGTTTGGCCTGTTGTTGCAATCGTAGCATACATTCTGTATCTGCAACAATCAAGTATTTGCACCGTAACACTATTTGTATTGCTTCATTTAGTGTTATGAATCAGATGTGATCCTACGTTGCCCATATGTTGTTTTGGGTCTGGTTTTTCACTGATCCCCGGCAGAGGGTGGATCTTAATTCAATTTGGTCGACATGATTACAATATAGTCAATGATTAACAGACCACATTATTAATAGAAATTGCTAAGGTAAGCATTTGCACTTTATAAACACGGACAAAGATATGGCTAAGCTCAGCCATATCGAGTCTCGTTGAGAATTCCTAGTATTTTCTTAATCTTTGCATCTTATTACCAACTTTAACCGAAAACCAATCACTGGTTTATAGGTATAATCTTTTTTGACCAATGCATACATTTTGCTACTGGAATTGGTCAAGTTTTAACTGTGATAGATATTTAAGGTGGTTGTCCTATGATGTGATCTTTTGATTTGATGACAACCAATCGCAGTGTTTTCATATTCGTTCATTGTCCCTGTGTCATCTATTTGGCATGCAAGAATACGTTGCTTTTTTGCATCTCTAGCTTTGTACACTGAAGTGCATTGCATGACATGAACTATTTCGCCACGGACTATGCTGTGAATAATATGATGGCGTCGATCTTGCAGTGCATCCCGCTCACGCGCTCATCTTGCTGTGATGTTTGAAACTAGTAAAATCTGGTTTTAATACGAGTATCCGCTATGCAGTGACGTGTTCGTGACTTAGGGCGTTTATATTGGCATTCCGTAGCCTTTCTAATCCTGATTGGATATTGTGGCGCAGTTGCTCCACGCTGACATTCTGATTTGGTTCGCCTTGGAGCACGTTTTGGCTCTTTGCCAACATTGGACCCCAGAGATAAATGCCAGAATTTATTTAACTTGTCTCCTGGCCACTACGTTAGTTTCGATCCCAAATACTGTATATTCCTTGCCTGGGTCTTCAGAGAAAGAGAGTGCACAGTGTAGCATCTCCCCTGTCAGCACCTGCGCACAACCACACGAGTTTCGTTACTGTCCTCTGACGTAGCCCTTCAGCGAGTCTTGTTGTATCGACATGTGTGACTTGCGTTCCTGCTGTGCTGCCGTTTCCCCCTCTTTCTGATGCCGCTAGTCCCATTTGCCTTCGGTTAGTCGTCTCAACCATGTGTTTTGTCGGGGCAGGTGGCCACTTGTCGGAGAATCCATGATGCTCCCCCACACACACCGCGTCTACACTGGAGTTAGTCCTGCTTTATGGTTCGTCTAGATTGACGCAATTGCATCGCGCTCCCGCTATTGTTATTGCAGTCACCAGGATATCTGCTGTGCTTGATCTGTTCGCTTTTTTCTCCTGTTCCGATGAGCGTGTTAAAATGTATTGACCGCTTTCCACTTCGCTCTTTGTGTCTCCGACTTTCACCTCTTTTCTCTACTTTCTTCGTGTCTTGTCAATTATTTTGTTAGCCCTGGCAGAAATCTTTCAATGGATGTATTCTGGCTTAGATCGCATTGGTATACCGCTACACGCAGTAGCACGAGCGGCATTGTCATATATGTTAGCCACTCTGGCATCACTCTGTTGGTACATTAGCGACATCATTGATCATCAGCGGAGTTTCTCGTGTGGCTCACCCAAACTCTCTTGTGTACTCGTTTGTGTCCTTCCGACATCATTCCTGTTGTCCAGCTATGCTACCTATGAGCAGCGATACTGAGCGTCCCCTGAACATCTGCGTTCGTCTGACGCTTATATCGTGTGACGACTCTCCACACTCGGTTTGCTGTCATGAAGTACTCCGGCTGAAGGACAGGGCCTTACGTGTACCTCACTCAATGTTAATGACCCACTGTTTTATGTAGAGTGTCCTCTATCTCCTGCACCCCCTGATGTCTGCTTTCCCCGTGACCTGTGTTTTAAATCTGGCTCGTGCGTGTTGGATGTAGTGGCGCTGACGTTATTTTTCTTCCTCGCTCCTTTTTTTATCAAGAGGCTTGCCCGACACACCTGTACACCGCTGTGTGTAGTCACCGAAAAAACATCCCCGTTGCTGTGCTATCAAGAATTTGGTTTTGTGCTCTTTACGTTCGCTGACCAGCTTCGTAAGTTGACTGTACACCCGACCCTCCGTCGTCTCACATGTGTTGTTCCCTGGGTTAACTCCCGTTCCCGCTCGGAGACCCACCCTCTTTCTATTTGATGTGTATGTAGGTTGATGTACACATTTATTTCTACTATGTGAGACAGCCCCGCCACTAAGTGTGCGTTTCCCACTGGCCTGCCCGCCGAAAATATCTCACCACTCCAGGTCCATTTAGATTAAGAGCTGATGCCGCGCTCCATGTTGCAGAGCTTTTACTTGTGTCGTAGATGACATTTGCACGCAGCTTCAGCTGATATCTATTTTACCAGGTGTAATATCTACTACCATCATCTACCGCACTGGCTCGGATCCATTTGCTGAACTCCTTCCGGATCGCTTGTGAATCTCTCCTTTTGCTGAAGCCCTCCCAGGACTACTATTGCGCTCTTTTGCGATTTATACTAGTTTCGCCTTAGCTATGTTGTATTCGGCGCCGCTTTATTTATGCCCCTTTGTGTAATGTGACGTTGCGAATTTTGTGCACTTGGAGATCTTTCCCCTTCCCCCCTCCCTCCTTTTACCTAAGTATTATGGTTGCGCGGTCATAGGTCCGTCCACTTTCGTACGTGTTGGTTTCCTTTCCTCTTGCATTCCTGTGTTCACGCCTGCTTTCTGCAAGTTAGTCTGCTGTCTTACTCTTGCAAGGTTGGACTTGTCCGCCATGTTTTTGGGCGCTTTAGGCTGTAATTTCGATCTCTTTGCGTATCAGACGTAATGCTTACGATATTTGACATACTATGTCCAGGACAGAAGGCAATTCAGTATTATTTATGTACCCCTCTTAAAAATTCAAGGTGCTCCAAACCGGTTCTCATAGCCGCCTGCCCAAGACAGCTATCCCACACCCCTTTCCCCCTCACCCGAGCCCCCGAAACCTTTTCCTCAACCACTCTACATCCGACCGATTTTGCGGTGGTCGTCAAAAGGTCCCGGGACAGAGCAGTCCAAACGAGCTTCTTGTACCACATGAACGATTGTGCTTCAGTCTTCCGATCCAGCGATTTGGCACGCTCCTGTCCGCATGCCCCCGCTCTGGCCCCCCCCGGGCAGTCTGTCCTCTCCGTTGTGCTCCCCGAAATCGGCCTTCTTATGATGTGTTACAATGTGTTCTTGATGGAAGCCCTTCGGTAAGAAAGTGTCTCTCCACCTGATGATTTGCGTGCGCCGTGTGCAAGCACCTGTTATCTTCCTATGATCTGTGTACTGTTATACTCTATTTGTTGATGTGCTACAGTTCTCCCCCGTTGTACATTACTGTTCTCTCTTTAAAAAAAAAGTGCAAGCAAGTACTAGCACAGCACACAGACGCCGTATTCGGGGCCACTACATGAAGAGTGAACTGCATCGTCGACACATACACTATCCAAGGTGCACAGCATCTCACATAGTCTCGATTCACTACCCCGACTTGTGTAGGCTTTCGTGATCCCCAGTCTGCTCCAATTCAATCCTAGCTCACACCCTCTGCCCGGTGGATTAGCCAACCACCTGAGATCTCAGAGACCTTCTCAGACTCATTCCTGATGCTCCTAGACGAGTTAAGACCTTTCAGTCTGGTTTACGCGATTTGCCTGGGATTGGCTCCCCCCCCGGAGTCTCGATTTTCTGTAGTTCTTTTTCCATGACTGTTGGTAATTTTGACAGTTATCCCTCTCTTTTGTGGTTTGTCTTCCTACAGATTACGCGAGTCCTGCCCGGCACATTTCCTGTGACTTTGCCGATATGGAGGGACTAGTTTCTCTAAAGAGGAAAAATGTTGGTTTTGCAGACAAATAGTTCTGATACCTGTGTCTGAAACATTGTATTTAGCTTTCTACTTTATCAACATGCACTTGAATGCCAGCGTCTATTCAAGGCCTGTAAGTCCAAAATAGGACATTGAGAACTGCTAATGGCAGAACCTCGGCAGTTAGGTTCTGTGTAACTGAAGCCAAACATCTGGGTTCATATTGTGCTATCGAAGCATCCTGTCTGATTTAGAGGATAGAAATGATCGTTTTGCTCTGTAGTTTCAGTGTGCCAGTTTTTAGATGTTTCATGCTGAAATAGAGCTCTCCACTAGGAGTGAAAACTATAAGTGAAAATGTAAAATGTATAAGAAAAAAATAATAAAATGACTCGCATTGACTGATTCGATCAAATGTAACATTTAGTAATCCATTCATTCCCTCGTAAAAAAAGATTAATCTGTAATTCCTTTTAATTGTTAATCGTAAAAGACGATTAATCTTGTAATAATTTGTAACCGGTTTTACATCTATAATCTACTGTGATTCCGAGTGAAATGGGAAAAAATTGTAGAACTTAATTTTATCCTTTGACTGGATTTTGAAAAGTGGGCGTGGCATTGCAGAATTGAGTCAGGTGGTTGAGGGGGAGGAGTTAAAAATAGGTGGACTTGGTGATGTCATCAGAAAAGGAAAGTTGTTTGGTTGAGCATTTTAATAAAGCATTGCGAAGTGTGTTTATTTGAAATAATGTTGTTTACTAATGAATTGTTCACAATAAGACAAGAAACGAGTTTTGATTTCATGAACATTTAGATTTCATGATGGTTTTTAAGTAAATGAATGAGTCCGAGATGAAAGCATCAAAACAATAAAAAGTTTAATACAGCTTTATTTTTCCTATTAGAATGTGCCTGTTTAATAAAAAAATTTCTAAGGAAAAAATAATGATTATCATACATTTTCCAGTATTTACAGAAACAATGTTATTTGTGTAATAATAGTAAAAAATGTTGTCAAGAACCATTAGATGAAATTAAGGCCCCGTCCACACGGAGACGCGTTTAGCTGTATACGCATACATTTTGTATCGTATAGGCGTTTCGTCCAAACGGATCCAGCGTTTTGGGAGAGCGAAACCGATATTTTTTTAAACCGGGTCCCAGAGTGGATAAATTTGAAACCGCCGTCCTTGCGTTTTCGTGTGGACAGCGAATCCGTATATATTTTCTGAAACGATGACGTCATCAGCCCACGTCTCGCCCCTAGTCAGACACCGCTACGTCACGTAACAGCAACATAAACATGAATAAACACTGAACGATTGTCTTTTTAATAACTAACATTAACACAGATTTATAAATGTATTGTTCCATGTTCATTTGTATACCATGCGCTATGTTTATGTGCATAGTCCAAGTCTTCTCTGTTTTTAGTGTATTTCTGTGGTAGAATTACAGCGCCACATACTGGTCTGGCATGTATACTACATCGTTTTGTGTCGGTTTCGTGTGGATGCAGATTTTTCTTGAGACGAGGGGAAAAAAAGATCGGATAGGGAAAGCTCTGGCTTCGTGTGGACTAGGGCTGTGCAAAAAATCGAATGCGATTTTCATGCGCATCTCGTCAGTAAAGCCGGTTCTGTGATTAGTAGTAAATCTCCAGCACGTGCGTTCGGATGGAGCGGCATTTACTACACAGAGCCGTAGTTCACTGACAAGCTACACAAAATCACGTTCATAATCGCAGGCGATGCTCATGAAAATCGCATTTGATTTTTTTGCACAGCCCTAGTGTGGACATAGCCTAAAAGACTCAAAAAATTAAATAATTGTCTATTGTGTTAATTTGAAATCTTTACCAATCTGTCATTATCCCTTAAACACTAGGTTTTACCAATTTTTCAGCAAGACATTTTTAATCATTTAAAACATAAAAAAAATTTAGTATGATCACTTATTATTTTATATATTTTTACAAGTTCAGATCAGAATATGCTGTTACATTTTTACATAAATATATCTGTTATGCTGAATGACGATATAATCCATATTTTGACATTTTATTTTCACAAACGTTGTTTGAAACATTACAGTAGACTTGACTTGCATTTAATATGCTTTTTATGCATATAAAATCACTTCTGTTATTTTGGGATGTCTCAACTTTGACCTGCATAGTATTATTTTGAATTCTCGTGATCATTAATCTTGGTGCTGTTGCTTTGGTTCAAGGCAGATGATGTTTTATTGAAGTTTTATGATTTTTTTTTTTTTAATGCTCTTGGAGAAAATGAATGGGGAAAATACTTCCGGAAATTCAATTAGATATCATCCAAGGCCAGACAGAGAGAGTTTAGAGCCGGAACAGTGTTTGAGAACAGGATACTGGAGAAGGTTGTGTGTGTGAGAGAGATAGCGAGTGAAGGATAACGAGTGTTTTGCGTTCGGAAATGATAATCCTCATGCATTTCTCCCATTGCTGCGCTGTCATTGGCTCTCAGGCTGCGTAATGCTGTGTTTACCAAACAGAAACTATTAAAACCCCATCAGTCCTGACGTACAGTCTGTCTGCTACCTGACACTTTGACTGTCTCAAAGACACAAACGCTCTCAGAAAGCCTGCAGACGGAAGTGGAGTTTGTGAAAGCACCTTCATTATTTTGTTCCCGTCAGGTTCAGGGTTTTATTGGATATTTCCAAAACAGAATTTGTATTGAAATGTCACTAGGCACAATAGTGCAGTTGCATTATGGGAAAAATATGAGCAGACACAGTTGTTATTTGATGTCGTTGCACATCGTTTCATAGGAATTGTTGTAATGTTTTTGTTTTTTTTCGTTTACAGTAGTTTCTTTTGTTAACATTAGTTTACATGAATGAATGTTTGTACAGTGAATAATTCATGTTCAATAATTCAATAAAGTTTGTTATTTTTAACATTTATTGATACATTTTTTGAAATCGGAAGATTAGCAAATGTTGCAACAAACTTAAAAGCAGTGTTATTTTAGTATCGTTGAGATGCGATTATAATTTTTGTTAATATTTTAAATTAAATTTTATTTTTATATTTTCTGTTTCATTTTAATTTAGTAAGATTTGTTGTTGTTTTTTGTCATTTTTATTAGTTGTTGTTGTTTTTAAATATGCCTATAATAAAAAATAGTTTTTAATAATTTGTTATTACAGTTTTAGTACTTTAAGTATATCAAGTTAAAATAATAGAAATGTTGACTTGAAAACTAGCTGAAATAAAGTTTAAAGATTTATTTTAGTTACCATTTTATTTCAAGTAATTGCAGATGTTTATTTATGGTTTTAGTTCTAATAATGTATAGCTAAATACGTTAACATATATCAGCCTATATAACATAACATATTCATTGTACAGCAACTTAGCATTTAATTGTTTATATAAAACTACATTTAGACTAAGAAACTTTGAGTAGAATTGTAATTGTAGGAAGAGGAGGAAATGAAATTCTAATGTGTAGACTGTGGCTCCTTTAAGAGTTAGTTTTGTGTCGTAGATGTTAGTGACACTTGCTCAGAGAGGAGACAGGAGTTAATTTCAGCAGACACATGTCAATCACATGTGTCACTTTGCTTATGTCACTGTAGCAACAGAGTCAGTGTGTGTGTGTGTGTGTGTGTGTGTGTGTGGTATTGTGTAAAGCAGAAGGGCAGAAATAGATCAGGACCGCAGTGTGTGTTTGATGGAATGTGGAACTCTAGATCAGAGGATGATGTCTGTGTGTTTAATCATGGCTGAGCCATACAGATAAACACAGATTTTTAAAAAGTATTTTGAGATTTTTAACATGCATATTGATATTTATATTGTAATGTATTTAATATTGCAGCATACATAGTCACAAGTTGGAAGAAATATCTTATGCTCACCAAGGCTGTAGTTATTAGATAAAAAAAATACAGTACTAAACAGTACAATTTTTGAATATTGTTACAATTTAAAATAAGTTTTTTTTAATTGAACATATTGTAAAATGTAATGTATTTCTGTGATCAAAGCTGAATTTTCAGCATCATTACTCCAGTCTTCAGTGTCACATGATCCTTCAGAAATCATTCTAATAATATGCTGATTTCCTGCTCAAGAAACATTTCTGATTATTATCAATGTTGAAAACACTTGTGCTGGCTAATATTTTATATGCTACCATAATGTATACACTACCATTCAAAAGTTTGATAAAAATAAATTTATACTTTTATTCAGTAAAAACACTGTCTGCTGTCCTTCGGCTGGCGGCACACACTTGAGTAAGTCTGTGCGCATCACGTCTGCTCCAGTAACCCACTTCACCTCCTGCCGTCTTCGCAGCTCGTTTATGACTCGCTTGATAGCGTTTCCTGTCGGATTGTGTGGGTAGATTCATGCCTACATCTGAGACACTCACTCTCACAAGAGCATGTTATCAAGATCATATTGCAAATTTACACTCATGTGCAAGTGATTCTGATTCTTACCTGTCAGTATCTTTATCCCTTTTAAACTAATTATCTGGTTTACACCCACTACTTATGTTTCTGAAACTCACAATAAAGAGGCTTCACACTCAGACATGAATTCATGCCTTTTTTGTTTAATCCGAATAGTATAGAATTTTAAAATATCACAATATTCAGAATATATTTGTGACCATATTGATATATTAGTTAAATTATTTTTTGTTTTATTATTAGTTATCGTGTATAAAATTTTGTGTATAGATTGTATTGTGTGTATACATATATTGGTATTAGTTTTGTCTGTTTATTATACTTTAAGAGACAGTTTTTATTAGAACAGACTTTGAAGGACTTTTGTACTTGTCTTGGACTTATTAACTAACATTAACAACGATTAATAAAAAATTATTTTGCGCACAAAAAACCTTTTGCTCATTGTTAGTACATGTTAGCTAAAGCATGAACAAAGGTTAGTAAATGCACTTAACTACTGCTAGTATTAGCATTTTTGTATATTTATTGTATTTGTATTATACTTTAAGAGATGATGACCTTTGAGGGACATTTTTTTTTTTATAAGATGGACCCAGAAAAAACTTAATGAATTAATTAATTAATTTATGTAGCTTTTTAATTTTTTATCACAAGTACACTTAAGGAATCTTTAATAGAGTTATGTAAATATAATATTGTTTAGTCTGTTTTGAATTTTATTAAATGTTTGTATTTATTGAATGTTGAATCTGTATCCATTATGGAATAGCTTTAAAGGCAACAAACTTAAATACTGCTACTAATATTAAAAACTTATATTTAGGGCTTTATTGAAATTAGTTGCTTTAAATATGATTACTAGTAATCATTTTTGCTTAGAAAGCACTATTTAAAATAGAAACAAAGTTCTATATTGGCGTATACCTAATAATTTTAACTGCAATATGTGAAAAAATATTTATTTAAATTTTGCGATTTAACAAACAAAAACGAGCACTTACTAAATTCATAATGTATAATGTGAGATAGGACTAGGGTATGATAAATCCAAATGGAATCGAGATCGCGATTCGACAGAAGCTGCGATTGTCATGTGTATCTTTCAGTGAAGCACGGTTCTGTGATCAGCAGTAAATCTCCATCCAAAGGCCAGAGGGCGCTCTCGCGCTGAAACTCCAAATACGCCTCGCAGAAGAAACCCAGAAAATGCCTATCTCTGCAGCGGAATAAACAGAAAATTCAACTGCTTTCATTGATTCAATGTGAATAATAAACACACGACTACGGCAATATACGGTTTATCTGAGTTCTTATTATAATAATTTTCATTAAAATAAAGTATATTTATAATGGAATGCCTTTATCACTGCTTAAATACTATGAAATATGTTGCGTGCCTTATTCTGTGTAAGAAGCCACATCATCTCACAGAAGCATTTATTTCAAACACTCGACTGACGTTATGAAGTCAGTTTGGAGTAAAAACATGTTATTAAAAGTGGTATTTTCACGTGCTTTCAAGTGGAGCAGCATTTACTACACAGAGCCAAAGTTCACTGACAAGCTGTGCAACAGCTGGTCATTATCGCAACGGATTCCGATTTAGAATCGCCACCCGCCCGATTTTTTTTGCGTAACTTGTACAGTGAACTACGGCTTATGTGATTAGTAATGTGCTTCCATCTAAAGCCGTGATGATGATTTGCTGATTAAAGAACCGGCATACTATCAAATGGCATGACAATCGCATTCGATAATCGTGCAGCCTAGATAGGACGTGTGTGTGTGTTTTAATCCATGATCAGTGTTCCAGAGTCTGCGCCTTTGTGTAAAGAGGAGGGCAGAACAGGAAGTGACTCCTGTTCGCTGGAGCCCAGACAGGAAGTTGATGGGTAGTCTGAAGAACAAAGCAGGAAGTGGTGGCGTGACTGGCAGGTGACATGGTAGGAGTAAGTTGTGGTGTGTGGTGGCTTACTTTCATGCTTACATGCTTTTGAAACAGACCTTGAAACAGGAGATCGGGGATGTAGTCCGCTGCAGGTGGGGGGCGCTGGACAGAAGTGATGACAGGATTTGGGCATGACTTCCTATGCTGAATTCCATTGTTTCTAGACGACGCCCGGGTTTAGACAAGTGTATTCATTGTTTGCTTAACGGACATGGTTTGAAGGACGCCCTTAGATAATATCTGATGCTTCTCTCTGTTTTTCCGCCTCTTCTTTATCATCAGCGTTCCAAAAGACAGTGAACACACGGCCTCAGGCGGAATGAGCGAGGGAGTGGCTACAGTTGAAATTTCACAGCAGTACGTTAGCCTGTCTGTTGATATACTCTGGCTTAGGGAATTTCATTGACTTCAGTCAATACTCAGACTCTTTGATGAACAGCGTCAAGGGTACCATAATGCAGTTCAATTAGGCCTTCACCATTTGCATCTTTCCTAATCACAGGGAATTTGTTAGAACTGTCTACATGTAATATTTTTTTTTTAATATGTAATTATTATTATTCATGTCTTCTGTCCCTTAAGAATCAGCATAAAAGTAGATTATGTGTCGTAGGAGGAATGTGTGTACGCTATACGTAAGTGTCATCCAGCAAAAAGACCGTGATAGTTCTGCGCTATAAAAATGAATGAACGAATTTACACGGTACGAGTTGTGTTTATAATAGATATATGCACTAAACCCAAAAGGTATGCTAAAAGGTGGGGTAAGCGATTTTTCAGAAACGCTTTGGAAAACTGATTCGGGCCGAATAGCAAAAAAAAACTTGTAGCCAATCAACAATAAGGGGCGTGTCTACTCGTGATATGGAGGAGAGAGCGTTCAGTGCACAGGACGGACATTAGCCGAGCGACAGAAAGATAGAGATGGCGGATAAAAAAACAAAAGAGGAAAATGTCTGCAGAACAAAAGAAGGCTTAATGCAATACGGCAATAAGTAGGACTCGTGTAAATATCGGATAAGCTTTCCAGCGCTGGAGAGAACAAGGAGCGGAAGGCCTGCGATCGGAAACCGAGGTTGCTTTGTTTCTTCTCGAAAGGTGAGTAACACCGTGTCTGCGCCGCAAACAGCTAAAGTCTGTCTAGTACACTAAAAGTGACAAAGCGACCGTTGAAAATCATTTGAAATTTGTGTCAATATGTCATGAATGGAACGCAGCAGCAGTTTTCTGTCGTTGATTTGTCGTGTCATGCCGCGCCGCACCGCATCCAGTGTAGACCATAGATATGTATATATATCTATGGTGTAGCCAGCACTAAGGATTATACTTCTGTAGTATTTTGTGCGCCGACGGCCACTCGGGTCCGGTGTAGACACGGAGTAACATTGGTTTTGCTTTGTTTCACATAACTAATCGTTGCCTGGGTTGCGTACCTATGTTTGGGGCGGAGCTGTCAAAATAGGGGCGAGACCCTTTTGGGGTAGGGGAGTGTTTGTTTTGGTGATTTTAAATATTAACATTGGCTACTAGAAATCACTTACCCCACCTTTAACTTAATATAATTTTTGTAATGTTAAGGAGTTTTGCAGATGAAACCTTGTTGATCCAGTGCTTTCTGATCTTTTACACTAATTATTGTTTTAATCTACTAAACCATTGAGAGTTTAGAAACTGGTTTGAGTTTTTGTTTGCAATGTAGCTCGCTTTGGATAAAAGCGTTTGCCAAATGCAAAAATGTAAATGTATTGTAGTATATGAAAGATACTCTGTGGATTCTGGTGGTTGTTTGTAGGGTTATTGTCGATAACTACCATAAAAAAAATTTCTTGGAATGTTTACTGTGGTAAAAAAAACACACAAAAAACTTAAGTTTATTTTATTAGATAGATGCCAACAAATTAGGTATTATTTATTTAGTTTAAGGTGAATTGCAAAAAACAAAAAAAATTATACTATATTTTCCCTTTTTTTTCCAAAAAAAAAAAAGTTAAATGACTAAAACTTACATTTTAAATGACAATGGAAACTAAAAAAAACCCATAATATTAACAAAAAACGTTACAGTGTATCAATGATACTATAATAATAGTGATTGTTAGTCATCACTGCATGTAAAATCATCCTTTTAATTGCACAATAATTGGTCTGAGTCATAGCTACATTACCTTTGTGTGACACACCCATCTACACACTCAGTATTATATTGTAGAGATTGACTGGTGAGTGCTGGTGTGTAATATGGATCTGTAGTATGGATTTTAGTTGTGGTTACTGTTAAACTACTACATTACCCACGCTCCACTGCTTTTTCTGTCAGCCTACAGGCCCTAATACACCCACCATGCGTGTGTGTGTGTGAGGGTAATTAAGAGTTGTATGTGTGTGTATTAGAGCATAATGGCTCCACCCATGTTAGTTACAATACGACTTTTCCGTTTTACCCAGAAGGCATTGTTCTGAGCACGCTCTGAACGGAAAGGCAGAGCCCTTTTCTGCAGCAATGGCTGTCAATATACACACCAAAACACACACATGACATGTAATTTCCTGCATTTTTGCCCCCCAGAATCACACGCACTGCTGGGTCTAGTGTTTTTTCTCAAGAGGGGTCGAGAGTTCAAATGTGCATGCATGTGTTTTGAGAAAGTTTGTATGACAACAGGGTCTCCGTACTAAGTACACACTTAAACACACATTTTTAAAAAATACAATCTTCCTTAATTTTTTTTAATGTCAGTCTAGGTTTCTTGCACCAAGACCATATTCCACCCTCTTTGACTATTTAGTTTGTTAATGCTAGAAATACACACTTTAAACAGTGTTTTGCTGCTGTACCTTTAAGATTTCGACCTCTATTATGTTGAACACTACAAAGTGCCATACTTCTCACTGTTATTTTTCATAATGGGCTGAAGTTCCTAAATACTGCGTAACTGTTGTGTAAATCTGGGCAGTCTTATGTTAATGACCTCATTGCTGTAATGTCATAATCGTAACGATTTTTTGAATGAGCTGTGCTGCTTAGTTTGTGTCTGTGGGTGAATGGGAAGTGAGCATCATATGTGAGAGTATTTTTTAACAGCAGATCTTTCTTTGAACAGGGAGATAAATTCAGAAATACACCAGCTGCGTATGTGCGGTGTCTCTCTCTCTTTCTCTCTATAATAATGGCCCATAAAATTCCAATTATGATAAAACCCCACAGATGGGGATTCTAGTTTATGTAATTGCCTGTGGGAGAACGTTTGTTTGGTGATGTTTATCGCCAGAAAGGCTTGTGTATGTTTATTTGTATAGTTTAATTGTGTAGATTATATAAAATGACTCTGATCTTACATTGATTGCAGGTTGTAAATATCCCACCCTCCTCTTTCAGTGACAGATCGTCCCTCTAAACGAATCTGTCATCTCTCTGATAACCAAAACACTGCTGTGAGTTTGTCGGAGATGAAGCCAGAATGAATTTACTGAATTGTCTGGAGTTTTTTGGTCTGTGACAGACAAAAGATTTTTTGATGAAAAGCATCACTGTCTTTTATTCCTTTTGTTTGCTTGTTTTGTGAACTTATCCTTTGTTTTGTTGTTTTCCAGAATCCCAGAAGTCTCACCTCTCCTCTTTTACAATGAAATTGATGAAATTTCATTCCCCGATTAAACGAACTCCATCTAAGAAGAGCAAACAGCTCCAGCCAGAGCCTACGGTGACTACTCCAGAGAAACCTGTCAACAAGGTAGAGCAACTCTATCCACTCCCTTTGAGTTCTACTGTTACTCTACTGTAACTCTACATTAATAAATAGTACTTTTTTCACACTTCAAACTCTATAGTAACTCTACTGCTTCTCTATCGCATTAAACATGAACTTTCCACCCTCCTACTTCTACAGTAACCCTAAATAAAACTCTCTCAGCTGCACAGTAACTCTACAGTCGCTCTATATCAATAAATTTTAACTCCCTATTCTCAATTTAACTTCCTATTCTTCAATCACAGACAGTAAACACCCTCCTAACACTACCGTTGCTAAATACAACCCTCTCATAACTCTACAGTAACTCTACAGTCACTCTATAGTTACTCTATATCAGTGATAATCTCTTTACTCTTAATTCTGCAGTAAATCTAGTGCTGCTCTATCAGTGAACATTAACTTTCCACCCACAGAACTTTACCTTAATGTAAACACAACCCTCTCAACTGTACAGTAACTCTACAGTCACTCTATATCAATGAATGTTATGTAACACCTTTACATATTATGTACTCACAACTCTGCAGTAAATCTACTGCTGCTCTACCACAATAAACTTTCCACCCTCCAACTTCTACAGTAACTGTAAATACAACCCTCTCAACTGTACAGTAACTCTACAGTCGCTCTGTATCTATGAATATTATTCAGTAAATCTAGTGCTGCTCTATGACATTGAACATTAACTTTACACCATCCTACTTCTACTGTAACTCTAAACATAACCCTCTCAACTGTTCAGTAACTCGACAGTCGCTCTATATCAATATTAACTCTCTACTCTCAATTCTAAAACTCTGCAGTAACTCTGTTGCTGCTTTATCACTGCAAACATCAACTTTGAATCTACAGTAAATCTCTTGCTGCTCTACCACAGTAAACATTTACTTTACACCCCCAGAACGCCACCGTAACCTTACTCCCCCTCTACATCTACATAACTGTATTACCCTCTTAAAGGGTTAGTTCACCCCAAAATGAAAATTCTGTCATTAATTACTCACCCTCATGTTAGTCTGTAAAGTTTGAATCAACAGCTTCTTAGCTGTATATTAACACTACGACTGCTCTGTTTCAACTCTACATTAAGTCTATTGCTGCTCTATCACCTTAAAAATCAGCTTTCCACTCTGTCTTTCAACAGAAGGTGAGTCGGTTGGAGGAACAGGAGAAGGAGGTGGTGAGTGCTCTACGTTACTTTAAGACGATTGTGGACAAGATGAACGTCGATACGAAGGTTTTGCAGATGCTTCCTGGTTCGGCTAGTAAAGTATTGGAGGCCATATTGCCTGTGATGCATGTAGAGGCTCGGATACAGCACAGGTGAGTGTACCAGCATTATCAAATCAATAATAACATGGTATTTCGATATGTACCATGGTAATACCATGGTTTTCTTTGCATGCAGCCCTCACTCCATTTTTCTTAAATTTAAAATCCATCTCTCTAACCGCAGCTCGGCAGTGTCCTCCTGTCATAACCGCGTCTATCAGAGTTTGGCGAATCTCATTCGCTGGTCCGACCAGGTGATGCTGGAGGGCATCGACCTCGACGACAAGGACACTGTGGCAACCGTAACCACGGTGATCAAAGCTGTGCTGGATGGTGTGAAGGTGAGGGGATGAGAAGTGCATGTGACAAGGTTAAAACAACACAGGCATATTTATAACCCGAGGGTGTGTGTTTGTAACAGGAGCTGGTGAAACTCACTATAGAGAAACAGGAGCAACCGTCCCCGACGTCCCCCAGCAAACCAGTGCCTCCTGTGGCCAAAACGGACATGTACAGTTGTAAATGCCGATATGAATTTACCCATTTTGCATAGTGACAGTTAATAATGTTTGTCTCTCTATCTCAGTGTGTGTGAAAATCCTCTAACCGAGCGAGAGAAGGCGATCCTGAGTAAGACCACGCCCATTGTCACGCCCACTGACAGCTTGACTGACATGTCAGAGGAAGAGGTTGCTCCGCCCAAACCTCCTCTACCCGGAGTTAAACTGGCAGAGCACAGGTGAGGGGCACGGCTTTAGAAATATGAAAGTATTGTTGTTTGTGCGTTCAGAAAACTAAAAAAGAAATGATAGTTTCACAAAACATTTTTTTAAAAAGTAGATACTACTTTTGGGTTCATTTAGCTCACTTGAAATCCAAAGATTGAGCTTGTCGCATTGTGGGATTGCTTTCTAGTAAAAGTAGTAGCTCATTGAAGAATCCCATGCATACAGAAAGTATGTAATAATGATATGTAAGCCCAGAATACATATTGAATTTTAGTTCAGTATGCCATTCCAAACAGGCCTTCATATTGGTTGTGTCCCAAATTATTTAACACCTCACTGTTTCCTTTACAGCTGACAGATTAAGGTAAACTTGTGTAGTGTGTAGGATGCATTGATGGGGTGAACATCAAGTGTACTTTAGTGTGCGCTAGTTAGTGTGTGCTGTACTGTATACTCAGGAAGCATTTTAGCATGTACTAGGCAGTTGCAGTATGTAGTATCTTTAGTGATGGTAATTTCCCACAGATGAGTCATGTTCATTCTTAAACCTGCTTTTTTCCACAAGCAAGTATCTAAATATATTTGAATGAGAACACATCCGACACACACAGACACGCATGTAACAGCATCCTCTCTCGGTGACGTTTGGCTTCCGAAGCAGAAGTTTGTTTTTCCGTTTACTTTTTGTCTTAGAGACACGTAGTAGTAAAATTGCATCATACACACTTTCTGCAAAGGTCACATATGGATGGTTGTGAGTTGATTTTTACCATCTGATGAGAAGAGGTGTGTGTGGAGGGTGTGTGAAATCATGGTAGCTATTTACGTAAGTCAGAGTACATAGCATATTTAATTCGACATCATTGAAAACTCTCAAAATCTCACACGTCTGCAGGTCACATTTAATTCTCATAATTTGTGGGGTTTTGCGATAGAAATGTGTGTAAATGTACATTTTCTATTAATGATGCACCAATAAATTGACTGATATTTAGGGATTTTTTTTTTTTTCTGATTCAAATTTTCAATATCATATATAAAATATTTTATTTTTATATGAAAATTCGGTTAATATTATGACAAATGTTAATTTAATTAAAAAAATGTAATGTATTTAAAATTTTAAATGTAATCTTATTTTGCATTGGAAATCTAATTATTTATTAATTATAATTCTTAAATATGAATAATTATAATAATTATAGCCATGTCAAGTTATTTTATAGCCTTTTTTAATGTCTAACTATCTATATGCAAAGCTGTTTTTTAATGAATTTTTTTCTGCATTTATGAAAAATAAATCATTCATCAATAACCTCTGAAGTAGAACAGCCTACTTTACAATAATAATATTGTGCACAGTCAGAAAATAAGTAATTTAACCCATTTTATTGGCAATATGTTTATTCAAGGCTGTTTATTTTCACAATGTCTTTCTCAGTTTGTGAATGTTTGTTTTGTTCTGATTTTAGTAGAAAACCCAATATTAAATAAGTGATTTAGTGGAATACTGTAAATATCTGTAAAAATGTCAAACCTATTATCAGTGTGTCTCTAATATTTTAATATATAATGGTGTTATATTGGCCATCAGCCACCTGCACTCAGTTTTGCATCATTTTGCATCAGTATCAGCCATTATTAAACTCAGCGTGAGATATCGAATGAACTGTACTTCCATCCCTTACAGCCTCATTTCCATTTGCGTAAAATTAAATATAGCATCAACTCTAATTAATGTCTGTTTAGTTTGTTATATACCATGTGATTCTTTCAACCACTGTATCTGTATTTCTCGCAATCTTCTTTGTGTCTTTCAATCACACATCATCTTTGTCTTTTCTGCATTTTCATCCATTTTTGTGCATTATTTTTCTGGAATCGTTTGTTCATCCTCTTTCTCTGTACTCTGTGATCGTTTGGTTGTCCTGGGCCAGGAAAAGGATGCAGTTGTGCTCCGATCCTGTTGCTGGGCAGCGGAGGGCCACGGCGATGGAAACGTACGTTAGCCAATGGTGTTCTCTGTGTGCATTTTGACACAACGCAGTTACACCCCTCGGCCTCCCTGATTGGACAGTGGCACTTAGCTGCATGTGGTTGTGTGGCAGTGTGCGTCCAATTGGATTGCACGTTGCAGAGTGACGGCCAATCATTGGAAAGCCTGATTTGCAGTGAATTTGCATGGCTGACCAATGAGGACTAGTCTATAAATCCTCAAAGAATGTGAATGGAATTTCTATAATAATTTGTAGGATCCTAATGGGCATATTTTATAACACGCAAGTGAATGTAGAAGTGTAAAAAGTTGCAAATAAAACCGAAATTATAATTTTTCAAATTTTTTTTTAAAAATACTATTTCAGTGTTTTTACTTTTCTTGTTTAATTCAACATGTTTTTTGTGAAATTTACCAGCAATGTCTGAGTGAAATATTTTTTAGTATCATTGATACTATTCTAGTTTTATTAATATTTGAATTAATTTATTTTTGTATGTTTGACATTTTCTTTTTCTTTTTAAAAACAAAACATTTTTTTTATTTGGTTGCGTTTCTGTAATTTTTAGTATATCGTTTTTTTAGTAGGTTTTATAGCTTATCCTTTATTTCAATTTTGTTTGTTATTTTAGGACATGAGATAATAAATAAAAATTAGAAATTTTACTGCACTGGCTGAAAAAATATATCATAGTTATTTTATTTTATTTCAGTGACTTTCATGAAAAAAATTATTGTTTAAGTTTCAGTTTAGTTGTAGGACAATAGGATATCATAATTCTCAATAGGATACATTTCTCCTTTAGTAAATCAAAAGATTATATTCAGGATTTTTCAAATACTAAAAAATACTTCCCCCAAAAATGAAAAGTTATCATTTATTCACCCTCAAACCTGTATGAGTTGAGCACAAAAAATATCTTTTTAAAGAATGTTGGTAACCAAACAGTTTACGGTAGCCGTTGACTTCCATGGTATGGAAAATAAAATACTATGGAAGTCAATGGCTACCATCAACTGTTTGGTTACTGACATTTTTCAAAATATCTTCTTTTGTGCTCAACAAAGAAAGAAACTCATACAGGTTTGAGGGTAAATGATGACAGATTTTAATTTTTGTGTGAACTATCCCTTAAAATATCTAGTAGAACTCCTGTTAAAATTTCTGTTTATTCAGTTGTATTTAATTAAACCCTTAGAAGATTCTAATTGATTCCCATTTGGATCCTTTACATATTTTGTCAAATTATTCCAAAAATTCCAAATGGAATCCTGTATGCATTCGGTCAGGATTGTTGACTAGCGCTGCATCCCGCTCTAATCCCTCCCACTGGGTGTTCTATGATTAGTTTATTCCAATGTTGCCGTGGTTACCCGCTAGAGCTTCATTGAAGTGTAAAGAATTGTCAGGGAAACCCAAGTTCTGAACTCACCACCCACCACACATTCCACCGCTGTGCTACTTTTATGTGTGTGTTAGCATTTGTGTGTGTGTCCAATTAAATTCCAGGCTAGACCCTCACTAACTGTGTGTAGACTGTCTGTGCTCGTTTCGTTTGACCTTGTTACATTGTTTGTTTCATACTTGTGAGCTCATTTGCATATTTCTGCATACTGTGCCATAGCGCGCCCGCTCTGCCTCCCAAGAAGCGACAGTCGGCCCCCTCCCCCACACGTGTTGCCGTGGTAGCGCCGATGAGTCGAGTCCCATGTGGTCTCAACCTGCCTCCTGGAGCTCTTAGACAGGTACAGCACCTGAGCATGACCCTTGACCTTTGCACCGTGCCTAATCCTGATTATTGATTATTTTTTAACCACAACAAGAAGTGTCATGCTGATTTCTTAACTTGAAAGTGAAGTGTGTAATATTGAATGGTGTTTTGATCGGTGTTCTGATCATTAACTAAGGCTACATCCACACAAAGCCCGAGCTTTCCCTATCCGATCTTTTTTTTTTCTCCTCGTCTAAAGAAATATCTGCGTACACAGGAAACCATGAAACCGACACAAAAAATATTTTTAAAATTTTTACTTTTCATTTATTTAATTTTAGATTTTTTTATTTTAATTTACATTAATTCTATTTGACCAATTTTGCACTATTGTTATTTAGGTTTGATTTGCAATGCTTATGTTACATTTATGTATTTAGCAGACGCTTTTATCCAAAGCGACTTACACATAAGAAAAAGTAATTAAAACTAAAAGCTAAAACTCTATAAATACTATAAACACTATATATACACACATTTAAGAAAATAAAATAAATTAAATAAAATGACAAATGCATACAACATTTCAAAACTAAAACATTTAAATGAAACCAAAAAATAAAGCTAAAAACCATTCACATACACAAATAAGAAAAAGGAATTAAAGCTAAAACGCTTTCTAAGACAAATAAATAAGATTCAATAAAAAAGATTGGACAGTTTGTCATGCCAATAAAGTTAAAACAAAGAGAGAGCATAAAACTTCATAAAGACATGCAAAATTCAAAACCGCGTATAATAATAAAATCATATTCAAAATCATATATAATAGTTTTGCATGTCATTACAGTGTGCATTCAGAGAATTATTTTAAAACAATGGATGTGTCAAAACCTAGAGCGATGATGTTTTTGTCACATGATCTGTGTTTAAAGCAGCAGGAGTTTGACGTAAATCTCCTCCAGAGGCGTTTCTCCGGAGGGAGCCAGTCATACGGCGGGGATTCTCCTCGTCTTTCTCCCTGTAACAGTATGGGAAAACTCAGCAAGTCCGACGAGCAGCTCTCGTCACAGGAGCGAGACAGCGGCCAGTGCTCTCGCAACACTAGCTGTGAAACACTAGGTATGCAAACTCTATTACGAATAAAAGTTGAAGGTTTTTGAACACTTACCAGGATATGACCCTCTCTTTCTTTGTCTTTAGAGGGATACGATCCTGATTACGACTTCCTGCATCAGGATCTATCCGAATCCGAGCCTTTACCGTTTCCGACGGGCACTGGCAGCAGTCTGAGCCCTCTCCCAGAATGCCACGGGGAGTCTCAGTCGTTAAGCCCCGCCCAGGCCCCCTCCCACCCGCGTTTCAGCGCTCCCGTCACCAATCAGGCTTCCCTGGAGTACTGGACCCGCCCACACACCGCACTGCCAATAGCGGGCTCCCCCCGCCCTCAGAAGAAGAAAGCGGCGGTCGGCGCCGATCATATCGGCATACCCTATTTACGAGCGCTTTAAATAGCACACGAGAACCTGTCAGAAGCGAAGAGGAGCAGCTGACCCAACGTTCACGATGCTATGCTGCCTTCGCCGCTGCCGCAGGTCAATGGAGGAGCGATGATTTCTCACGCCTTTTGTAACGGACACGACCGCCCGCCGCCGTTGCCAGAGAAGAAGGGAAGCAGAGTAAGAGAACAATTTACATTATATATATATATATTATATCTATTTTTTTTTTAGTGGGTATATTGTCTGGGTCAATTTGTCAACGAATCAGTAAGAAATTATAGTGATACAAATAAAGGCTTTTTAGGGCCATTTAAAGGTATAGTTCACCCAAAAATGAAAAATTGATGTTTATCTACTTACCCCCAGGGAATCCAAGATGTAGATGACTTTGTTTCTTCAGCAGAACACAAACGAAGATTTTTAACTTCAAACCGTTGCAGTCTGTCAGTCATGTAATGGCAGTCAATGGGCTCCATGGCTTTGAGAGTAAAAAAAACATACACAGACAAACCAAATTAAACGCTGCGGCTCGTGACGATACATTGATGTCCTAAGACACGAAACAATCGGTCTGTGCAAAAAAAACTGAACAGTATTTATATAGTTTTACCTCTGATTCAGTGCAAAGTCTGAACTGTCCTGAGCGTGTTCTCAACAGCCGGCGCGTGACGCGTGTACGTGCTCTGGCATAGTAGACGCATGAGCGGAAGCGATCTGTCGCGCGTATACCTCACTCATTGGACGTTGTGAACGCGCTCAGGACAGTTGGACATTGCGGTGGATCAGAGGTAAAAAATTATATAAATACTGTTCAGTTTCTTGCACAGAGATTAAGAAGATTTAAGATTTTACATGCCAAAGCAATTAATCAGCAACTCAATATTTGTCATTAAGTCTCTCGGTTACCTTTAATTAAACTGGTCAGTTCTCATTAAACTCTCCCTTATTACGTAAATCGAACAACGTACTGTTGATATTAAATTGTGTGTGGTTTGTGTGTGTAGGTGGTGTGAATATATATTAGGTACATTTACATTTCTAATTTAGCAGATGCTTTTATTCAAAGCAACTTACAAATGAGGACAATGGAAGCAATCAAAATCAACAAAAGAGCAATATGCAAGTGCTATAACAAGGCTCAGTTAGCTTAACGCCAGTACAGTAGCAAAGAATTTTTTTAAATTAATATAATTATAAGATATCTTATTTGACCATTTTCACTGTTTTGTTATTTTGCTTTATTTGCGCTGACTTAGAAATAAAATGTACACTTTTTGTCATGCCAATAAAGCACATAAAACTGAAAAAATACCATTACAGGAGAGAATAAAACTTCATTATATATAAAACCACATTTAGAAATATTATATTTTGCATAAGAAAAATTAAGCCCATTTCAAGATTGTATGCATTGGCAGATTATTTTAATATTTTTAAATTAATTAGTCAGTTCTCAGTACCAAAACACTCTTTCTCATGTAATTACTGTAATGCAAGATGTTATTTCAGTTTAAGTTGATATAATTTTTTCACTGTTACCTACAACAGGATCTGCATTTTCATAGATCTAAATAAAAAAATACAGTAGTTTTTTTTATTGTGAAATAGAAATCAAGAAAATGGCTCTATTTCATGTGTGTAACTCTTTTCTCTCTGTAGTTCTCCAGTACATGCAGTTTGTGGAGGATTACTCTGAACCGCAGCCGTCCGTCTTCTATCAGACGCCTCAGAACGAGAGTATTTACGAGCAGCGGAGAAACAAGCGCTTTCAGGAGGTTTACGGCTTCAACGATTCCTACAGCAACTCGGACTCTGTCCACGAACCCGTCCCTCCGCCAGCGCTGCCTCCCAAACAAAGACAGCTGGTGAGTTCTGAGCATGAGCGTGAGTGCCTGAGGGCGCGGAGCATGCAGCAGGTCAGAGGTTAAGCTCCTGACGGTCAGAGGTCAAACTGAGCTTCTTTAGATTAGGCAACACGTGACTGTTTTGGTGGCCACATCAGGGTCACTGTAAAGTTAACTGGAAAATACGGATTAACTATGTGTTTTTTTTGCTTTTTGTGAAATAGATACAGATTAGATTGGGTTCCAAAGTCAGAACTCACATGCTGTGGGAAATTTGTGCCACAGCAGCATCTTTCTCTTATTTTTACATTGCCTCTTCATTTCTTTTTTTTTTTTTCCTTGCTGCTTGCCTTATAAAAATCGATAAAAATAACTACATAATAAATTATATATATTATATATATATAACACACTGTATGTATGTATGGATGGATATATATTAACTTCCTAAAGAAGGTATAAAAATGAAGGAATATAAGCGTTTTTAGTCATTAATTAATTTAAGTATAATTAAAAAACGATTTTAAAATAATACAATAATAAAAAATAAATACAATTGTTTTATATAGTAAAATAACAAACGTATGAATAATTAAAAAGTATATACTCTAGATATATATGTATATATTATATTAGACTTTTTAATGTTACATACTTTTTTTTATTTTAATATATAAAAAAATTGTAGTTATTTTTCTTCTCTTCTGGTGCTCTTTTCTTTTCCTCTCTTCTGTTAATTTCTTTTTTAAAGGCAACATGGAAATCCAAATTCACCCCATTTACTTTCTTACTAAATAAATTAAAGTTATTACATCCATGAAAGATATAAATAATATTATTTAAACATAAAATACAAAGTAAATGTAAATACATAATTACATGATATATTGATAATGGTGTATATTCAAAAAAGAATGTAAAAGCATTACATTTCATGTTGCCTTTAAATCATTTTCTACTTTTTGATATAACTCACTTTGCCTTTCTTTCTTTTTAACCTCATTTCATGTTTTTTGTTCTTTTTTCTGTCTCTCTTCTTCCTGTCCCATGTTCCTCTCTTGCGCTCTAGGCCTCCTACACTTCTTCTCCTCCTTCATCCTCCTCCTCTTCCTCTTTTTCAATTCTCCCTCCTCCTGCTGGGCTTGCGGAGGAGGCGGAGCCTGCTCTTGGTCTCAGCCTATCAGTGTCTAACTCCTTCCTCAGTGGCCACGCCTCTTTGACCACACCTGTGGTGAGTGTCAGCAGTCAGGAATGTAACATGCATGTAAACAATTACATCTCTCTTCAGATATTTAAAAAAATTATAATAATCAGTGCAATTTTTTAAATGTAATCCAAATGTAAAAATTTTTAACAATTAATTAAAGTGCCATTCTTGAGCAGAATATATTTATGTGCTATTAAATTCATTCTTATAAAGAATCACAAGTAATTTACACAGAAATTTGTTTCTACTCATTTTTTATGAACTGTGTATTATGTGTAATGTAGGTTTGCTTATATATCATCTGTTTTCAGTGTGTTCTGGTCATTTTGTGTGTGGTTTGGACACATGTGCGCTTCATATGGTTTTGTCATTAATTTTCACACGTCTCTCTGGGGTGGTTATTAAACCACTGTTCAGATGTGACTTATGGAGTTTGTGAGTCCACTTTGCCCTTCTGGGGTTTATTTTTATTTTTTGGACCGGAGCTGAATTAAAGTTTAAGTCTAAAAGCTTATCTAGTCTTCATTTATCTGTTTATCTGGGTTTAAGGTTTAAGTCCAGAGCTTATCAAAATGCTGTTTAATCTTCATGTAGCATTAAACCTAAGTTTTGGGTCTGTGCTCATGGATGCCCCGCATATATGTTATTGTACTGACTAACTCTGGCCTCCAGTTGCATTTGATTTCACCAGTAACTTCCAGTGCTGCATTTGACACTATTTTTTTTAGTTGTTTGTTTTTTGAAGATTTTGCTCATTGCATCAGAGGTGGTTTATGTAGTCAAAATGTTGATTTTTGGCATAAATTTGGGTTGTGTGCACGAGGTGAATTATTTAACAGTGTCTTGTTATCTCTAGAGTTTTTTAAAAATGTTTTATTAGACTTGAGATCTTTCAGAATGTGTCATTGTTTATATTGTTTATATGAGAGATTTTATCAGAGATTTTCAGCAGTGCGTCTAAGCTCGTCAGCTCAGAGTCTATTTATGCTGTATGAAGCTGTGATATTTTGTCTAGAATTTCAGATTCTACTGTTGATAGTATCACCTAGAAAAAAACACTAGGCATGACATGTAATGTTTCCAGCATTTAATAATTTTTCTGTCATCACTGAAAAAACTGCATAATAGTTATGTTTATATAAATGTATTCTCATATTCTTATATGACAAAAGCCGGTGGGTAAAAAGGACGGTAGGGGGAAGAAAAAAAAAAGGGAATGTGGTGTGAATGAAAATGTAGTGTGGGGGAATTCTTGAGCGGCCTGTACACTTACGTTTGGAAAAAACCTGGGCTTTACACCGGGGAAGATGGGGATTTTATTCTTACTAGTGTGTTAATGTTATCTACAACTATTTAAAAAAATGTTTTTTTCGTTATTGAAATAAAATCTAAAATAAATCAATATTTACATAAACCT
Source organism: Sinocyclocheilus anophthalmus (assembly GCA_018155175.1). Taxonomy (NCBI): domain Eukaryota; kingdom Metazoa; phylum Chordata; class Actinopteri; order Cypriniformes; family Cyprinidae; genus Sinocyclocheilus; species Sinocyclocheilus anophthalmus. The sequence goes on from JADLZN010010937.1 coordinate 454,773, forward strand.
AATTTTTATTTCCTTTAGTTTGCCACGGCCTATTTTTTAAATTCATTAAGTACTGCGTTAAAAATAAATATAATTATAATTAATATTTACTATGATATTATAAATCGTTATAATTTATTTAAAAATTGAATTTAAATACAAAAACCCATACATCACGAAAAAAAAAAACTTCTTAAATTGAAAACTGAAAATTAAATAAAAGCTAACTCAAACACTATAATAGTATATAATAAACACTGGTTATTACTGATGGTTATCACGAGGTGCTATTTGGAGTTCTTTTCCCTGGTGATGAGTTTTAGGGACTAGATTGTCATGGTAACGGAATCTGGGAATTATCCCGGAATGTTCTGTGCTTTTGACCCCTGACCTTAGAGGTCAGAGCAGAAGCAATATGATGTTTATGTGAGCGTGTGTGTGTTTGCCTAAGAAAAGAGTTCAAAATGTTGGTGAGTAAGTGACCTCTATCTGTGTGTGTGTGTGTGTGTGTATGTGTGTGTAGAGATTGTGAGAAACCATATGGAAGTTTTTTCTCTTTCTATCTATTTTCCTCGCTCCCTCTGAGTCTCTGTGGAATGCTTACATGCTGGAATGTCCCAGACAGAATAGAATGGGGGATGCTCATCCCGATCTCTCAGGGAAACATGTTGGACCATGTTTGCTGTGTGTGTGTGTAATGGGATGATCTGGAATGTTGTTGGTGATCCGGGCGAGTCCCTGCAGGTGCTGTAATCCCTCTGAGTAACATCCGGAAGTTCAGCCAGGATTTGACTTGTCCAGTGATGTGTTGTGTCGTCTGTTGGAGGTTTTCTCTTTATAGTTATAACTCACTGTCCTAGTATTTTATGCAAAATGGAACATATTTCCCTCTCCGTTCTCCAATCTTTTTCCTCCTTTTCAGATTTCTTCCATATACTTCCTCTGATTCCATCTTTCCTCTCCTATTTCTTCTGTCTCGACTGATCGCAGAGTTCCGATCTGGTTGGTTTGACCAATGCCGGCAGAGCTCTAGATGGTGGGGGTGTCTCTAACGGGTCCTTGACCAGCTCTCTGGTCTCTCTGGCCGTCTGTCTTCCTTCCGAGTCTTCTCTTTCTGATTCACTTCTTACCTCTGCGGTAAACACGCCCTCAAAAACTCACACACATGTTCAGCAGTTATATAAATATGGACTTATTTAATTTTAAATGAATCAAACCATAATCACTACATAACTTTATGTATTGCATTTCTAGAATTAAAAATAAAGCATGAATGACATTTTCCCACGAAAGACGTCTCCAAAAGGAGTTGCAGTTGTCTGAAAAGCATAGCTACCTTAGACACGCATGCATAATTGCCTTTAACTTTATCTCTAACTTTCATGAAAATGCAGTGTGGACTCAGATTATGTGCAGGTCCTTGTGAATGTGAATTTACATTGTGCAAAATAATGTCAACGAGCGCCATCTAGTGCTCAATAGACACTGCATGTAATTAATTTGTTTTCAGAGTAAAGTCTTGAGTTTTCTGAATGAATAAAAGAGACATCTGTAATTTGATGGTAATTAAAATGGTATTTTGCACAGAATGCAACACAGAATTCACATTCTTCCTGTATGTCATGAGAAACGTTCATATGGTGTGTTTGATGGTGAATATTTGCTGGCTGTCTGACCGATCTGTGGCGGTTGTCCCTGTTGTTTTTGCTCTAGAGTGAAAGTGTGGATGAAGGCGGTGAGGGAGAGTATGTGAACCTGTACTCCTCCACACAGGCTAATGGAGAAAACACACACCGCACTGTAAGTATGCGTGTCATTGCGTTAAGCTGTGTGTGCATGTGTTTGGAGTGCAATTATACATTTGTCTGAATTCTTCAGGACCCCTCATCATGTGATGATGAGCTTCAGGACCACACCCCTCACATACCCACCTCCAATAGCAAGGAAGCCTTGTCTAAGGACAGGTATTAACTCCAGTCTTTGTACGTGTGTGTTTGCTGTCATATGGACAGGTTAGAGATATGTAAATACTTGTGATATGTTTTCTCTCGCTCACAGGCCGAAGGAACCCAGTCATGGTCAGATCGATGATGTTGATGAACTGTCCCTCATTGATCATAATGAGATTATGAGCCGCATCACACTCAAAGCAGAGGTAATAATACTGTTTAAACCGCTCAAACCAAAAGCCAGGATGAGCACAGTCATGATAAACCTGGGAATATTAGCATTGATTTGATTGGTTATTTGTATTTATTTATTCATGCTTTTGTTTATGCATTTATCATGGTTCGTACGGTCATGAAAAACCTGGAAAAGTCATGGAATTTTAAAACACCAATTTCCAGGCCTGGAAAAGTTTGGGAAAAATAAATAAACCCAGAAAGTTTTGGAAAAGTCATTGAAATCTATTTCTCAAAACTCTGTATAATAGAATTGTGTTTAATCAGGTCCTGAATTTCGGTGCGGGATTGCTCATAGTTTTACTCATTCCCGCAGCCCGCAGCTTTTGACTTTAAAATGATGGATATTTACACATTTATTCAATAGCCCTATAGCATGTAGGTTTGATGAGTAAATAATCAATGGATATGCTTTCTGCTGTCTCGGTCTTGAGCAGGAGCGCTTCACAAAAATGAACACCTGATTCAGACTTGAGCTTTGCGTGCGCTTTAACATGGAACTCTTCCAGCACTCGCTGCTGCTGGACACTAAACACCGTCCGAGCCACTCGTGACAGTCGCGGTAGCACGGTCTCGTGTTGTTTCCACCAGCGCGGCAAATCTTTGTCATCACCATAATAATTGATGGATATCTAAAATATAAAAATAAGGCAGAAGCAAGCCTGATGCCTGGCCCGTGTCTGAGCTATGACGTGAAAATTGTCCCGAAGCCATAAATAAGTTGGGGCCGTTGGGCTCGGGCTGAAATGCTGGGCTCTAAAGCGCAGCTTGTTGCATTTAAGCAGCAAAAATACACACAAAATGACACCAAAATGGCCATCCTGGCCACAGTTAAATAAATGATAATATTCAGTGATGTGAAATGTGGAGTAACGTCTGGCGCAGTTGCAGCTTGTACTTATTACTAAAACAAGAAAGCAAACGAGTAGCATTAATAGTCATTCATTTTAGTTAACATATGCTATGATAAGTTGAACATATTTTTATTCTTATTGTAAAATAATGGAACATTTAGGTCATGAATATTGTCTCAGAAGTCATGGAAAAGTCATGGAAAAGTCAAGGAAATTTATTGGTAAAAATATGTACGAACCCTGATTTATTTATTTATTTATGCATGAAATTATTTGTGCATTTATTTGTCCACTTTTGCCTGGATTTATGCATTTATTTACATTTGTGCAAAACATTTATTTTTGCATTTGTGCATGGATTTATTTATGCAGTTGTTTATGCATTTATTTATGCATGGATGTTTTATTTTATTTTATTTTATCATGCATTTTTATGTTTTATGTTTTTTTTTTTTATGCATTTATTTATTTATCCATGTATGCTTAATTTAAATATGGATATTTTTAAATATGCTATACCATGCATGTATTTCAATATATATTTTCATATAAAAAAATGTCCACTTTGGGAAAAGTTTTGAAAATTCTTAAAATCTTAAAAGTCATAGAAATGTAAAAAAAAAAAAGTTATGCAAAGATATAAACAATTTCATCACGTAGAAATTGGTCTTATGCGAGGGCATACCACAAACAACTGATAATTCGTGGAGATCCATTGGTTAAACAAAAATTGTTTAGAACTGAATTAGTACTTACTTTACAGATGACAAAACTCTAGAGGCACAAATAGTATGTAAATTGACAATCAAATTAGCATAATTATGTATGTGATGTACAGTCAGCCAATCATTACTGCAAAATAAAATCACTGTAGGATTAATTCCGCATGTCATGTTCATTATTCTGCTTATTACATGGCTTATCAGATAAATCAATAGATTGAAAAAATATATTAATTTGAGTTAAAAATATGCTGTGTTATTGGTAAAGAAAGAGGAATCACAGAGGAATGAAGCTAACAGAGTTCTGTTGGAAATCTGTTGCATGTGTGTATTTGATGTATTGTGTTTTTTGACAAGGTCAGAGCTTTTGTCTGTTTCCTCCAGTGTTTAGAAAGTAATTCTGTAGTGGTTGAAACGTCCTAAACACACACACACACACAGACAGACGTCAGCTGGTGCAGTGCTGCGATGGGCAGCCGGACTTCAGTTGCCTGCGGTAATATTTCTCTCTCTCTGATAGAATGATGATGGTCCTGATGTGAGAGCCGGCTCTGGTGATATACTGTTAGTTCACGCTACAGAAACAGACCGCAAAGGTAATTCACATGCTTTCTTCATATGAAGCTCGATCAGTCAGTATGTTTTCTGTTACAATTTGCATTAGAGTGTCTGTAGGCTGATTGATTCCTGCAGTGTTTGTGTGATGGAGGTTTGCTGTATATCTTGAGTGCATGCATAGTAATCATATTTGTCTGTTTGTGTTGTAGATTTAGTGTTGTACTGCGAGGCTTTCCTCACAACCTACAGAACCTTCATAACGCCTGAAGACCTCATTAAAAAACTACACTACAGATATCCTTTCTACTGTGTGGTTTATTTTTATCTGTTAGTAGCAGCAGTCAGTTTGCATGGTGTTTTTTTCTTAACTGCGCTGCACATATACTCGGTTCTGCCACAGTCCAGACACCTTTAGGAAACGCGTCAGTAAAAACACGTTCTTTGTGCTGGTGAGAGTCGTGGATGAACTCTGGTGAGTCAATGCATGTTGTTGTTGTTTTTAATGTAGCTACTACTAACAAAAGGTAGATAACTTAAGTTGAAGCTGGAAAATAAGTTAAAGAAGAAAATGTTTTCAGTTTATTTTTGCAGTAAACGCAATATTTTATCTGCCAGAAACACAATTAAGGACTTAAACATGAATAGCAACATGTCACAAACATGTACAAGCTCATGGTGATTGTTTTTTTGTTTTTTTTAAACAAATTCACAATAATTTATTCATAACATTTAAAAATATATCAACAATATCACATTCCATTTATCAAAATTGACTGATGATAAAGTTAATTCCGTAAATTTATTCAATGGCTATATCAAAAATTGGATCAAATGTTAATTGATTAAATTAATGTTCCTATTTGTTGTGTGTCTTTTAATTATCTATATATATATATAGATATATATATATACAGTATATTATGGATTAAGATTACGGTTTGACGATAAATCATGATAAAATTCCCGACGGTTAGTATTACCATTTCATCTTTTAATTATCATTAAAACCGTATTAGATTACCGCGATTTGAACAACTCGCGATAAATAAATACTGTCCAGCATAAAGCACAGTTTTAAGTAACAGTCTCACGTGCGCACAGCACGCAGAGTAGTTTTGTTTTGAGTGAAAACAGGGCGGAAAAGCTGGGAGGTTTTAAAAGTTGCTAAGGGAATTATACAAATGAATATATGAATGAATTAATTATTTGATTGTACCTCTGAAGGTTCTGACTGTCTTCGGAAAAGATTCGATGGCATTTTGTTTTCATCTTCGCTCCGTGTAATACCTAAAGGAAATGTTCTTAATCGCAATACTGCTTTGTGCACGGAGGTTACGGGAAACAGCTGTAATTCTGCTTTTCCATCAGCACCACCTGCTGTCAGCGAGTGGATTTACAGAGACTTATATTTGCATTCAGCCTGTGTGCAGTTTCTGTCTGGCCAAAAACGGACCGTATTTGCATGCCCTGCTGTAAATTTGGACCGGTTGATGAAAAACAAGCTTATATGGATTCTACACATTTAAAAAAATCTGATAAGTTATCTAGAATTATTTATGGAGCAGATAAAAATACACATAATCATTTATTAATCAATTATCATTTTGACATATATTTTCTTTATTTAAATGCTGAAATGTGAGGTTTATCTTTTTATTAAACTTTTTCAAATCTTTATTTGAACATTTACATTAGATATTTCAACATGCTATTAAACTGTTGTCAGTCAAGTTGTCATTTAAAATCCGAACATCATTGGTAATGTTATTGTTTTAGTGATTATGCAAACAAAAAGTCGTTTTATTTGTTGTTTGTTGATTTTAAATGTAAAACTTGGTGAAATGATTTGTGTCAGTACTTTTTGAACATTTTCAGCACATTTTAACAATACCGTGATATTACTGATAACCGTGATAATTTTGGTCTCTATAATCGTGATAAGAAATGTTCCTACCGTTACATCCCTAAATATAGTGCTGTCAAACGATTAATCGCTATTAATCACATCCAAAATAAAAGTTTTTGTTTAGATAATATATTTATGTGTTGTGTATATTTATTATGTATAAATAAACACACACACATGCATGTGTATATATTTTTGAAAATATTACATGTATATACCATTTATAATTTAATATTATTATATTTGATATTATATTACATATATTTGAATAATGTAATCATAACATATCATATTTTTTCTATATAATAAAAATTATCATGCATGTGTTTGTTTGTGGTGTCATATATATCTATCTATTATATATATATTATATATATAAACTTAAGACTTCAGTTTGAATAGCTATATTTTATGTAACATATTTAACAATTTGATTAATGTTTCTTCTGCTCACCAAGGCTGCATTTATTTGATCAAAAAATACAGTAAAAACAGTAACATTGTGAATTATTATTACAATTTAAAATAACTATTTTCTATGTGAATATACTGTAAAATGTAACTTATTTCTGTGATGCAAGCTGAATTTTGAGCATCATTACTCCAGTCTTCAGTGTCACATGATGCTTCAGAAATCATTCTAATATGCCGATTTGCTGCTCAAGAAACACTTATTATTATTATCAATGTTGAAACAGTTGTGCTGCAAAATATTTTTGTGGAAACCGTGAATAAAAAAGTTCATTAGAACAGCATTTATCTGAAGTAGAAATCTTTTGTAACATTATAAATGTCTTTTCTCTCACTTTTAATCAATTTCATGTGTCCTCACTTAATAAAAATATGAATAATTAAATCTTACTGACCCCAATCGTTTGAACAGCAGTGTATGTGTGATTGATTGACCTCTTGGGGTTGTCTGTGTGTCAGTCTGGTGGAGTTGACCGAGGACATCCTGCGGCAGTTGATGGATCTGGTCTTCCGGCTGGTCTGTAATGGAGAGCTGAGTCTGGCGAGGGTCCTGCGAAAGAACGTCCTCGATAAAGTGGAACAGAAGAGGCTCCTGCGACACATGCACATGCTGAAACCTCTCGCCGCGCGGGGCGTCTCTGCCAGGTAAATGTCAAAGTTCAGGGGTCATCAGGACGGGTCTCATCTGTGCTGGTTTGTCTGTGTTTAATCGGTTCTTTCTCCACAGGCCCGGCACGCTGCATGATTTCCGCAGTCATGAGATCGCCGATCAGCTGACGTTGCTGGATGCAGAACTGTTTTACAAGATTGAGGTAACACACACACACTGTTTTACTTGATATAGTAATGGAAAAAAAGTTTTTTGAGATTTGTGAGTGTAAAAAGTAATACCTGCTGTTCTCACTGTCATCTCTGTCTTCAGATTCCTGAGGTGCTGCTTTGGGCGAAGGAACAGAATGAAGAGAAAAGTCCAAATCTGACCCAGTTTACAGAGCACTTTAACAACATGAGCTACTGGTACATATTTACTGATACCTGCTATGCCTTCAAAATGACGCATGCTTTCTATATATGCAATTTGAAGTTACAATTTTTGTTGTAATTTCTCTTAAACATAATATCGACGTATAGGGCCTTATGAAATCCATTGTATAGTATTTTTATTCCCAAATTAATTAAAAATTTATCAAAAAGCATTATTAAGTAATTGAAATCATGAGACTTGTACAATTTAAAAGCAATTTATTAAAGTTTTACATTTATTATTAAAAATTAAATTTTTTGAGCCCTATAAAAATCTTTTATTTTTCCCAAATTCGGTCTTTTCCGTTGAATTCTTTTTTGATTAATTTATAATGGGTTAATGGTTTAATTAAATGTTAATAATAAACCAACAGTGTAAGCAATTGCATTCATTAAAACCATTATACTATATATATATATATATATACTATAAAATTAAAAGACATAACATTTATGGCCCTTTGAGTTTTATTTTTTATTTTAATTTGTTCCCAGAAATTCTAGTGTGGGCCTGTTAGTAAATTTTTCTGGATTTATGATTTAATGCAAATTTATTATCAAAAATGGTGGTGATCAAATGAATGCATAAAACATTAACAATTTAATTAATATTTTAAAATGTAATCAAATGAAAATTTAACAATTCCTTTTATTTTTGTCAGATAAGTGATGCAAAACAGAGGTTTGTTATTATTATTGTTATACAATTAGCAATATTCCTAAAAAATAGTATTTTACTATGAAAGTTGTTTACGGTTACAATAGCGATATATTTGTCACATTTCTTCAAGTTAGCTTAAAGGGGTCATATGATGCGATTTCAATTTTTCCTTTCTCTTTGGAGTGTTACAAGCTCTTGGTGCATAAAGAAGATCTGTAATTTTGCAAAGACTAAAGTTTTAAATCCAAAGATATATTCTTTATAAACGTTAAGAGTCAGCCACACCTACCTAAAAACTTCTCGTTCTAACACGCCCCCACATATATACGTCACGATGTGGGAAGATTTGCATAACGCGCCCAAATGTTCACACAAAGAAAGAAAACGTAACTTTTATTCTCGCTGTAGTACTGTTGACGCTGCAGCCATGTCCTGAAGGTGCTGTGTGCTTCGTTGTGAAAGCGAAAACTACTTTGTTTGGTCTTCCAAAAGAGGACACGACTAGAAATCAGTGGTTAAGTTGTATTTACAACACTGTTCCAGAACAGTTCAGCCCAAATATTCGAGTGTGTGCAACGCATTTTATGGAGGACGAGGACAGTTTCCTGGGAGATTAGCCTACAATGCCGGTGTCTGTTCCTATAAAGTGGGGCAATTCCAACTTTACAAGGACAGTCCAGCGCTTCTGACTCACAGCCTGTAAGGAGTTTCATATTTACGGATTTTGTCACGGACGATCGACGCGGTTTTGAGCATTGTAGAAGTAGCGCTTGTTGTTGTCATTCACAAATGCAGGACGCAGGGTTTATGTTTACGCGGCGCGATATGCAACACAACAACTCGTAAAAAGACAGTATAAGTCATAATGGGGAAGTCGTGGCCTAATGGTTTGAGATTCGGCCTCATAACCCAAAGTCTCGTACGGCAGGGATTGTAGGTGGGGGGAGTGAATGATACAGCGCTCTCTCCACATTCAATACCATGACTGAGGTGCCCTTGAGAAGCACGACCCACCTGCTCCCTGGCGCCGCAGCACATGGATGCCCACTGCTCCGGGTGGGTGTTCACGGTGTGTGTGTGTTCACTAATGTGTGTGTACACTTGGATGGGTTAAATACAGAGCACAAATCCTGAGTATGGGACACCATACTTGGCCACATGTCACGTCACTCACTCACTCACTCACTCAATATAATCAGTAATTATGTTCCCACTGGATGCAACAAATACCTCGTTTGTAATGGGTTTTAATGTTTATGTCTCGTCGCTCCGGCCGGACAGGGCATCACAGTATGGTAGGGGCGTAACATTTCCGTCACACGCTTGAGGTATTCGGCCAATCACAATGCACTGGATAGCTGGCCAATCACAGCACACCTCACTTTTCAGACCGATGAGTTTTGTAAAAATCAACGCGTTTCAGAAAGGTGGGGCATAGAGGAGCAACAATAATGTACAGTATGTGGAAAATAATGTGTTTTTTGAACCTTAAACCGCATAAACACATTGCATACACAAAATACACTCCAAAGATAAAGTTTAATTGCATCATATGACCCCTTTAACTTTTATTTTGACAGGCTACCATCAAGAATTTTGAGATTCTGTGTGTATATGATATGACAATAGTTTTTTATCAAGCTGTAACCCCTTATTCCACCCTCATGCCCTACTACGTATTCCCCATACTCGCTCAATATCTCTGTCGTCCATGTGTGTACTGAAATGTGATTCCTCCTGTCCACTAGGGTGCGCTCTATCATCATCCAGCAGGAGAAAGCTCAGGACAGAGAGAAACTGCTGCTCAAATTCATCAAAATCATGAAGGTAACACGAGTAACACACACACATGTGAACATTACCACGCCAAAATCTCGATCATCCACAATCAATTACTCTAAACTGCTTTAGGCTCTATTTGTGGCTGTGGGGTGATTCTGAATGCATCACTCTCTGTGTTTTCTGAGTGATTTAATGGTTTTGTCTGGCTCGTAGCACTTGCGGAAACTGAATAACTTCAACTCTTATTTGGCGATTCTCTCGGCGTTGGACTCTGCACCAATCAGACGACTGGAATGGCAGAAACAGACGTCTGAGGTCAGTCACACCAGTCTGACTTCCTTCTCACTGCCAAACCTAACACAACTGAAGAAAATCATCCAGTAGTAGCCAATCATGTGAAATACAAAAAGACTGTCTTTCGTCTTTCTCTGTGTTTCCAGGGTTTGGAGGAGTACTGCACCTTGATTGACAGTTCATCGTCCTTCCGAGCGTACAGAGCGGCGCTAGCAGAAGTGGAGCCTCCATGCATACCATACCTGTGAGTTTGTGTGTAAAACAAAACTAAACTCTACTAAAATAAAAAACAGGAGTCCGAAAATGAACTGAGATTAAGTAATGAATCGGCAAATAAAGCATTTTGTGCTCATTAAAGACGGCTTGTCTAGTGCCAAGGACTGTCTAGTGAAATCTGCCCGTTTCGCAGCTTTTGAGAGTCACAGAAGCACACATTTTTTCTGAGGTTCATGACATTGAATTTTGAATAAAAATATGTGCCCGAGTGTTATTTTAGTATTACTTGTGTATTATTATAGTATTTATTATGATTTTAAATTACCTTTTTTACATTTTCAGTTTCATTTTAGTAATTGTTTTGTCATTTCATTTTTATTAGTTTTTTAATATTTTTATTTTATTTGCTTGTTGGTTGCAGTCATTGTATTCTAAACAAAACAGTTTTTTTCAACACCAGTGTGGTTAGTATTTTATAATTTGTATTAATATTTGAATTAGTTGTATTTTTATTTTCAGTTTTCGTTTTAATTTTAGATGAAAGTTTAGTCATTTTGCTTGGTGCTTTTGTCATTTTTTTATTAGGTTTTTTTAAAAAAATGTAAGCTTTATTTTTTTTTTTGTCATTTTATTTCTTCCAGAAACTTATTTTAGTAGTTGCAAGGGCAACATTTCTCATTTTAATTTAAGTTAGTTTTCATCTATTTTTTTCCCACTTTTTCAATTTTATTGTATTTACTGAAACTGATTTTTAATAGATTTTGTTGCCAATAACAAACACTGACATGCCCATCTGATGTTTTCTAAACGTCTGCTGAATTTCAGCAAAACATGACTTTATTAAATAAAACTAAACAGTAACTCATTTCGCTTCTGAAAACAACTAAACTAAAATATAGCTCATTAAAAATGTATCAATAAAAATAAACATTCAAAACTGCATTAATCTGATGTGAATTATATATATACAGTGGCGGGGCAAAAAAGTATTTTGGAGTCCAGCCACCAATTGTGCAAGTTCTCCCACTTAAAAAGATGGAAGAGGCCTGTAATTTTCATCATAGGAATACATCAACTATGAGAGACAAAATGAAAAAAAAAAAAAATCCAGAAAATCAAATTTTAGGATTTTTAAAGAATTAATTGGTAAATTACTCGGTAAAATAAGTATTTGGTCACCTACAAAACAAGCAAGATTTCTGGCTCTCACAAACCTGTAACAACTTCTTTAAGAGGCTCATCTGTCCTCCACCCGTTACCTGTATTAATGGCATCAGTTTGAACTCGTTATCAGTATAAAAGACAACTATCCACAACCTCAAACAGTCACACTACAAACTCCACCATGGCCACGACCAAAGAGCTGTCAAAGGACACCAAAAAACAAAATTGTAGACCTGCACCAGGATGGGAAGACTGAATCTGCAATAGCTAAGCAGCTTGGTGTGAAGAAATCAACTGTGGAGCAATTATTAGAAAATGGAAGACATACAAGACCACTGATAATCTCCCTCGTTCTGGGGCTCCATGCAAGATCTCACACCGTGGGGTCAAAATAATCACAAGAACTGTGAGCAAAATCCCAGAACCACACGGGGGGACCTAGTGAATGACCTGCAGAGCGCTGGGACCAAAGTAACAAAGGCTACATCAGTAACACACTGCGCCGCCAGGAACTCAAATCCTGCAGTGCCAGAAGTGTCCCCCTGCTTAAGCCAGTACATATCCAGGCCCGTCTGAAGTTTGATAGAGAGCATTTGGATGATCCAGAAGAGGTTTTGGAGAATGTCATATGGTCAGATGAAAAAAAAATAGAACTTTTTGGTAAAAACTCAAACTTGTCGTGTTTGGAGGAGAAAGAAAGCTGAGTTGCATCCAAAGAACACCATAACTACTGAGAAGCATGGGGGTGGAAACATCATGCATTGGGACTGTTTTTCTGCAAAGGGACCAGAACAACTGATCCGTGTAAACGAAAGAATAAATGAGGCCATGTATCGTGAGATTTTGAGTGAAAACCTCCTTCCACATCAGCAAGGGCATTGAAGATGAAACGTGGCTGGGTCTTTCAGCATGACAATGATCCCAAACACACCGCCCGGGCAACGAAGGAGTGGCTTCGTAAGAAGCATTTCAAGGTCCTGGAGTGGCCTAGCCAGTCTCCAGATCTCAACCCCATAGAAAATCTTTGAAGGGAGTTGAAAATCCGTGTTGCCCAGCGACAGACCCAAAACAATACTGCTCTAGAGGAGATCTGCATGGAGGAATGGGCCAAAATACCAGCAACAGGGTGTGAAAACCTTGTGAAGACTTAAAGAAAACATTTGACCTCTGTCATTGCAAACAAAGGGTATATAACAAAGTATTGAAATTAAATTTTGTTATTGACCAAATACTTATTTTCCACCATAATTTGCAAATAAATTCTTTAAAAATCCTACAATGTGATTTTCTGGATTTTTTTTTTTCTAATTTTGTCTCTCATAGTTGAGGTATACCTATGATGAAAATTACAGGCCTCTCTCATCTATTTAAGTGGGAGAACTTGCACAATTGGTGGCTGACTAAATACTTTTTTTCCCCACTGTGTGTATATATATATATATACATGCCAGTTATTGAAGATTGTTTAATGTTCCATGTTTTAGTTTTGCTAATAATGTTGTTTTGTTGACAGGGGTTTGATCCTACAGGACTTGACTTTCGTTCACCTCGGAAACCCGGATTTTATTGACGGTAAAGTGAATTTCTCCAAGCGCTGGCAGCAGTTCAACATTCTGGACAGCATGAGGCGCTTCCAGCAAGTGTGAGTTATCTGCCTGAAACCCAGCGTTTGACAAACATGAGATTAGATTACATGCGATTCAAGCTGCAGTCCAAAACTCTGCCGTAGACTTTGCTCTAACAGACTTGTAGAATGAAGCAACGAGGCATGAAAGACCGTGGTCAAATTAAACATCATTTAATTAATTAGTTAATCATAATTATTGCATAAAAGTCATAATTTTGAAATACTGAACCCAAAAATAATTAACATGAGGTAAAAAGTTGAAGTGATGACCAAAAAAACAAACAATTATGACAGTCATAATTATGACAGAAAATGCACAATTGTTACATAAAACATTAAAAAAAATAGTTAAGTCATTATGAGATAAAAAGTCAAAATTATAACAAACAATAATGGCAGTCATATTGATTATGACAGTCAGAATGATGATAAGTCAGAATTATGACAGCCATGATTATGACAAAAAATAATAATTGGCATGAAAATAACATAAGTCAAAGTTATGAGATACAAGAGTCAAGAGATAAAAAGACAAAAGACATTGACAAAAACAATTATGAAAAAGTTATAATTATCACATAAAATACACAATTTTGACATAAAACCTCAAAATTATCATTAAAAATAATTGACATATGTCGAAATTGAGATACTGAGTCATTATGAGATTAAATGATGAAATTGACAAAAAACATAATTATGACCAAGTCAGTAATTTTCCACCAAGTCAAAATTGACATAAGGCGGCATAATTATGACATAGAAATTCAAAATTGAGATACTGAGTCACTACGAAATAAAGAATCAGAATTATGAACGATTATGGCCAGAAAAAAAAAACTATTCGAAAAGTCGAAATAAGATAAATGTATAACTATGATTTACTAAAACATAATTTTTTTCCCCCATATATTTTAGAGCTGGAACTATGCGTTTTTTTAAATGTGTACGATTGGTATAGGCAAGTATATGAATTAGTTTATTAGAAAATTTCTTAATATTTAATGTTATATCCATTTGTGACCCTGGACCACAAAACCAGTCATTAGTGTAAATTCTTCGAAATTTAGATTTATAAATCATATGAATAAATAAGCTTTCCATTGATGTATGGTTTGTTTCGGGGGGGGAGAGGACAATCTTGGCTGAGATACAACTATTTGAAAATCTGGAATCTGAGCAAAAAAATCTAAATACGGAGAAAATCGCCTTTAAAGTTGTCCAAATGAAGTTCTTAGCAATGCATATTACTAATCAAAAATTAAGTTTTTATATATTTACAGTAGAAAATTTACTAAATGTCTTCATGGAACATGATCTTTACTTAATATCCTAATGATTTTTGGCATAAAAGAAAAATCGATCATTTTGACCCATACAATGTATTTTTGGCTAATGCTACAAATATACCTGTGCTACTTATGACTGGTTTTGTGGTCCAGGGTCACATTTCATATATCAGTTGCAGATTTCACTAGTAACTGATTAAAAAAATTGGTTCCATTTATTAATTTTTATCTTTAATCGTCTTTGTAGACACTACGAACTGAAACGGAACGAAGACATCGTCTCATTCTTCAACGACTTTAGCGATCACCTGGCAGAGGAGGCATTATGGGAGCTCTCGCTCAAGATCAAACCACGAAACATCTCGCGGCGCAGGACGGAGCGCGAGGAGAAGACCTAGAATCTGAAATCTAGAACCTCAGAGACAATTTACGGTGAGACCTGAACCTCCAGCAGAACCTTGGGAACCCACGCTAGGCTGTTTCACCCACGCTAGAGTTCTTAATCCGGTTCTGGAGCTGAACCGACACACGCAAGCTCCTATTTGCACCAATAAACTGAGACATTGGCTGTATTTTTCCCTGACTGTTGACTTTCAAAACTCACGAGGGGAATCCCGATTGAGTATAGATATACAGATATGCACTCGCGCGCGCACAGAGGGCTCGAGAGGACCCCAACGCTGTGATATAAAGCTAAATCCTCACAACTTTCCATGTTTGCGTGTGTTGATGTGTGGCTGTACAGAAAGACACGCTATCAGAGGGCTTGGATCATTTGATATTGATACACTGTGCCTGATGGAGTGAGTTCGTGTTTGTTTGTCCCGCTCGGACGTACCGTGTGACCTTCCAAAGGTCCAACCTACGATTCGCCGTTTGGAAATGGGTCGATTGGGAAACAGGCAGACATGTGTGCAATCTTATAAGCGTTTTATAAGGAATATTCACTGATCTGTTGAAATGAATATGTTTTGACAGACACGGTGAGTAATGGAATATATGGAATATATTCATTTGAAAATTAAAGAATGAACTGGACGTTTGGACAAATTTTTCACATCATCTTGCTATATTGTTTTGTGTGTGATCATGTGCACCCCTCATTATAACGGTTTACCCCGTCACATGGCTGACAGCCCCTCGATTTTCCAAAAAAATCGTCAAAAACATGCTTTTTTTACCTTAAAAAAAAGAAAAATTTACATTGTGACTATTTTCATGACTTTTTCTTTTCATGCACATTTCTTTTTCTTCCCAAAATGCAAAAAATAATTATTACATTAAAAAATACATGAGCTAATAAATATACTGTTGAATTTACAATAAATTTTATAATAAACAAAAAAATTAAAGGCATTTGTAAGGTACAATATAATGGTGGTAGTATTGTTGTACTGTGAATTAAATGTCTCTAATTGTGAGCAAGAACAAATGGTCCACTTCATAAACAAAAACATAAATTAAAAAAAAATTTAAATTTTTCATAAAGCCTTTATGCAATTTTTGCACGAGGGTTAAGAAAATGTTTTATGAAAGATTCAAACAGAAAATTATTAATATTATTCAATGCATAAAAACGCTTTACAAATCCCAAGGAAATTGTTATGCTTATGAATAAGGTGGAGCTATATATGTATATCTCGATATATATATATATATATATATATCTCGATTAATGGTCATGAATAAAGGTGTCATAATGCCAAAAAAATAAAATAAACGTAATGGCTTTTTTTCTTCATCCAAATCTAATTTATATTTTTTTCATCTTTTGTTTATTGCAAAAAATGACCTTAACGTTTACCGAAGCAGACTGTGACATCACAGAGAGGGGCGGGCTCAGTTTGTCAGCGTGTGCGTGTGGATGTTTTTTTGTTTTTTGGGATGTGTATGATATGCTCTGTATAAATGTACATGTACAGTTGTGATGTATAATCTCCCATCATGTAGAGAGGGCAGAGGAAATATATTTTCAAACCAAACGAGTCATCCACTAAAATAACTAACATTTATGAGGCAAAAAAAAAACATGAGGACTGCTGTGATATCTGGGCATCAGAGTGTGTATGTGCGAGTGTGCGTGTGTGTGAGAGAGGATGTGGTTTTTCTACAGAACGTCGTTATTCACATATGGGAGAAGGGAAGCTGAAGCTGCTTTCTTCAGTGTGTGTGTGTTTTTTTTGGTCTGGGCGTTTACCGCCTTCTGCGGACTTTTTTCCTGTAGATCTATCGCCTTCGGTATATCAACACCTCCAATAACACTGCTCTTTGTATGTATCGCGTCCCCCACCCGTATTGTTTCAATACACATTTTCCACCTACCCCCTCCGAACCCGTTTACACCTACAAAACCAGTGCACCGACTCGCACCAATTACTAAAGAATTATGAACTTTTCTCTACCCCCCCCCCGCAGTGCATTGAAATGGTTCAAAGCACTCGCACCAGCCCTCCAAGGCATTTATAATGGTACAAAAGAATTCCATTTCAAATAAATGCTGTTCTTTTGAACTTTCTATTCATTAAAAAATGCATAACGGTTTCCACTAAAATACTTTGATAGCACAACTGTTTTTACCTTTAATAATCAGAAATGTTTCTTGAGCAATCAGCATATTAGAATAGTCATGTGAAACTGAAGACTGGCGTAATGATGCTGAAAATTCAGCTGCGCATCACAGAAATCAGTTACATTTTAACATATTCACATAGAAAACCGGTTATTTTAAGTTGTAATAAATCTTTTACACATATTACTTTTTTGTATTTTGTTGGTCAAATAAATTTGCAGCCTTGGTGGCAGAGAGACTAAAAATTTTCCTAACATTGAAAAATCTTACGACCCAAAATATCAAACATAGTGTATCTTGGAAGTAGTATGCTAAATATCATGCTCAATGAATAGGGTAATCAATCTGGATCACGTTAATTCAGGGTATACTACGTTATCGTAATACCATGATTTTCTTGTGGATCTCTTTTGGAAATCAGATCAGTACTTTGGTAAGTACTACCACATAACCTTGAAAGAATAGCATGTTGCTCGGACAGAATCACCTGGTATGGGTGTGTAAAATAGTAATGTAAGTACCATGGTATTTCATTAGGGTGTAATGTACCGAACGCGCGAAGCACCCCTTTGAGGCCGTTATGCGCCTCTATGCACTTTGCGAGCACTTCTGTTTACTGTCATAAATCTTTTTTTATTGTTGGTAGCATACTTTGCAAATAAAACACATTGATATTTAAAAAGTTTAAAAAACATGCTATCGACATATAAAACTAATGATACAACTTTGAATATAAATGGTATTTTTTTTATGCGGTGTCGCATGACGCCAGAGCTGGAAGATAAGAAACGCCGACAGAGCAATTACGTCGCTCCCTTTGCCAAGTGCATTCAAACGACTACATAATGGCACGCACGTGCCCTGCTCACTCCAAAAGGATAGGAATGATCACTTCCATTTGGAATTTGCACCGTGAACATCGTGCACCGTTACACCCCTAATTTCAATGTATTACTATGCTACATCATCACCTTCATTTGTATAGTGCTTTTCATAGTACTGTGAAAAACAGTGTACAAATAAATGAAATTAATTTTCATTATTTCTTCTATCTGACACCATCTTTTATGAAACACAATGTAAAATGTACAAAAAAGAATTAGACGTTTAGTAACATAAGCATGTTCTCTTTAATGTTTAAAAAAGGTTTGTACAAGAAAAATGCAAAATCTGATTACAAATAAAGAACCATTTTAAAATATTCACATTTAGCAACAAATTACAGCGTGAGGTGAACAACATAAATTATACAGAACATTAAAAATAAAGTGATAGTGAGATTAATATTTTAAATACTAAATTCATGTAATTCAACGTAATTCACAAGAAGTATTTTACTTCATTCATTTCCCGTCTTATCCTGACCAAACAGGAGTTTATGATCTAGACAAGGCAGTGTGTTAAAAAGCCATTATACTTGATGACACGCAACTTTTCACTTCACAAGACATGAACTGATGGACTGGAGTGGTGTGGATTACTTGTGGATTATTGTGATGTTTTTATCAGCTGTTTGGACTCTCATTCTGACGGCACCCATTCACTGCAGAGCATCCATTGGTGAGCAAGTGATGCAATGCTACGTTTCTCCAAATCTTTTCCCATGAAGAAACTCATCTGCATCTTGGATGGCCTGTGAGTGTGATCATTTTCGTCAAATTCTAATTTTTGGAAAAAAAATTCCTTTTAATTCTATGAAAAGAGAGCCTGACAGAGATATGTGTGTGTTGGAAGCATGCAGAAAATTCAAGCTTTCGGGTTTTTTGATCGTATGTATGAATCTCTTCTGTGTGTGTTAATGTGGTCGTGTGCTGGGCTCCAGTAGGGGGCGTTTCGCCGGCAGGCTCCCGCCTCCGCTAGATTTCTGGCTGAGTTCGGCCACGCCCCTCTTTAGACTCCGCCCGTGGGCGTGTCCATTGACAGAACCCCTCTGCCATTTGCAGATGTCACCATTGAGGATGTCCTGAATATGCTGCACAATCAGGTTTATTGCCACTAAAGAAGATTCAAAAGACAAAAGAGAAGCAACAGTTTAGAAAACCAAGGTTTATTTTTGAACATTTATTGCCTTTTGACTCATATTTACCCATGTTATCAACTCCACGAGGTATTATGACATCTGCATATTTCTTGGTCTGAGGTTGGAGAGAGATTTCAGATGTCATGAATGCATCATATAACTATAACACAACTATCCAATGTCAGTTCAGCTTTTGTTATGTGTGTTTTCTCACCGGAAGGCAGAACTCTTCAAAGGCTGGTTTAACAAACGTGGTGTACTGCGTGAGAATCTGTTCCAGATCTCGACCTCTTCTCATGTCGCGCAGAACTAAACGCACAAAATACATGCTGTTATACAGGCAACATACAGCTGGGGTGATTTAATATTTTGTTTCCATCAAATTAAAATTAAAGATATGAAATTTTGACTGAAAACTAAATGAAATAAATATACAAGTTTGGGGTCAGTGAGATGTGGATTTTTTTTTTCTTAATATAGTATGTCCCAAGGAAAAGGAAAATTAAATTGATCATCACTGCAGTAAGATCTGTTGCCCCCCAAAAGACGTTTAAGTAATTGAAAGGGGTCTATGCTGCTATTTAAGATTCATGATTTTGTGTATTGCGTTTGGTACCGACATATGTGAGGACCTGCTTTAATGGCATTCAAAAACACATTCTTTTTCACAAATTACTGTACATTATTTTAGTGCTCTAGGCCGCTTTCTTCAAAACGGGTAGTTTCAACGCCCCAAAGCCCCTCCTTTGACAAGCGCCGAGAGGCTTGATTGGCAGCTAACCAGTGCATGTGGATTGGACCGAAGCCCCAAAGCAGCGGCGCGTAAATAGTAAAGCCCTTATCATAATCACAGGCTTCAGGTTTTTCAAGTAATATCACGACAAGTCTCCTATCGTTAGTTTTCCATACAGTTCAATCCGGGAACGGGAACAGAGTCGAGTGACAGACACAGTGTTGATGCAGTACACAAGCCGCGGTTAAGGTAGCTGACGTGCTATGATTTCTGACAGCCAGTTCACTCTCCTGTGATGTGACCTGTTCCCCTCACACACACACACACAAAACGCATTTGAAACGTCTATAGCAAACCACTTAATAATAAACAAAAGGCAAACATACTTACAGTCGACGATTCAGAAGCGACCAGACTGTTCCATTACGCAAATTCGGAAATGACCTTGTACCCTCCAGCGTGTACTTTTCTAGGTTAAAAAAAACTGTCGTCCGTAAAATGCGTTGCACAGACAATTTCGAACATCTGGGTTGTGCTGTTCTATTTTAAATAAATCTTAACAATGATTCCTAATTGCATCTACTATCGGAAGGCCAAATTAAGTGCTTTTGCTTTCGCACTGAAACACACGACGTCTCCCTGACATGGCTGCATCAACACTACTGCTGTCCTGAATACCACGGCATTTGCTTGTTGCACATTGGGGCCGGGTGGCATTATGCTAATATTTCCATAGTGATGTAGACATGTGGGGGCGAGCTGTTTTAGGTAGGCGTGGTTAACTCTTAACTTTTAGTCTTTGCAACTTTACAGATCTTCCTTATGCACCAAGGGCTTGTAACACTCCAAAAAGAAAGGAAAAATTAAATCGCATCATAGGCCACTGAATCTCTTTGAACTAAATGCTGTTCTTGACTTTGTCATCAAAGAATCCTAAAAAAGTGTCCGTTTCCATGCACACAAAAAATGGTTGTAATAATAAAATGCAATTACTAATAAAAAATGCAAAAATAAAAACTTGATATAAAAATTTATTTTGGTATATAACAATACATAAAACGGTTTCTCTACTACACAGAGATGGATTGGTGTGCATCGTTTGATTAACGACCTCATTTGTGCATTACCTCTGCGAGACAGGCGTACGTCTGAGTCTGTGTCCACAAAAAGCTTCATGTGGAACATGTCTCTGACTTCCTGTGTGTAGAACACCAGAATCCCCTCAAACAGCACCACATCAGCGGGATACACACATATCTTCTCTGGCAGCCTACACACACAATCGACAGTCAGACAAACACACGCTATCAAAGTACACATAAAGAGAAAGTGTGTCCGTGCTCGACGCAACATTATGAGGGAAAAGCGTGTCTTATTACCTGGAATGGGTGACGAAGTCATACGTGGGAACCTCCACCACCTTTCCTTCTACGATGTCCTTCAGCGTCTGACACATTAACTCCGTATCAAACGCATCTGAGAGAGAGAAAACATAATAGTGCATTAACCCGCTAAGCGCCAAAGTCGCAAAGTTCCTAATACGGTGTAATATCTCATTTGTATTCCCTACCACTAGATGGCAGACATGTAGTACTTCGATTCTAGACAAAAATTACGTCACGTTCCTATTCAAAGTGTTCGAGGAAATTGCAGAGCAAGTGAGCTATCGTGTCATTGATGCGGAAGCAGTTCAGTTCAGAGCGTCTGAGTAAATTGTGAGATTTGTGAGAGAAAATCGCCAAATGGCTAATAAAAAGTTGTAACGTGAGGATGTTGCAAATGTTATTCGCCGATTCTGACTCTGAAGGGGAATATTTACCTTTTGGAAATGACAATCGGTCATCTAATGATCGCGCTTCTCCCAGTACATCTTTGCAGCGCAATGGCCGCCAGTGCAAGGCAGTGAGAGTGTTCGAAGAACAAAACAAGGATTATTTCGGACCCTGGTGCCAACGGGGAGGGGGTGGCAGGTGTTCTGTGGTAGCTAAATGTGAACGTGTTCGTAGTGTCCATAGGAGAGCTGTTGCTAGAGGTAGAGGCAGCAGGGGTAGGAGAAATAGGTCTGGAAGTAGCACTAGCACTTTGGATCCAACGCCCCAAAGAGGTGGGTGTGGCCGTGGTAGACGTGGCCGTGCTGTTGGTGGGAGAGCAGGGAGATGTGGTAGAGGCTGCAGGGGTGATCTGGCTCTAAATAGGGCTGGAAATAGTGATGACAATGGTGGCTGGGTTTATTTGAGAAATTAAGAAGTGTATCAGGACTGGATCAAACGCTTGATGAGTGTTGGTAATTAGTAACGAGGAGACCCGAATATAAGATTATGTTTTTTTCTTGGAAATACATCTGTAAAAACGCGGTCGTCTTATATTCAGGTTCTAGAATTTGACATGTCAATAATACAACCACAACAATAGGTGGCGCCAAATAAGCATAAAACAAGTGTGCCATGAAATACATAATGTAAAGCGTGTTGTAAAGATCGCGAGTAAAAAAAAAAGAAAAAGAAAAGCTTACAGCTGCACGAGTCGTGACTGTCAGGTTAGCCCTTTGAGGGGGACCAAATTTAAAACGTAAGACAGTACCCAGTTTTGAAGACTACAGTAAGATTTAACTTATACTGTTAATGAGATTTTGGTAGGCTATTAGATGGATAGCCTAATGTCCTAATTCAGATGGAATTTTTTTTTTAATGGTATATCAAAAAGTGTATATTCTTTAAATGTGATTGTTGGTACATTTTAAGTTTTTACCATACTTTCAAAACAAATATTTAAATAGGAAAAATATGCAATATTAAAATAATTGAAGACAAAATGTGTTTACTGAGAAAAAACAAGATTTGTTTTTTACAAAGCCTTTTTCCAAAAGGTACATCTGGAAAAAGGGGGGTCGTCTTATAATCAGGGTCGTCTTATATTCGGGCCAATACGGTACTTTCTCCTGTTTTATTGTTGGTATCCTCTTTTCTGATAATTTGAAATGAGGATAAAAAGAAAAAAAAACATGCAAATAAGTTCAAACATCAATTCAATATCTACTCTTATTTCCTGAATATTATGAAATTCAAGATGGCCGCCTCCGATGACGTCATAATATGCAAATTAGATGAGTATATTGACACCCCACATGAACTTTCGGTCATGCCCAACATTTTTCTAATTTACAGTAGATCTCTATCTTTAAGCCCTTTCACGCCATAAGCTTTTGAAATCTTGATGTCAAAATCCAGCATTTCCCCCAAAAATCCCTGGCACCTAACGGGTTAAAACGGCATTTAATGACCCTCATGTCGTTCCGCATCTGTTTCCCTGAACTTTTCTTGCAATGGTTTGTCGTTTAAGCGAATAACAGATCAAATCCAGATAACATATGGGTTCGCACACGGTTGAATTATTCCTTATTGTTTTTTACCTGGATGGTCAAAGTTGTACTGGCCTTTCACAGCTTTGGCCTTCTGTTCTGGAGTGAGAACCGGTTTTAGAAAACTGTGCTTGGGAAGTAGTGACACTTCCTCGGGTGATGCTCCACATCTATTCTGCACCCCAAAAAGCTCCAGATTTGCACACTGTGGACTGACAGGAGAAAAACAGCTGTTACTGTCCTGGACTGACAATCTAGTAGTGTCTATTTGCAATTGCATCAGCCTGAATATCATTCCAGATGCTGATACAAGAGGACACTAGGTGTTAATACAGGGGCCTGTTGCTATTGCTACAGGTTATCTGTGTAAATGACTACATCTCCCTGTCTGTAATTACATTTTGCATGCTGTTCTTGCATGCATTTCACTGAAATGCAAACATGCACTATATATTTAAGGCACAAAAGAGGTACATGTTGACTGTGGCTAAAAGAAAACAGTTGGTTTGCATGCATCAAAACGCCCATAACAGCAATATGCATCAGTTTCCATCATGCATGTAGTGTTTCGTACCTTTCCGCTGGCCGTTCCTCCGCTCACCCCGATCAGGAAAGGACTGTGCCACGGCCGCTCGGTTTCACACAGCAGTCCGGCTGAATTCATGCTGGTACAGTAACAAAAACGGCGTTTTCTTCAAGTATGGAGTCCGGGTGAATGCATAAACTCGTTCTTTAGATGATCGGTCATCAGTTGGAGGCTGTCAGGGCGGCGTTTGATCGATTACAGCCTAGTTTCACTATCAGCCACGGCCGATAAGTGCTCCAATATTACTGTACTATAGTTAGTACATGTTTAAGGGACATTCTGTTCCTCCAGGGGGCGCTAGGTGACTCAGAAGGGCGAGTCCCCATTGAGGATCATTCAAATGTCATTACGTGTTTTGTCTTACTGGAGACATTTGTAGATTAGAAAGTATCATCTTTTAAATCTACAAATGTCCGAGACTGATTCCTGACATGTAAGTGGAAACCGCTTGAGAAGAATGCGGTTTTAAAGCAGCCGTGGTAGTAACTGCTAACGATTGTGATTGGTCCGTTTAGTGCAGCGCTGAGAAAAGTAACAGGTGTCATGTGACCCTGTCTATGCGATGTTTCTTCAGCAGTCTAGATAATAATTTACAATTGAGAAATGATACTGATAGACTTTAATTTATGTTGAACTGAGAATAGATTGTATAGAACTGAAGTAGGAAAAATATTTTTTATCCCGATCGCTAAGCCCCGCCCATCCTACGCTTGTTTCTGTTGATGCCATTCTACCCGTTTTCGCTTCTGAACGTGACTGCGTCACAGCACGCTACGCAAACTCCACGAAACGTGTCATCAAACCATCTTCAAACATTTTGTATTTCTGCTTTTTTGATTCATCTTAAGTTCTTTTTTTTTATGAACAAACATAACTTTTTTTTAAATAATAAAATATATTTAAAACATAAATATATTCATATATACATATGTAACTCGTAAACAAAAGCGAAAAGGTGTTGCAATAACAGTATTGATTTAGCTGTATTCATGTTTACCAGTCGAAGGTCGCTGATAAAGTGTGAGGAGTTTGAAAATATCATTCAAGTGAAAATGTTGCAGTGACCACAAGGGGGGACCAAACACTTAAAAACAACTTCTCCAAAGTGATTAGATGGTTGCTTTAATGCTTTATTAAGAAAAATATTACAATAATAAATGTCCAGTGATGCAACTGACAAATGTCAATCATGTTTTGTCTGAATCATCGCTCAGATGTGTTGGTTTCGGATCATCTGGATTATTTCTTGATGCCTCCTTTATTGATTCCCCCGCAAAAAATTCCAGGGCCTCGTCCCCTTGAACTCTTCGGACTGATTCTCCTTTAGCAGCCAAGATTTCCTCTATGTTTCTATGGCAACACAGAACATACAGCAAGTCAAAGGTTTTGTCAATGCTTCGGGTTTTCCAACTCGGGCCCAGGGGATTAAGCTAGATTCAAATAAATAATAAAAATTGGTTTAAAATAAATAATAAATCTAGCAGTACAGTGCTATAGTTAGTAGAAATAATACTGTAATGTAATGAAACGAAATCATTTCAAACAATATTTTACACATGTATAATTAATTTGAAATAATAATACATTTACGAATGGGGGGGTTTCGAGGTTGTAGACTGTACGTGCATGCGCCAGCATGATAAACACACTTTGGGAGTTGTAGTTTTTATGTGTGTGAGATAAAAACGTCGGATGAGCGTCGGAACAAGAAAGGAAGGGATAAGTATGGAAGCCCGTTTCCGTCACTGAATAAAAAATAAAAGAGGTAACTGCTTTTTATCTCACAATTCGGACTTTTCTTCTCAGAATTGTGAGAGAATCAATAAAAGAGAATTTCGGCACATATCCGGTCTTTTTTCCCCCTCACAAATGGACGTAACTGCAATGAGAGTTTATATCCCGCACTTTCTGACTTTGTTTTTTTTTTTCGGAATTGCGAGAAAAAAAAAAGTAAGAATTGCGAGTTTTTATCTCACAATTATTTTATATCTAATCTCGCCAATTATGATTTAGATATCCGCAATCTGACTTTATAATATCTCGCATTATGCCTTTATTTACAGTGGGGCAAATAAGTATTTAGTCAGCCACCAATTGTGAAAGTTCTCCAACTTAAAAAGATGAGAGAGGCTTGTAATCTTCATCATAGGTATACCTCAACTATGAGAGACAAATGAGAAAAAAAAATCCAGAAAAAAACATTGTATGATTTTTTAATAATTAATGGTAAATTACTACGGTTTTATAAAATAAGATTGGTCACCCTACAAACAAGAAAGATTTCTGGCTCTCAGAGACCTGTAACTTCTTCTTTAAGAGGTTCCTCTGTCCTCCACTCGTTACCTGTTTTAATGGCATCTGTTTGAACTTGTTATAAGTATAAAAGACACCTGTCCACAACAACCTGTTCAAACAGTCACACTCCAAACTCCACTATGACCAAGACCAAAGAGCTGTCAAAGGACACCAGAACAAAATTTAGCTGCACCAGGCTGGGACGACTGAGATCGCCATAGCTGTAAGCAGCTTGTGTGAACAAATAACCGTGGTGAGCAATATTGAATGGCAAAAGACATACAAGACACTGACCATCTCCCGCATCTGGTGGCACACGAGATCTCACCCGTGGGTCAAATGATACACAAGAACTCGTGGGGTCAAAATGATCCCAGAACCACACGGGGTGACCTAGTGAATGACCTGCAGTGAGCTGTGACCAAAGTAACAAAGGCTACCATCATTAACACACTGCGCCGCCAGGGACTCAAGTCCTGCCGTGCCAGACGTGTCCCCCTGCTTAAGCAGTAC
Source organism: Sinocyclocheilus anophthalmus (assembly GCA_018155175.1). NCBI lineage: Eukaryota > Metazoa > Chordata > Actinopteri > Cypriniformes > Cyprinidae > Sinocyclocheilus > Sinocyclocheilus anophthalmus. The sequence continues at coordinate 481,576 of JADLZN010010937.1, forward strand.
ATGTCCAGGCCCGTCTGAAGATTGCTAGAGAGCATTTGGATGATCCAAAAGAGGATTGGGAGAATGTCATATGGGTCAGATGAAACCAAAATAGAACTTTTTGGTAAAACTCAACTTGTCGTGTTTGGAGTAGAAAGAATGCTGAGTTGCATCCAAAAAACACCATACCTACTGTAAAGCATGGGGGTGGAAACATCATGCTTAGGGGCTGTTTTTCTGCAAAGGGACCAGGACGACTGATCCGTGTAAACGAAATAATGAATGGTGCCATGTATCGTGAGATTTTGAGTGATAACCTCCTTCCATCAGCAAGGGCATTTGAAGATGAAACGTGGCTGGGTCTTTTCAGCATGACAATGATCCCAAACACACCGCCCGGGCAAGAAGGAGTGGCTTCGTAAGAAGCATTTCAAGGTATTGGAGTGGCCTAGCCAGTCTCCAGACATCAATCCTATAGAAAATCTCTGGAGGGAGCTGAAACTCCATGTTGCCCAACGACAGCCCCAAAACATTACTGCTCTAAAGGAGATCTGCATGGAGGAATGGGCCAAAAAAACAGCAACAGTGTGTGAAAACCTTGTGAAAAACGTTTGACCTCTGTCATTGCCAAACAAAGGGTATCTCAACAAGTGTATGAGAATGAACTTTGTTATGAGCAATAATTATTTTCCCCCTAATTTCACTTAAATCTGTACAATCCTAAGCAGCAAGGGATTTCGGGATTTTTTTCTTATCAGAATTTTGGTCTGTCTAGGAATGAAATGAGGTTTTGATAACTATGCGTTGAAAATTACAGGCCTCTCTCATTTTTTTTAGTGGGAGAACTTGCACAATTGGTGGCTGATTAAATACTTTTTTTCCCCACTGTATCTCGCAATTCTGACTTAGATATTCGCAATTCTGACTTTATATATTCTCGCAATTCTGCCTTATATATCTCGCAATCTGACTTTATATATCTTGCAATTTTGACTTTATAAGTCAGAATTGTGAGTTTATATCTCGCAACTCTGACTTTATATATCTCGCAATTCTGACTTTATATATCTCGCAATTCTGAGAAATTTTTTTTTTAAAATGTTTTTGTTTTATTCAGTGGCGGAAACAGGCTTCCATAGATAAGAGCTTGAGGTAAGCAGTTTTATGTTTTAGGCCATGTCGTATTTTTATTGGTTGGTCAGTAAACGTGGATCGTAGCAGCAAACACACTGTGCGATGATCATGCTGAATCGTAGGCTATCTTTGACCTTCGTGACAACAACAGTCGTCTTTGAACCTCACTCACTGTATGACATAAGAGCACCGATTAGGAGCCCCGATCACAGAAATCGCCACGATTGCAATCTTTCGTCTGGGACAGCTCTGGGACAGCCGAAGATCGTGCAGTGTGTTTAGGACTTCAAACATACACACCTTTTCCCCTCCAGGTCAGAGAACCACTTCAGATTATCAGCGATCACGTGGTGGTTTTTACATCCAGGGCAAGTTACAATGACAACACCCTTGTGATAGGCTATCTTGGATATTTTCTTCATAGAGCGGGTGGAGCACACCTAGAGACAAAACATACAATTAAATGACTGAACATTACCCAAGTAGTCAAAAGTTCCCCTAAATAAGAAGTCAAGCACAGACAGGAGAAGTATAATCTTACTTTGCAGGTGTAAACCAGGTGATAGTGTGTTGACTGCAGCTGTCCAATGGCTTCAGCCCTGCTTCCAGAAGTCGTGAAGCTCCTGCAGAAACTCAGTCTGCCTCCGCTGTGTGCCACAGAAGTCCCCAGTAACGAATGAGAGAGATGTAAGGTGTTCGGAGCTCTTTTCTGTGCCTCCTCATGCTCGCCTCTAGCAGTACTACATGATGTTTTGGGTACCGCACCACGTGATCTGGGAATTCTCGGTCTGAATAAAAAGAAACATAATCGAGAAGTCATTATGTGCTAACTGTTCTGTTTAAACACACGCAATCTCTCTACTGAGGCTCAAATGTCATGTTTGTCTTATGCGAGTTGAACCACTCGTCGCTTGCCGATGACGTCAGAGACGCACCGAAGCCCCGCCCATCATGTTTATCCGCCAGTGACGTGTGGATTACATCAGTTTGAGATGAAAGACGCAAATGTTTTTCTTCTTCTTCTTGTTTTATGGCGGGTGGTATCCAACGTTAAGGTGCATTACCGCCACTTACTATACTGGAGTGTTGGAACAGGAGTGACTAACAGAACTTTATATAGGCTATATAAAAAATTATTTTTATAAAAACACACAAAAAAATAAAAACATTAGTAATAATAAAATAACAATTATACTTTATATTCTATTTATTAACTGTTTCCCTCAAGAATGCAATTAAAGAATTATAATGTCCTGTTTGACCGAGTATTTGCTTTGCATCTAGTATCTCCTGTGGTGTCCTTCTGAATATTTCTCTTTCTGTAATATATTTTTGGCAGTGACATAGAGCATGTTCTACTGAGTCCTCCTCCTGACAATACTCACACAGACCTGTGGGATGTTTTCCAATGAGATGTACTGTCTTGTGTGACTTATGACTTATATATACAATCATCGTACTAGTAAATACACGAAAACTTTTCGTTATTCAACTATGGCGAAGATCTGGCTTCTGAATATTAAGTGACCCACCAACGTGTCCGTCACGTAACCTAATTAAATATTCATGATCACAGCCTTCAAAAAGGAATGCCAATCAATGTGTATGTTGGATATACACTGTATTGCCAAAAGCATTGGGACACCCCCTTCTAATGAACAGATTTGACTACTTTAATCATTTCCACGAGTACAAATCTTAATGTTTAAGCATATAATGATATTCTAGTGTGAAGGAGTGACAAAATCTCATTTCCAAACAACAATGATTTGTACATATGGGTACCGTACAGTCATTTTAAACACTTCTAAAACTGTTGCAACAGAGATATTTTTTTTATTATGTTTCCTCTTTGTTGCCACAGTTTTGGAAGTGCCTTTTTTTTGTTCTAAAGAAGGGTGTGTCCTAATACTTTTGTCCATTGGTGTTTGGTGATGAGTTTTTGGCTCAAGGTCTGCATTTAAAGTCACACCAGAGGTGTCCAGCAGGGATTAGGACCAGTCAAGTTCTTCCACACTGACTGAATCAATCATTTCTTTTTGAACCTTGAATCATACACAGAGGCATTGTCATGCTAGAATAGAAAAGGATCCCGTCTAAACTGTTGCTATAAAATTAGAAGCACACAATCCCCTAGAATATCATTATATGCTTAAACATTCAGATTTGTACTCGTGGAAATGACTAAAGTAGTCAAACCTGTTCATTAGAAGGGGGTGCCCAAATACTTTTGGCAACATATTTGGTTTAATGTAGGAAAAGTCACTACAGAAAGGGGAAAAATCTTAAAAAGAGGTTGATAACATTTTAAACATATCCATCTAAAAGAAGACAAGGACCACTTGACAATAACACATGTAATTGTTCATCTTTTTAAAAGTACTTTCGAATAATAAACAATAATAATAATTTTACATTGTATGCATTTGGAAGATGCCAACGCTAATTAATTAAATCTTTAACAACAAATTATTTTAAGGTAATTTAACAAACAAAACCGTAATACAAGTACATAATAATAATATATAAGATATATTCAGTATAAATTTAGTATAAGTCCACTTATATAAAGGATGGGCGTATATAGTCTATTGCGAATGTCAAATAAAGCTCACATTAAAATTGTAGAAAAGGGATTGTTAAGCCCATCAGGGACTAGGGCCGGAGCGCCTATCAGCAATCAGGTGGCGACCTACCCGCGCCAAGCAAATTTACGTAATTAATGTTAAGAGCTGAGCCTTCGGCGTACGTAGAATTCGAAAACGTAGGTTTTGGCTGACGCAGTTAGTGGGCGTGCGTTTATCCGCGTTTCCTCAACTCTTTCTCGGGCGCGAGAGTGTGAGGCTGCGATGTGGATCGTGGATAAGAGGCGGAAAAGGAATGTGTATCAGTATGCGACATAGGAGCCAGAGATCCATTCAGTAACGAAGGCCGGGGGAGGTGCGCCGTGTGTGTGGGGGTGTGTGTGGGTGGGTGTGTGTGTGGTGGTGTGGTGTGTGTGTGTGTGTGGTTGTGTGGTGTGTGTGTGTGTGTGTGTGGGAGAGAGAGAGCGAGTAGAAGGGAGATGAGAGGAGAGAGAGTGTGGTGAGTGGAGAGTGTGGGAGAGTTGGGAGAGTGAGAGTGAGATGAGAGAGAGAGAGAGAGAAGAGAGTTGTGTTGTGGCGTGGGGTGGGAGGAGTGAGAGAGTGTGTGAGAGAGAGAGTGAGAGGGAGAGTGAGAGAGAGAGTGGTGTGTGTGGGGATGGTGAGAGAGAGTGAGGAGAGAGTGATAGACGAGGAGGAGAGGAGAGTGTGTGTGTGTGTGGTGTGTTCCGTGTGGTGTGTGTGTGGGTGGAGAGAGTGAGAGAGAGGAGAGAGAGTGTGGAGTGAGAGAGTGTGTGGAGAGTGTGAGGAGAGTGAGAGAGGAGTGGAGAAGGGGAGAGAGAGATGAGAGTGTGGTGTGTGTGAAGTGGAGAGAGTGTGTGAGAGAAGAGAGAGAGAGAGAGTTGTAGTGTGATGGACGTGTGTTGTGCGAGTGAGTAGATGCATTTGAGAGAGAGAGAGAGAGAGAGGTGTGTGAGTGAGAGAGTGTGTGAGAGTGTGAGAGAGAGATTGTGTGTGAGAGAGAGAGAGAGAGGGTGTGGGTGTGTGTGTGAGTGAGAGAGTGTGTGAGAGAGAGAGAGTGAGAGGATGTGGAGTTGAGAGAGAGAGAGGATGGGTGGGTGTGTTGTGGTGACTGTGAGAGAGTTGTGTAGATGAGAGAGAGTGAGTGTGTTTCTTTCTCAGGGGTTTGACTTTGAGTGTGTTTAGGGTGTGTTCGACATCACAAGACGCTTTTAAGAGACCAAAGAGACAAGCTTTAATTCTCCACCCACGGCAACCCCATATACTGCAGGCCTAGCACTGTGTGTGTGTGTGTGTGTGTGTGTGTGCTGCTTTTGTGTGTGTGTGCATTGGGTGTGTGTGTGTGTGTGCCGTGTTAAACGTGTGTGTTTCTTAATTTAGATCTATGAATTAGGAAAGTATTAGGGTATTCGTTACTGTTTGCTGGGGGTGCTACCTGTCGGTTGTGTGTTTATGTGTTGTAACTGAATTGAACTGATTAATGTACCATTTGATTATCAGTTTCTGGAGTATTATAAACATGTAATGTCATAATGTACGATTTTTTTATTATGGGCCTAGACCCCCAAGGGAGAACTAGGGGGTTAAAAAGGGCAGAGAAAAACAGTGTAATAAAAATAAGTAAATCATTTAAAGGGGTAATATGATGTTGCTAAAACGAACATTATTTTGTGTATTTTGGGTAATGAAATGTTATGCAGTTTAAAGTTAAAAAAACACATTATTTAAAAAAACTGTACATTATTGTTTCTCCTCTAAGCCCCGCCTTTCTGAAACACGTCGATTTTACAAAGCTCATCGGTCTGAAAAAGAGAGGTGTGCTGTGATTGGCCAGCTATACAGTGCGTTATGATTGACCCGAATACCTCAAGCGTGTGACGGAAATCTTACGCCCCTTACCATATTTGTGATGCCCTGTCCGGCCGGAGCAAAGAGACAAAAACATTAAAACCCATTACAAACGAGATTTGTTGCATCCAGTGGGATTGCATTGCATTGCATCGCACCGCGTAAACAAAAAACCATGTCTGCATTTGTGATCAGAGTAAAATGACAAACAACAAGTGTTACTCTACACTGCCCAAAAAACTTGCGTTTTGAATCATCAGTGGCAAATTCTTTAATGAAAACGTACTTACAGTCTGTGAGTCAGAACAGCTGGCATTGTAGTCTACTCTAACAGGATCAGGAAACAGTCCTCCATAAAATGCACGTGCACACAGCTGAATTTGGCGCTTGAACTGTTCTGGACATGTTGTAAATAACATTCGCAACTTAAACCACGATTGTAGTCGGGGGAAGCCTCGTTTTGGAAGAACCCAAACACAAGTAGTTTCGACTTTCAAACACGCAAAACACAGTGGCCCTACAGTGAGGGGAGAGATCAAGCTTAGCGTGCGCTCAGGCCGGATAGAGTGAGCCAAAGACCCGGCTTAGCGTGCGCTGAGGGCCGTGCTGAGTGAGCGAGCGGCGGAGTCAAGAACGGGAGCCCGGCAGATGCAACGAGATGATCAGCAACCCCCTGTGACGGACCCGGGCGGACTACGCTTTGTCCACGGATGAGTTGATGTATTCCTCAGCTACCAGCACGGATCAGCTCCAGGCATGACGAAGTGGATAAGTCCTCTTTTGGGAAGACCAAACAAAGTAGTTTCGCTGTCACAATGAAAAAAACACAGCGTCCTGCTGCAGCATCAACAATACTACAGCGAGAATAAAAAAGTTACGCCTTCTTTCTTTGTGTGAAACATTTGGGCGGCGTATGCAAAATCGTCCAAATCGGGATTTGTACGAAACCTGTGGGGGGTGGTTAGAACGAGCATTATAGGTAGGATGGCTGACTCTTACTTTTATAAGGAAATATCTCTTGATTTGAGGCTTCGTCTTTGCAACTTTACAGATTTCTTTATGCACCAAGAGCTTGTAACACTCCAAAGAGAAAGAAAAAATTGAAATCGCATCATATGACCCCTTTAAAAAACGTAATAAATGTAATTAACTGAAACTGAAAGTTAACTGTCTTTAACTGAAAAATTAGTGTTTAATATTGTCATTTTGCATTATTGACACACTATTTTCCTAATTAATGATTTAAAGTTGCTTTGACACAATCTGTATTTTTAAAGGCGCTATATAAATAAAGGTGACTTGACTTGACTTAATTAAAACAAATTGAAAATGACTAAAAACAAAAAGTTATAAATACTTAAAAAAATAAAATGTAATAAATAATACATCTAACAGATCAGTACTACAATGTGTAGAAAAAAATGCAGTAATGTAAAGGAAACTAAATATTTTCCAAATATCGCACATATTTGTAATAGTATAAATTAGGTGTTTATAGTATACATAGGAATATATAGCTGCATTTTAGGATGGGAGGTTCCTTACGTGAGAATGATGATATTTGAGGTTTTGAAGCACCTAAAATACTGAAAACCCCCTGCTTTAGACTGTTAAATTACAGCCTGACGCTGATATAAAGCCGGTTCAGAAATAAAAATACAAGTGTTTTTCTCTACCTAATGTAGAAATAAAGTGATTTTGAGACACTCCCTCCTGGGCCTGTTGTGGCTTAGTGGTTAAAAATCTGGGCTATTAACCTGTTGGTTGTAGATTTAAACCTCAGAATGGTGAAGAGTGTACCGTCATTATGCAACTGAACACTTTACATAAATATGGATCTGTTTTTCACCCAAAGCGGTCATATGATTTAAAAAAAATAAGACCGATTCCTTTACCGTGCCTTTTCCTCCATTTGCTTTCATTGTAATTTAGTCTGTTTTGTCCTAGAAGAAGGTATTTGCTCTGGATGAGGGTTAAAGTTTGACCCTGAGGCGAGAGATATGTGTGTTTTGAACAAGTGCGGGCCTGGTGTTTTGTCTCGGCGCATGTGAAGTTGTCTTTGTTTAGCTGGAGCAGCAGCATGTGTTCCAGGAAGCATGCTTGATCTGAGCAGGACACTCCCGTAATTGACTGGATGCAGTGTGGTGTGTGAAACCCAAAGTCTGTGTGTCTGTGGGACACCACACACCTCTGACCCCATTAACTGCATGCACAAACTGTACACGGTCATGTCTTTTTTGCATGAAAGAAATCAAGAAAAGTAGTTCTTGTGCACTGTATTCCAAGTCTTCTAAAATCATATAATAGCTTTTTGTGAGAAACTGGCCATAATTTAAGCTAGAGCTGTCTTATTTGTGAATGAGTCATTCAAGTCAGATCTTTTTAGTGAATCAGTTTATACCGGTTCTCAAAATGATTCATTCACAAATTGAATTGATCCAGTTTTTGAGATCTCAGTGGCTTGCCCTCTCCACCATTGATGATAAAATGTATTATAATATGTAAAACTAATGTAAATAAACCAATTTATATAGATATTGTATTTAATAGAAATAATGTATACATTTTTATTATAATAAAATTATATAAAACTACTCTGTAATGGTATATAAGGTCAGTATACAAAGACTAACCAAAAAATATTTCAAAATGCAAAATATAAAAATATATTATAAATAAAATAAGCATAAATATACTACTGCTATACTATTAATATAAAAATTTATTTATATAAAAAATAAACATATAGGATTTATATTTTATATATATATCAAATGATATATAAAATTCACTAAAACAAGTGTCTTAGATCTAAGATATTATGTTTTTTTCCATTACTGTAATGCATCTTTTGCTTAGTAGATCAGTGGAAATTATTCTCTGTGCTAATTGGAAATATGTTTTTGGAAGACAGCTGTTTATTTCACTTTGCTCTGCTGAAAGTGTGGTTAATACTCAAATGCACGTTTAATTGCTTTGAGTGGTTTAACTCCATCTGTATACTTTGGAGTCAGTCTTGCTGGCATTTAGGATAGTGGTGAGAAATAGCCAGCGTTTATTCCAGTGTCATTATAAAAGCGTTTCCGTAGAGGAGCCATAGGATTTCAACAGACATGCATCATCATGTCAGATTTCTGTAAGCGATCATGTTGTCGGAGCTATTGCTCTCATGGGCCTGCGAAGACAATTTGACACATTAAAACCTCATTTGTCTTTCTGTATCTCAGTGTTGTTCAGCTCTTTTGCTGACAGGAAAGTGTGTGGTGGTTTTGGGATGATGCACGATCGTGTGTGTTTGGGTTGTGTCCATCTTTTATACCAGCCGTTAGCAGCAGATGGGGACAGCATGCCCTTGGGGAAGCTAAACAGAGATTGAGTTTAACAACAGACCCTTTGTGTGTGTTTGTGAGATGCACCTGGAGTTCACAGGACTCGGGACAAAATGTTGTACGGAAGAAGAGTTCATTTCATGTGTGTTCACTCACAGGCTTTAAAATCATGCCAGTAAGTTTTTTCAGAATGGCATGAGAAGAGCTCTAAGTATTGATGATCTGTAATATGCTGGGCAGTTTTTCCAGTAACAAATATACATTAATGTGAGGATAGATAGGCCTATTTTACCATTTATTTCCTATTTTAGATACAGCAAACCGGCATGGGGATCATTGTGATTTTTTTTTATTGTACCTCTCTAGTGCTGTCCACAAAACCAAAACTATTTCTATCAGCCTTCAGTTCTTTGCTGTATTGATCAAGATGTTCCATTATAGAAGGTTCTTTCCTATATAGTGATCAAGATGTTCCATTATAGAAGTTTCTTTCCTATATAGTGATCAAGATGATCCATTATAGAAGTTTTTTTGCTATATATTGATCAAGATGATCCATTATAGAAGTTTTTTTGCTATATATTGATCAAGATGATCCATTATAGAAGTTTTTTTGCTATATATTGATCAAGATGATCCATTATAGAAGTTTTTTTGCTATATAGTGATCAAGATGTTCCATTATTAAAGTACTTTTTGCCATATAGTGATCAAGATGTTCCATTATAGAAGGTTCTTTCCTATATAGTGATCAAGATGTTCCGTTATAGAAGGTTATTTCCTATATAGTGATCAAGATGTTCCATTATTAAAGAAGTTTTTTGCCATATAGTGATCAAGATGTTCCATTATAGAAGGTTCTTTCCTATATAGTGATCAAGATGTTCCATTATAGAAGGTTCTTTCCTATATAGTGATCAAGATGTTCCATTATAGAAGGTTCTTTCCTATATAGTGATCAAGATGTTCCATTATAGAAGGTTCTTTCCTATATAGTGATCAAGATGTTCCATTATAGAAGGTTCTTTCCTATATAGTGATCAAGATGTTCCATTATTAAAGTTTTTTTTGCCATATAGTGATCAAGATGTTCTTTACTATATAGTGATCAAGATGTTCCATTATAGAAGGATTTTTGCTATATAGTTATCAAGATGTTCCATTATAAAGAGTATTCAATGATTTTTGCCATGTAGTGATCATGATGTTCTATAGAATGTTATTTTCTGTATAGTGATCAAGGTGTTCTGCTATAAAATGTTTTTGCCATGTACTGTAGTCAAGATGGTCCATAATAGAAGGTTCTTTGCCACAAAGATATTAAGATGTTCCATTATAGAAGGTTTTTTTTTTTTGCCATGTAGTAGTGATCAAGATGTTCCACTATAGCATTTTTTGGCCATATCGTGATTTAGCAGTTCCACTACTATAGAGGATATTCTGCCATATTCTGTTGTTGGTCTCATATCTTGTCCTGTATTTGTTGGCAACTCAAGGGATCACAGACTTTAATACACATAAATCTAACTGTCTGTTATTACGACATAACGTTCAGATTCAGAGAAATGGGAACATACACCGAGAATACAGTTTCTCTCTCAGCTTGTTCCAGCTTTCCTGCTGATGGGCTTTTTTCGGTGAGATGACGTTGCTTTCTGGAGGTTATGAGAGAAGTCAATACTGCTTACGTTATGAAAGTATTTATAACTTTATGTACATTATGAGGGAAAGAACTGAGCTATGTTTTGCAGTATGAAGTATTATCCTCATTACTGTGATGAGGAATGGGTTGTTTAGTGTGGAGTCCAGAATGCTGAGGAAAATGTCAAGTGTAATTAAATTCAAAGAAAGAGGCTTTTATCTCAAGCAAGCACACGGTAAATGTGTGTGTGTGTGTGGTGTTGCTAAAGGTTATTGTGATGGAACAGACATCTCATGGATGACCAGCACTGGTCTAGACTGGATCAGATTCAGCAGACAGTGTGAGGAGCCGGATGGAGACTAACACTCTCAGCGGGCCTTGTGTTAAAACAACATGTCTCCAAACGCTCCTAAAGGAAAGAAACTGATCCTCAACACACACGCACACACAGCGTCTTATTTACTTTCTGAAGGATATGAGGAAATTGTCTGTTTAGATGATGCTTTTAAAGGGGTCATATGATGCCATTTAAAAAATTTTTCTCTTTGGAGTGTTACAAACTCTTGATGCATAAATAAGATCTGTAAAGTTGCAAAAACTAAAATCTCAAATCCAAAGAGATATTCTTTATAAAAGTTAAGACTTGTCCATGCCCTCCTAAAACACCTCGTTTAAACACGCCCCCCACATGTCTACGCGTAACTTTGATTCTCGTTGTATTGTTACCGCTGCCGCAATGTTGTGGAGTCGCTGTGTTTCGTTGTGAAAGCAAAAATATTTTGTTTGGCCTTCCAAAAGAGGACACGACTAGAAATCAGTGGTTAAGTGGTATTTACAACCACTGTTCCAGAAACACTTCAACCCAAATATTCAGATGAGTGCAGTGCTGTGCGATATGGACAAAAAAAACCTATCGCGATTTCTTGATCAATTTTGCGATTTCGATTTTAAAAATCACGATTTTGACACACACAGACATTAATGCAGTCAGTGTGAATTTGAAACCTATTTCCAAAAGAAAACAAATTAGAGCTTTATCAAAAAGCTGTAACATGTCTCTAGAACAGACATAAGGCAAAATAATCACTAAGTAAAGGTGTAACAAAATGTCTATAGAATAGACATATATGGCAGAAAAAAAAAAATCACGTGTCCAGGGATTTTTTTTTGCCATTGTTGAAATAGATTTGTTTCGCCAAGTTGACACGTACTCCGTCTGCAGTGCGTATACAGTATGTGTATGTGGTGCAGAAGCAGAACGGACTCATTTTGCTTTCGCAAAGGTGCGGTTCAGTCCCAAACCCTTCCTGATCCGTGGCTGTTTACCACAATCACAACATTTATCCATTATTTTGATTACAAATCCAAAATTTGTTTCTGAAAATGCTTTTTCAGCATTTTGATTCTCTTTTATCACAGTACAGTAATACAATCATTCATAGACATATTCACGTTTAAACTCAATAAATAAAACTTTGTTTAACTACCACCACGAGTGACATCTATTATTGCCTTGTGATCTAAAAGTGCACCTTTCCTTGTTTTAAATCTAGCCAAAAAGCCATGTGTGTTGACAAACACAGTATACTTTAATAATATGCATTTATTGTGTAATTACTAAATTTCCGTGTCAATCCATGTTACACCTCGCTTTTCAGAATGATGAGCTTTGTAAAAATCGTCACGTTTCAGAAAGGAGGGGCATAGAGGAGAAACAATAATGTACAGTATGTGGAAAATAATATATATTTTTTACCTTAAACTGCATAAACGCATCTCATTACACCAAATACACAAAATAATGTTCTTTTTTAGCAACGACATATGACCCCTTTAAAATACTTGAAGTTTATTAAAGTACTTCCAGCTTTGTGAAGGAGGCAGTTTGTGTGTATATGTGAAGTGTTTGTCTCTGTGTACGAAGGTTGGTGTTTGTTAACTGTTAATAGACTCAGCTGAGACCCGTGGACTCATGGGACACGTTCAGACATCTCAGTGCACTTTTGCTTTTTTTAAGGAATCGTTCAGTCATAAAACAAATTCTGTCGTCATTTACCTACCTTTATCTTTACTGATCTAAGATGCTCTTGTGATCAATTGTCTTAAACATAACATGGCTTGAGGCACCAAATTAACATGCTCAATCATGATTGAGATTTGAGCTACGGTGGATATAAATGGATATAAAATCCTTAAATATTGTGCATAAGTGTAGATTATTGCCATTTTCTGAGCTTAACAGCTTTTACCTTCATTATATGGAAAAAAGATGAGGACTCGAGATAATATGGTCGTTTTAACAACAAAAGACTCCGTAGAAGTGGACAGAATTGTCAATTTGGGATGAACTGTTAAAAGTTGTTTTTCGTGTGATTTATTTCCCGTATTTCAGGTGTGTTTGTATTACCACTGAAGGTTTTTGTCCCATTAGCATTGAACTATATTCTTCAGTGCACATTATGTTTGCCTTTCTTTTTCCAAGGAGCTGTAGCAGCTATATGATGATTGTGGGTTATTTATCCATATATGGATTGTCTGGATTTTAGTGTGAATGGCCAGTTGTGAAGTATGTTTTTATCTTTGTGTGACTAGTGTGTGAATATACCGCATAGAGAATGTGTGTTTGGAAGATAAGGAGGTGTTCATGTAAATATTTTCTATAGGGTTTGTAATGTTTTCTGAGTGGTTTTGGCATATTGGTATTTGGTTGCTATGTGGTTGCAAGTGGTGTTATTGTTAACTAAAACTATTAAAAACTGTTATTGTTAATAGAAATGAAGCTGAAACAAAGTAAACAGCATTTTAAAAATGTTTCACCACCAGTCTTTTTCCGATTTGATGAAAAACTTAAAGTAAAAATGTGAAGGTAGGGTTAGTAGGGTTGTGACGGTGAGGACATTTTCCCACCGGTTAATCGACATGTGACAACACCGGTAATACCGGTATCACCGCGGGGGTCGGGGCGTTCCCTCTTTTTCTCGCTTTCCTTCACTTTTAAATAGCTTAAAAGCGACGTGCACATTTTACTTTCACTTTCAAATAGCGGCAATTCGGAGTAAAGCAATTGTTCGTTTTTAGTTCGTTTGAATTTTCTCTCTTTTCTTCGCTTTCCTTTGCTTTCCTTCAGCATTTTAAATAGCTTATTATTTCTTTAATAGCGACTTATTCTGGCCGTTTAGGTCATCAATTTGGCTTGAATGCAACAACAAAATACAACGTCAAACTCACTTTAGCGTATATATAAAACATAGGACTTTTATTAACAAAACAAATAAAAAAAAACACACCATGCTAAAAGGGCAGGCTATGCCTAATATAAAATAAAAAAATAACTTACATAAAGTTTAAATAGGTATACAAAACTGCAAACAAGTAAACATGTATAATATGTAACCAAATAAATAAGAAACATAGAACGTTTATTAACAAAACGAGTAAGAAGCTTGGAGCAACGGCATACCCTTGAGTTTCAACTGAAATAAATAAATGACCCAAAGTTTTTTTTTTTTGGTTTAAATAAATTAAAAATCAGCAAACAATGTGGAACCTAGGGCTGGACAATAATTCAATATCAATATGTATCGCAATATAATTTTTTTTCAATAACGGTGATATGATTTTAAACACATTTCCTATATACATTACCAGTGTTTCCCATACACTGATTTATTTGTGCCGTTTGACTTCATTGAATAAATATGAGCACTGCACATTTCAAAATCAAATCGCGTCGCGGGTGTTTTATATGAATGGATCTCTGAAGGGAACCGACTGTCTTCAAAAAAATTTGATGGCATTTTCATTTGATCTGATAAAGTAACGTTCACTGGAGAAACCGCTAGTTCCATCACTCTAAAAGCGCCCCTGCTGCAGAGACGAGTTTTCTTTTAAAAGGGGCATATGATGTTGCTAAAAAGAATATTTTGTGTATTTGGTGTAATGAAATGTTTATGCAATTTAAATTTACATTATTTTCCACATACTGTACATATTGTTTCTCCTCTATGCCATGCCTTTCTGAAACGCGTAGATTTTTTACAAAACGCAGAAACCAGGTGTGCTCTGATTGGCCAGCTATCCATTGCTTTGTGATTGCCCGAATACCTCAAGCGTGAGACGGAAATGTTACGCCCCTCAACATACTGTTGATGCCCTGTCAGGCCGGAGCTACGAGACATAAATATTAAAATCCATTACAAACGAGGCATTTGTTGCATCCAATGAGGACATAATTACTGATTATAATGACTATACTGTCTTTTTACGCGTTGCGTTGCGTTGCATCGCGCCGTGTAATCATAAAACCATTTCTGCATTTGTGATCAGAGAAATTACAAACAACAACTGCTACTCTACACTGCCCAAAACTCACTTTTGAATCATCAGTGACAAATCCTTTAAATGAAAACGTACTTACGTGAGTCAAACTGCCGGCATTTTAGTCTACTTACTCCCCAGATCAGTAAACAGTCCTCCATAAAATGTGCCTGCGATCCACAGCACCAAGTTGAAGTATTCCCTCAGCAACCAGCACAGATCAGCTCAAGGCATGACAAAGCGGATACCGTCCTCTTTTGGAAGACCAAACAAAACAAAGTAGTTTCGCTTTCACAACGAATCACAACAGTGCCTTCACGACATGGCGGCGAAAACAACAATACTACAGCGAGAATAAAAAAAAAGTTACACCTTCTTTCTTTGCGTGCACATTTGGGCGGCATTATGCAAATTTTTCCACATAGTGAGGTAGACATGTGTGGGCTTGTTAGAACGAGCCGTTTTAGGAGGGTGTGTTTGACTCTTAACTTTTGAGACTTTAGTTTTTGCAACTTTATAGATCTTCTTTATGCACCAAGAGCTTGTAACACTCCAAATAGAAAGGAAAACTTGAAATCACACCATATGACCCCTTTAAATAAGCCCGTCTCCAGCAACATTTCCAGTTTTTGTTGTTCAATTTTTTTGTTTTCTGCAGCGAGCAGTTTTTCGGAGCACTTTTCATACCCTTTTTTCCGGCTGAAGCACATTTGTTTAAATCTATAACAATAATCAGCCGTCCTACATCACCAGTCAACGATTTTTAATGTTTTTTTGTTAAGAATTCTCTTTCTGCTCACGCAAGTCGGTGCATTTATTTGATCAAATTACATCCAAAAACAGTAAAAGTGAAATTATTTTTACTATTTAAAATGCTTTCCTATTTGAATAATTTTAAAAAAAACGTAATTTATTTCCTGTGATCATACCCTAGGTAATTTTTAGCATTGTTCCAGTCTTCTGTGTTTCATGATCCTTCAGAAATCATTAATATGGCGATTTGCTGATTATCAATATTTAAACCAGTAAAAAAAAAAAATCAGGATTCCTTTTTTATTAATAGAAAGACCACAGATCAGCATTAATCTGATAATCAAAAGATAACATTATACCTTATACATTCCCTTCATAGAATTTTCGTTTTTGGGAAAGATATTATAAAATTAATATTTTTATTCGTCAAGGATGCACTGAATTGTTCAAAAGTGTCAGTAAAGACATTTATATGTTACAAAATATTTCTATTTCATATAAATAGGTTCATATCGATATCGGAATTTATATCGCATCGACGGAAATTAAGAGCTAATCGTGATATCATTTGGCCATATCGTCCATCCCTGTGGAACCAATTAAATAATAAACGAATGTTTAAAAAAACTTCCAAATCACCTTAGATAAACGGCAAAAGACAACAGGCTTTTCAAAATCCAAAATATTGCCAAACAGGTACTTTTGCATCTAGTTTTGAAACTAAATCATCCGCGATCGTCTTGTCTGTCTCACCGCACTCTTCTTGTCAGTCAGCTGGACTCACTCTCCTCACTAGAGAAATTAAATCTGATCTGTGATTCGACTGTGTTCACTGCATTGAGCATCCGGGTCTGTTTTTTTCATTGTAGTGCTGTTCTTCACTGGAATAAATGTTTTTATTACGATAAAAAATCTAACGACTTTGGGGCGGTGAACCCGTGTGGTCAAGTGGACGTAACCGGTGTTTGCGGCTTAACCCGGTATCACCGTCAGCACCGCTACGCGGCAAGCCTAGGTTAAGACTAAAACAAAAGCAACAAAATATTTAATTAAATAAAAAAATAAAAAGCATGCAACAAAAATTAAAACCTCAAATGCAATGTATATGAAAATAAAAAAGATAAACAAACCTTATAATACATAAATAGAAAAGGTCAAATATATGTACAAAAAACTCATTTAAACTCAAATTAAACTGAAAGATGGTTTTAACCTACAAACTTATCCATCAAAACAGAAATATTTATACAAATAATATAATGACAAGGCCTTGTACAAAATTACCACACTTAAACTGAAATTAACATGGAAACTTGTTAACTTAAAAGTTCCATTGTAACAAATCTGCATTTTTTTTTTTAAATAAAAAAACCATGTACAAAATTACTCACTTAATGATAATTAAAATGGAAACTTAAAATATAAAAATTAATTCAAAATATAAATAATACTATTATATAAACAGCACTAAAATAACACTTACTAGCCCAAGTCAAAAGCATTCATCCTCAAGTGTCTGTGATATTTTATTCTCTAGAAATTACTTGTTTACGAGAGGTTTTTGCTCTTTTAGTGTAATAACAGCACACCTCTAAACAGATTTTAATTGGCTCATAACTTCTTAAAGGGGCTCACATGGGCAGAGGGGCTGTTTCGGATACAAATGGGTATATATATCCATTTCACTTAATACAGCCAGATGGCTTACCGAAATAAGCAAAACGATATAATATCTTTAAAGCCTCTAATCTTTGACCATGCTGTATACTCCAGTTGAGGAGGTTTTGAAACGGAGGTGCTCTAACTTGGAGTCGTTTCAGCTCAACGTGGAATTTTTACAAGGTCTCTCAATAAACAATTGCAGGGGCCTTTTCTGCATTTTCACTCCAGCTCCTGAATCCCAAACGGAAAATTCCCAGCCTTTCCGACTCTAAGTATAGATGTTAGCCAGAGCGGTTCTCCATCTATAGTGAGTCACTGATTCCAGAGTACGGTCTACACTGACATTTGTTTGGTGTCTGTGCTCGTCTAAATGCTGGAACGATTGATTGAGGGTAGGAAATGATGAATTATCTGTCTGGATGCCACATTATATCGCTCTTTCTTTCTTCATCTCTTCACTTGTGTTCTATTAGCCCTTTCCCAGCTCTTTCTCCTTTTCCCGTCCCTCCTCTCCCTTTCACCTCTTCTAATGCTTGTGTCTGCTATTCAAACCCTTCTGTATAGAATTGCCATTATTTAAAGGAGTATTTGAAGTTACAGCTTACATTTTGGTCTGTTCCTCACACAAGGCTTTTTCAGAGGACATCATACATTTTTTAGGTTTCATTCTGTTAATGCACAATCATCAAGAAAGGTTGAATAGTCATATACTCATGGATCTGTGTATGCACTAAAATTGTGTATTTCAAAGTGAAAACAGTTATTTTAAATTGTAATAATATTTCACCGTTTTTACTGTATTTTTGATCAAATAAATGCAGCCTTGCAGAGGAGACATCTTTCAAATACAAACAAACAGAAAAAAATCTTACCAACCAAACCTTTGAAAACAGGAAGGAATTGGGCAATGTTGGATGAAAATGCATGTGCATTTACACATATGGATTTATGCATTATGCAAGTGTAATGCATTTACACTTATTCAACTTACATATTTTCGTTTTAAACATTCTTTTTAAATCTTGCTCTGCTCTTGAGGAATAATGTTCAAATGGATGCACACTTTAAAGAATCCATCAGAAACAGTGTTTCATTACATCTTGTTTTCAGCAAGCTGTGATTTGCAACGTACTCTATGTTTGGCTTATAGCAGACACGGCAGCTGTTGGTAATTCTCAGCTCCAATCTGGCAACCCTAATGATGTTGTGCCTCCAAAACATCAGTCACCAGACTAATCATAAACGGCCTTTATAAAGTCAAGCGCTCTGCTGGATTTAACCACATAACCGTGTGTGTGTACATGCATCATATGTACCTTGAAAATGCCTGCTAAAATTAGGCACACCTTTGATTTTGAGTGAGTGAGTGAGTGCGTGCGTGCGTGCGTGCGTGCGTCTGTGTGTGTGTGTGTGCGCGCGTGCGTGCGAGTGTGTCTGTATGAGTGTGTGAGTGAGTGAGTGTGTGTGTGTGTGTTTTATGTGCCTGACAGTGTGCGTGTGTGTGTGTGTGTGTGTGTGATTTAATGGAGTTTTCTTGTCCTCCTGCAAACACGCACAGCTGAGGATGGTTTGCTGACTCATTCCAGCCGCTTGCTGTGTCCATGATCTGAGCTCTGACTCACGGCTACTGTAAGAGAAAGACAGGAGACTCAATTAAGGGAAACTCTGTGTGTGAAGTGAAAGGGACAGCAGACAGGACAGGGTTAAAGGTCATTAGAAAACGTGTTTTCTCACACAGTTAAAAGATTTCAGTAGGCTTTTTACTTCTTTCCGTGAACAGTTTAACAGTGAATGTTTTTCCAAGGGGAAAAATGTTTGTCTTTAAGGGAGTTGTTTTATGAATGGGCTTGATAGTTGTGAAAATAATGTCACACTCACCAGGCAAAATGGTTTTATTGTCTATATAGTCAAAATATATGGATTATTTGTTTATTTATTTTATTGTATTTTATTTACAGGTAGAAATGATCATTTGAACAAGGTGAAGAAAAGGCTTAAAAATTACGTTGTTTGTTTGCAAAAATAACCTTTTGCAAAAGGATGAGAATTAAATGAAAGGCTAGTATGAAATAAAATAAATTTAATTAATTCATTCATTAATTTTTTAGGTATCAATTAGCTTTTTGCAAATGTTTTGATAATGATACGAAAGGCTTGGCAATTAAGGTCTTAAGTTAAATTAATTTATGATTTCTTTTTTGTTATATTTATACAATTTATTAGTATTTTTATTTATTATTTTCTGTTTTATTTATTAATTTTTAGGCAAAACTACCTTTTCAACGATGGCTAATGATATGAATATCAATAATATTCTCATATATTTTTCTTTTATTTATTTATTTATAAATTTACCTTTAGCAAAGGGTTGAGAATCATACAAACACTTAAAAATGACTAATGCAAAACATTTCATTTATTTATTCATTTATTTATTTAACTTTATTTTTTAAAGGTAGAAATTACCTTTTGCAAAGATTGAGAATCATTACTTCATGTGAAATATGTTTTTTTTAATTTAATTTTATTTAATTTTATTTTTAGATAGACCTTTGGCAAAATGTTTAGAATCATTACTTCATGCAAAATATTTTTATTTTGTTTTGTTTATTTGTTTATTTTGTTTGTTTATTTTGCAGAATGTTGAGAATGATGTGAAAGGCATAGAAATGACCCTGCCTATGCAAAATATGATTTTTTATTTATTTATTCATTATTTTTTTTATTTTTAGGTGGAAATTATTATTTGCAAAAGGTTGAGAATGATATGAAAGGCTTAGAAGTTACCTTATGCTAAATATTTTTTTAATTGAATCAATTTTTATTTATTTAATTGGAAATGACGTGGACATTTGATTGATTGATTATTGGCCTGTCACTTACAGTTTGTCATTTCTTGGTTCTCTCTGTTTCTCAGGTAAACTGTCATGATTCCCATCACTGAGTTGCGATACTTTGCTGATACACAGCCGGCGTATCGGATTCTGAAACCATGGTGGGACGTGTTCACAGACTACATCTCCATCGTCATGCTGATGATCGCGGTGTTCGGTGGCACGCTGCAGGTCACGCAGGACAAAATGATTTGCCTGCCATGCAAATGGGTCGTCAACCAGACCTGCGAACAACTCAACGTCAGCGTGCCGCTCAATGCCGAGCCCAAGGGCATCCAGTACGA
This sequence comes from Sinocyclocheilus anophthalmus, assembly GCA_018155175.1. NCBI lineage: Eukaryota > Metazoa > Chordata > Actinopteri > Cypriniformes > Cyprinidae > Sinocyclocheilus > Sinocyclocheilus anophthalmus. The sequence continues at coordinate 502,021 of JADLZN010010937.1, forward strand.
CCTCGACAGACACCAGTACAACTACGTGGACGCCGTGTGTTACGAGAACAAGCTGCACTGGTTCGCAAAGTACTTCCCGTATCTGGTGCTGCTGCACACGTTGATCTTTCTAGCTTGTAGTAACTTCTGGTTTAAGTTTCCGCGGACCAGTTCGAAGCTGGAGCATTTCGTGTCGATCCTGCTGAAGTGTTTCGACTCGCCGTGGACGACGCGGGCGCTTTCTGAGACAGTGGTGGAGGAGAGCGACCCGAAGCCGGCGGGGAAGATGAATGGCTCGATGGATAAGAAAACCTCCAGCGTCAGCGACCAGGATGTGGAGGCAAGCGTTCCCATGCTGCAGAGGACCAAGTCCCGCATCGAGCAGGGCATCGTGGACCGTTCGGAGACGGGCGTCCTGGATAAGAAGGAAGGAGAGCAGGCCAAAGCGCTGTTTGAGAAGGTGTGTGCGGATGATTTATTTAAGAGTTGCTCTCAGGTCACAAGCGGGACGTCTAGTGACACTCTCTGTGTTCCAAAACCTAGTGAGCTGCCTCTGTAGTGAGCGTTTCAAGGCATCGTAGGTGCACTTTTTAAAATGTATTCCTCCAAAATGACTTCTTTTGGCTAAATTCAAAGGCAGCATTAGTGTAGAGTGCAATCACAGATTTGCAATGTGATTTAAATATGAATGTATTTATAATTTGTACATTAATACTTCATATACTAATTAATAAAATATACCGATTTCAACCAATTCTGAAATATTGATAAATCATATCTGTAATATTTGACAAAGTGTAATAAATAATTAAAATGTACTTATTTTACTTCATAGGCTAATAAAAAAATTGGTTATTCACCGTGCTAAAAAGTATTGATACAATTATTACATAGATAATTTATATAAAATATATATTCGAATGTGTACTTATTCATATACTAATTTAAATACTTAAACATATTCATATAATAATAAAATTATAATAAACAATTGAAAATAGTATACATAAATATTATGTTTAAATCAGATATTTATGTATAATATTTATCAATGTTTATTATAATTTTATATATTAATGAATACTAAAAATATAACTACTGACTATGAAGTACAAATCATAATTATATTTCTTGTAATATTTACATAAATATGTAATGGTATTAATATATATTAATAAATATATTTATGATTTGTACTTCATATTTCAGTATTTCAGCCAATTGCGGAATTATCGATAAATATTATTACATAAATATTTTTTAAATTAAATATTAATAATATATTTATAATTTCTATTACTATCTTTTAATTTATTAGTATATGATTATACTTCTACAGAAAGTATTAATAACACAGACATTTACTTAATACATAATATATATATGATCTAATAAATACATATTTATAGACTACTATATATTTAATAAATAATATTTATCTATTAATGCTTACTTCATATATTAATAATATAAAATAGTCTTTGGTCCCAATGCTCAAAACAAATATTATATTGAAATATTATTACATATACATTCCTATTCAATATTTAATAAATGTTTATAAATTTTTTGCTCACTTCATATCCTAATAATAAAATATATGTATTTAATCTGATGCGGAAAAATTTGTTATTAATTTATTAAATGTAATTTTAATATTTATATTTAAGTGTATTGTATGTATATATATACATATATATATATAAGCCAGTATATCTCATCGTAAAAGTATAATTATTTCATATACTACTAAATAAAATATAGTTATTGATAGATATTTCGTTTTATTTGTCACATTATTAACATTTCAGTTAGGATGCCTTTGAAGGATGCAGTCTATGTAGGTAGTCTGCTAGGTTTTGGAACGGAGCCCAAATATTCTGAATATATGGTCTCATCTCATCCTCCTCTCTTTTCAGGTGAAGAAGTTCCGTATCCACGTGGAGGAGGGTGACATCGTTCACCGTCTTTACATCCGCCAAATCATCATCAAAGTCATCCAGTTCCTCATCATCATCTGCTACACCATGTACTACGTCCACCACATCAAGTTCAGTGTGCCGTGCACCGTGGACATCGAGCGGCTGACCGGTTATCGCACGTACCACTGCGCCCATCCTCTGGCCACGCTCTTTAAGATCCTGGCCTGCTTCTACATCAGCCTGGTGGTGGTTTACGGTCTCATCTGCATGTACACGCTGTACTGGATCATCAGCCGCTCGCTAAAGCGCTACTCCTTCGAGTCCATTCGTGAGGAGAGCAGCTACAGCGACATCCCCGACGTCAAGAACGACTTCGCCTTCATGCTGCACATGATCGATCAGTACGACCCGCTGTACTCCAAGCGCTTTGCCGTCTTCCTGTCGGAGGTCAGCGAGAACAAACTGCGACAGCTGAACCTGAATAACGAATGGACTCTGGAGAAACTCAGACAGAGGATAACCAAAAACTCGCAGGAGAAGCTGGAGCTGCACCTCTTCATGCTGAGCGGCATCCCGGACACAGTGTTTGACCTGGTCGAGCTGGAGGTGTGTGGCTTTGTGTGTGTCAACGTTTGTATATGTGACCCTGGAGCACAAAATCAGTCATAAATAGCACGGGTGTATTTGTAGCAATAGCCAAAAATACATTGTATGGGTCAAAATTATCGATTTTTGTTTTATGACAAAAATCATTAGGATTAAGTAAAGATCATGTTCCATGAAAACATTTTGTAAATTTCCTACCGTAAATAAAACTTTTTTGATTAGTAATATGCATTGCTAAGGACCAGTGCCGATCCTAGACTTCTTGGGGCCCTACACAAAACTGTGTCGGCTGGGGGGCGGGGTATGATTGGTTATGAACGAATGAATGAAACGCATTTGTCCATGTTTCAACGCGCTCAAGCGGAAAGCTCGTGAGAACGTGTCTCTTCCGCGGCTCGTACACTTCAAAAACTCATTTTTTTTAGCCTCAGCATAACGTACTACATTCCATTCATTAATTTTACTGATTTTTACGTAGAAAAGGTCGACATCGCACCGCCTTAAAAGAACTGATCCCCCCAAAAAAAAAGTTTTATGTTTCATAACCGCTGGTCATATTCAAAAACAAAACTAAAATTAAATAATCTTTGAGAGCAGGCCCTACGCAGAGCCCCTACGCATCTTGCGTATTTTGCGTATAGTGAGGATCGGCTCTGCTAGGACTTAATTTGGACAACTTTAAAGGAACTTTTCAAACTTTAAATGCTTTTTTTTTTTTTTTTGCAACCCTCAGATTCCGATTTTCAAATAGTTGTATCTCCGCCAAATATTGTCCTATCCTAACAAACCACACAGCTTTCAGATAATGTATAAATCTCAATTTCGAAAAATTTACCCTTATTGGTTTTGGACTGGTTTTGTGGTCCAGGGTCACATTTGTAAAACTCCTACCGACTGCCCTATTTTTAAAGGGTTAGTTCACCCAAAAATTTATATTAGCCCATGTTTTACTCGCCCTCAAAGCGTCCTAGATGTATATGGCTTTCTTCTTTCAGACGAATCCAATCGGAGTTACATTAAAAATTATCCTGGCTCTTCCAAGTGTTAGAATGGGAGTAAGGGGGTGTTTTTGTTCAGCAGTCCAAAAGTAGTCAAACAAAGCGCATCCATCCATAATAAAACGTGCCTCAAACGGCTCCGGGCGGTGAATAAAGGCCTCATGTCGAGAATCCGTGCGTTTTGTCAGAAAAATATCCATATTTACAATGTTTAAACTATTTTTTTTTCTCCCTTCCAGGGACCTAGTCGTACGGGCAAGCCATTCGGTGGATGACTCAGGACGTATGCGCAGCGCGCGCGCCTCTGAGATATGCTAGTCTCACGAGTTTGTTAACAGGAGCAAAGGAAGCAATGTTTCCTTACTTTAGCAAGGGAAAGCCAGTCTCCTCTTGGCTTATATCGAAATCCTCGATATAAGCCAATTTTGTTTTGCAGCTCTCCGCACTTCCGCGTTCATCACTAATAACGCCGCGTGTGCTATGCATACGTCCTGCGTCATCCGCCGCAACGGCTTCCGCCTACGAAGTCAGCAAAAGTGAAATAAAGTGATTATTACTTTTTGAATATGGATATTTTTCTTGCAAAAACGCATCGATTTGCTACAGGAGGCCTTTATTCACCCCCCCGGAGCCATGTGAGGCACTTTTTTTATGGATGGATGCGCTTTATTTAACTACTTTTGGACTGTTGAACAAACCAACCTCCATTCACTGCCATTATAAAGTTTGGAAGAGCCAGGACATTTTATAATTACTCTGATTGTATTTGTCTGAAAGAAAAAAGTAATATACCCCTAGGATGCCTTGAGGGTGAGTAAACCATGCAAATTTTCATTTTTGGTGAATTATCCCTTTAAAATGTCAGACGTTTCCAGGGCATGCCTTATAGGCCTATTCAAGAACCTGCTTAAAGTAGCCTGTTCTCTGCTAAACTTCCACTTGAGCAGGGCTGCACAGTTAATCAAAATTACACTGAAACCCGCAATATGTTGTGCAGTTATAACATGGCAAAGACTGCTTTGTATCTTCTGTTGAAAACAAAAGAAGATATTCTGAAGAAAGTTGGTAACTCTGTTTCGGTTCCTGAACACCCTTTGCAAAAAAATACAAATGTAAGACAATTGGGAACCTAAGCTGTTTTGTTAATGTCTTTCCTTTGTTCCAGAAGATAGACACTCATAGCTCTGCAGCTTTCCCTCCACCAAAATAAAAGCTGGATGGTTTAAACATTTATAAATGAGGAATAAAGACTGCCATAAATTAGTAGTATTGTTATTTACCAAGTTACCATAATTGAAAACATTAATACTAGTTCTATTTTGTTTAACATTGTATTTCATAATAATCATTATGATTATTATTGTTTTAATAATACATTTATTTAAATTATTAAAAATTATTATTTTATAGTCATATTGATATAATCACCAAATGTTTGGTCAGATTATATACAGCCTAAAAACATTAATTTCAATACATGTAATATTTTAAAATAATTATAATAATACTACTAATATTTTGTTAAAAAATTTTTGAATTGATTTATTTAATTTTTTTTTGGTTTTACGAGTCCTATTGAGGAATTCACAAACTGATTGACCAAATTATGCAGCCCTACGAATAATTTATTTAAATAAGTAATTTAAAATATTATTATTATCATAAATTATTTATTAAATAAAATTATTTGTAGGGCTGTATAATTTGGCCCCCCCAAAAAAAAGTCATAGTTCAGTTTCTTCCCCAAAGCATGAGTCCAGTTCAGCTTCCCCTTAAGTAACTGCTCGTGTGCAGTAAGATTACTCTGTAAGATCACGTTTTACTTTTCACAGCTGCTTAGGAGGAAGTTAGAGCTGTTTCCTCACACATGGCTTGCTTTCTTTTCTTTCAGGTTTTTAATTCTTAAAGGCAAAGTGTGTAATTTCTGTGCCATTGATGTCACCGAATGGAATTGCAAAAATAATGAGGTTTCTGAAATAATATCCTCTATATGCTATTGGTCAAAAAAAGATAGCCCTGCCCCAGTCGCACACCACTGGTTGCTTTAACTGCAGGTAAATGTATTCTCTGTGTTTCCTGCAGGTGCTGAAATTGGAGCTGATCCCTGATGTTACGATCCCGCCCATAATCGCACAGCTGTGTAACCTGAGGGAGATGTGGCTTTACCACACGCCGGCCAAAATCGAGGCTCCTGCTCTGGCCTTCCTTCGCGAGAACCTCAAATCACTGCACATAAAGTTCACAGACATTAAGGAGATCCCACTGTGGATCTACAGCCTCAAGAACCTCAGCGAGCTTCATCTGACCGGAAACCTCAGCGCGGATAACAACCGATTCATCGTCATCGACGGCCTGCGGGAGCTCAAGAGGCTCAAGGTCCTGCGGCTGAAGAGCAACCTCACTAAACTGCCTCAGGTGAGATGATGTTACTCTCACAAATTCATCAGCACGTTCAGAAAGGCATGATGTCAAAATTATTTGCATTCTTATTACATGTTCCTAGTCTTGTTGGGCTTGGTTTATCAGTGCACATTATTATCAACAAAAAAACGATTTATTGATCATTTACAAAAAAAAAAGTTGTATAAATATATAAATAAATGAGTATTTAAATGGTTTTGTACGTTAATGATGTAGAAATGTAATGGTTAATATAAATACAATAATAATTATTGTTTAAATAATTTGTATAAAATAATCGTTTTATCTTTGGTTAAAAAAATATTTATAATATTATTCGTAAATAGAAAGACATTTAATTTATATATACAGTATATATAATATATATATATATATATATAGATTAAAATCAGGAACTATGTTATTATTACCTTATGTTAAGGTGTCCTCATTACACATGGTACATGTACTTAACAACAATTAATTATCGTAATTTGCCATTCAGTAACCCAAGACAAACCCTAATCATAATCCCTACCCATATAGTAAGTACATGTGGTAATTATAGTACCTCAGTACTTACATGTATTAAATTACCGTAACATGACACCTTAAATAAGTGAAACCAACATTTTATTACATTAATTATGATTAATAGACGCAGTTTGGTCATTATTATAATAATTTTTTTTATAATAAAATTAGTGTATACAAATTAGTCATTTATATAATTATATAGCCTTACAAATTATATAATTTCATAATTTATGTAATTAAACTTATGATAAATATAATATTATATAATATAAGGGTGATAATAAACAATAGTATATATAAGAAATAAGGCTATAGATAATATATTAATGTATATTATTTATATTACATATAATAAATAGTTCTTTCCTTCAGAGATAATCTGCGATATTTACCAATAGTAAAAATAACTTCTGTATTTATGCGTTGTGTTATGCTAGGTAGGTATTAGGGCTGTCAAAATGGCTGAAAAACTAAATTAAAATTTTTTACTTAACTTAAATTTCATATTCGATTATATTCCCAGGCCACAAGAGGGCGTATCGAGCAAAATATTATGCACGTTTCGTCAAAGCGTAATAAAATAACATGACTATCTTTGAAAAAAGTACATAATGTTTAAAATAATGTTTATAAACCTTATATAATTAAAGTTGCTTAAACAATTAGAAACAAAACAGCATCATGTATGTATGCATATTTTAAAACAAAGCGCCGAAAGCCAATCAAAAAAAGAGTACTTTCTTCATTTAAAAAACTTAAAGTGGTCATATGATGCTATTCATTATTTTGTCTATTTGGTGTAACAGAATATGTTGAACATGCTTTAATGTTCAAAAAACACATTATTTTACTGTACATTATTGTAGGTCCTCTATCCCCCGCCTCTCTCAAACACGTCGTTTTCAACAAAGCCCCTCCTTTGACAAGCGCAGTCTGCTCTGATTGGCCAGCTGACCCAGTGCATTGTGATACTTTTACATGGTTTTCTAAACATGCGTCTCTCTTGTGCGAGACATGAGTGCAATGGTGATAGATGTCCCTCTAGAAAATGCGTTTTTGGATAAAAAAAAAACATACGTTCTGTGTGAACGGTTTGGTTTCGGTTTTGATGTAAACAACATCATCTCCGCATTGATGTTCTTTTTTTCCCGCAATATTTTGAATGAACAACGTAGCAGCTCCGCATCTAGTGGGTTCAACTGGATATGCTAACAAAAGTATTAAAATGCAATGACACTTACATCGGCATTGCATCTCGTGCGCCACTGATATGGCTGCCTCCTTAACGCACACCTAAAGTTTGAATGCAACGTTTTTGCATTAGAATGTTGATTTTCATTTGAAATTCGACGAATTTTCGAAATTCACATTTTATTTGACAGTCCTAGTAGGTATGCAGGTGTGTTATGCTTGTTGTAGGTATTTTTGTAAATATTCAGAACAACATGTTGCAAAAATTTATTCATATGTAATTTACTACAGAAAAAAGTGGAGATCAATGGGGAAATTCTAATAATCATCCTAATGTTCTTACCTCTGGTGCTGTTTGTAATCTAACAGCTGAATATATTCACACAGAATTGTGTTTTATAACTCCTTTAGGACCAAATAATGATTCCAGTACGTCTTTTTCCCCCTGCAGGTGGTGACGGACGTTGGCGTTCACTTGCAGAAGCTCTCCATCAATAACGAAGGGACCAAACTGATGGTTCTGAACAGTCTGAAGAAGATGATGAACCTGACGGAGCTGGAGCTGCTGCGCTGTGATCTAGAGCGGATCCCGCACTCCATATTCAGCCTGCACAATCTACAGGTCATCAGTCATCCTTCATAACTCTGCATAATACCTGTGCTTGTGCCAGAATGGATTTTCCATACATTATGGAAAGTTTCATTTGAATTTTTGAACTCGGCATCATAATTTTTGGGCCTTTTTGCTGTTATTTTAAAAGATGCAATAATTTGCAATAGGGGTGTAACGGTACACAAACATGATGCTTTGGTATGTACCTTGGTTTTGACGTCACGGTTCGGTATGGTTTCGTTGTAGCAGGAGGAAATAAACTAAACATAAATTGCTTTTTTTTTTTATTAAACAATGTTTTACTGAACAAATTGCTCTTTCTTTAAATAAATTAAATTATAATTAAAATTTTCTTTACATCTACCTTATAAAATAAAATCGACCTCAGCTTCTGCTATAAACTACAGGGAGCCCTTTTACGTTACTATAAGCTTACAATTAACAAGTGGCCCCACCTCCAATTTTAATACTGTATATTTTACTATACTCTCACCACTCAATTAAAAATTGTAATGCAAACATTTAAATTGCACTCGGTGCAGTTTTTAATTACCTGTAAATTAGACAATTTATATTTTTGTTGAACATATATAATTTACAACTGTTGCTCGTCTGGTTTTTCATAAAAGATTTATTAAATATACTTAAATGATTAGACATTCACTTTAACAAGGTCAAGTAATATATAGTGGAATATATAGCCTAGTCCTACTATGTTCAAAATACCGGTGTGGACATGATTACTTCCTGATGTAATGACATGCGATGTGACATTTTGTTTACAAGTCATTTTAATCACACTTTTCCACGAGTGAAACACTGATTGTGCGATTACATGAGGCATGAGATGTTCATTTCGCGTTAAAACTAGTAGTAAAGAGGAAGGGATGATCGCACTCACTTGAGTTTATACAGCGATCTGTCTCGCCACATCAAAGAGCACCAAAACGCCATTTATTGTCTAAATTTCCTGGAAAAATGGAATGATTTGTTCGGTATACGTGCGTACCGAAACGAAAGACCCATACCGAAAATATTCGGTACGAATACGTGTTACACTAGGGTTGCACGATTATGACAAAAATCATAATTGTCGATTATTCTCTTGAAATTGTAATTGCGTTTTATTAATTACGATTATCACAATTTACGTTGAATGACGTTTATACCATTGTTTGATGCAACTGCTGCGTATTTTTATATTAAAATAAACAAGCTGAAAACACTAACTGAAAAACTTTTAGTGCTTTTCTTTAGTATTAAGCCTCAAATGTCAAATATCGTATTGGTTTCTTCTTTAAATTATAAAATAGTTAAAATATGAATGGTATTATAATGTTAAAACTAAAACAATGGAAAAACCCTTAAGATAACATGTAGAAAAAAAAGCATCTTAAGCATGCAGAATAAAATAAGTGGACTTTGAACGGTTAATTGCCGCTTTGAACGTTTACGTAATTGTGGCGTCCATAATTGTAATTGCGATTTGAAATTCGATTAATTGTGCAGCCCTACGTTTACACCCCTAAATTGCAATGTATATGCATGTAAAACCAGATTATTGAGTGTCTTAAACTTGCTGTGTTGTATAAATGCTGTACATTTCTTAATGCTTGGCATCATGCCACAGGTATTTTCATGCTCGAACAAGCTCTGTTCACTTATTCTGACATGCACATCAACTTCTGTCTGCAGGAGATCGATCTGAAAGACAACAACTTGAAGACCATCGAGGAGATCATCAGCTTCCAGCATCTCCACAGACTGGTGTGCCTCAAGCTCTGGTACAACCAGATCGCCTATATCCCCATCCAGATCGGCACCCTCACCAACCTGGAGCGCCTCTACCTGAACAGGAACAAGATCGAGAAGATTCCTGCCCAGCTCTTCTTCTGCAGGAAGCTGCGTTACCTGGACCTCAGCCACAACAACCTGACCAGCATCCCTGCAGACATCGGCTTCCTGCAGAACCTGCAGTACTTTGCGGTGACAGCCAACAGAGTGAGTTGAGCATAAATGTGCAGACTTGCACCTCACCTTCCTGTGAGATTCCCTCAGACACTGCTATCTGAGTTCCCTGTAAATCTGCAGATGTACTATGTGTACAGATAGATGATGTATATGGTACATTTCCAGGGTTATTCCTAATAAACAAATTGAATTGAATAGTAGGAACCATTCAAAAGTTTTGAGTCTGTAAGAGTAATATAATATAAAAAAATAATAAAATTAATCCTTTATTTTCGCAAATAGACTTAAATTTCTCAAAGTGACCAGAAAGAAACTTATAATGTTACAAAAAAAACATGATTTCAAATAAATGCTTTTATTCAGCTATTACATATCTGTATATGTAATATTCTAAATATGTGGTGTACACAGAATTCATAGAAATTTATAAATTACCCACCTTGTGTCACTAAAAAAAACACACGTTGTGTGTCGCGTGTAATTATATTTATTTATTTGGTCTATAAAAAATGATTTCATAATATTATTTATAGAGATATATATAATATATATATATAATATATATTATATAAATTTATTTAGTTTTAGTTAAAATTTGTTCTTTTTTAAATTTTTATTTAAATTTGAATACCTGTAATTTATATATATAATTTAAATTTTATAAATAATTTAATATTTATATTTATTTTTTTTAATATTTATATAAACCTAAATATTATATACTGTATGTTGTGTGTGTTTGTGTGGATATCTTAGACAGTATATATATAGATAGATAGATACACACATACACAACTGTATAATATATAATAATTTATTTAAAATATTTATTAATTCATATTATTAATAAATTAAGTAATTAGATAAACTAATTATTATATATAAAATGTATATCTATATTTACTATATAATATGTATTATAATAATAAAAAAAAAATTCCTGATGCTTTAAAGTAAATACAAGTTCTTTAAAACTTCAGTATGTTCGTGGTCTTATTGTGAATGATTCATAAGTGCATATTATACCAAAGAAAAAATGCTTTCATAATCTTTTATGTACTAACTTGCTTACTAATCTAAATCTAAATCACTCATTAGCAAAATAGCCATTTAGTCATTGTTTTTGCTTACTGTTGCAGGCAACGCATCCTTCCTAAAATTATTGCAACACAGCCATCTAATGCCAGTTAACGCTAATTAAATTACAATTACCGCAATCATAGCAAATATTTTTGAGGTTTGTAATATAAAATATTGTGTCTGTGGTGTTTGAGGACGGGAATCCTCTGCAAACTCACAGTGCCAGTGTGACAATGTATCAGAAAGGCGGCTCCAGTTGTGCTTTCGGAAATCCTGTTTGCTGCATTAAAGCCTGATTTCTCAGCAGCTCCAGTCTTTCCACACCCTCGAATCACGTCTTACGCATACCTATCTGTCAGACGCCCATCAGAGCTGTCTCTGGGGCGTAAGCGGCATTAAACGGCGCCATTGTTTTGTTCAATCTGGATTTTTGGATGCGAGTCAACAGTCAGGGTACATACAGACCTAAAGTCCAGGAACATTATGGTGCAACACACACAACCTGTGTCTCTCATGTGTTTTGAGTTTGACGGGCACTTGTGCTTGTTTTTAGTAATGGGCGTGTTGGAGAGCGTGTGTGGCATGTTTCTGAAAATAGCACCTTTATGGGACCTCCTGTCGAGGAGTTTGTGCACTTACACACACACACACACACACAACCTTCCCGGTTCTTTCATTAGCTCGTTGTTATCTAAATGAGTTGTGTAATTTGTGTTATTGGTTGAGAATCAAGGTGGATGGTAACTAGATGCACAGTTTATTTTTCGAGAGAGAGAGAGAGAGAGAGAGAGAGAGACAGTGTGGTGCCAAAATTAGCCACTTACGCCTGGTAGATATTGGTTTTCCGTGTATCATATGTTCTGGGTCTCCGCCTGCCGAGCGGTGGCTTTAAATGGGGCACGTATTTTATTATGAACTAGATCCTATTACACGGCTCTCTGAAATACTTGATTCTGATTGGTCAGTCGTGGCATTCTGCAGTCAAATATTGTCGCATAATGGTGGTTAAACTGGATAACTGAAGCTATTGCCTGCGTGGCTCTGCTGGTTTTGGGTTTCTCATATCAATCAGCAAAATAAACCCTGAGCAAGACACCTGATCCCCCGACTGATCGCTGACTGTACATTACTGTTACATACTGCACAAAACACACAGATTGAATGAGCTGAAATCAGATGAACACTTATTTTTCATTATTTACTCCATTAACAAAAATAACTGAAAATAGTTTATTAGCTACTGAAATAAAACCAAAATTGCAATATGACTAAGTATGATTTATCAAACGGCAAAGGTTGCAATTTAATTAAATATGTTTTATATTTTTATTTAGGTAAGTTAATATTTTTAGTTACTACTACTAATAATTAATTAATTGTTGTTGTTATTATTATTGTTATAGTCACATTGATATTGATATAAATCAGGGTTATTATAGTTAACTGAAACTAAAGCTAAAACCGTAAAAACACATTTTTCTCACTTCAAATACAATAAATTTCAACAAAAAAAAAAAACTAAAATAGCATTGCTACAAATACAATAAACCACACTTTAAGTTGCATTTGCAGTTTTTATAAACTACATATTTTAATTTTTACTACATTTTCATAAAAGTTATGTACAATAGTGTTTATCTTATTTTCTGTCAATAGATTACATTTTACACACTACATTTGACTATTTTTATAAACTCCATATTTTCTTGTGAAAACTGAAAAAATATTGTGTAATAACCTTTTATTGCAGAAAACTAATGTTCTTCAAAAGCACAGAGACCTGTGCATTATACAAAATAAAGGGAGTATTTTGTTTTATTGTATATGTATTTATTTATTTATTGTGGTTTTAATTAAAGCTACATGCAATAACGTGTTTGTTTTTTATTTTCTTTCATTAGATTACATTTTACACACTGATGAAAGAGAATCATATCACAGCGCTTGTGTGTGAACCATGTTTGCTCTGTTTCAGATCGAGGCACTGCCACCCGAGTTGTTCCAGTGTAAGAAGCTGCGGACGCTGAATCTGGGAAATAACTGCCTTACGGTGCTGCCGTCACGTTTTGGAGAGTTAACCGGCCTCATGCAGCTGGAGCTCCGCGGAAACCGGCTGGAGGGATTACCGGTGGAGCTCTCCGAATGCCGCCTTCTCAAGCGCTCCGGGCTGATCGTAGAAGAGGACCTCTTCAACACCTTGCCGCCGGAGGTCAAGGAGCAGCTGTGGAGAACCGCTAAAGAACAATCCTGAGCGAGACAGAGGAACTCTTAAGGCAGATTCCCACCAAAAATTTAACATTTGCTGAAAATGTACTCACACTCAGGCCATCCTGTTTTCGTCATCAGATTTAAAGAAATGTATCATTACATCACTTGCTCAGCAGTGGATGGTCTGCAGTGAATGGGTGCCGTTAGAATGTAAGTCCATCAGTTGATAGAAACATCACAATAATCCACACCATTCTAGTCCATCAGTTAACTTAATACATTTTTGCTTGTGAACAGTGCTTGATCTGTGCACATTTCACTCCTGATTCAGACAAAATGACTTTTCCACTGTAGAAAGCAATATTATGGATTATGACTTCTGGACGCTTCAAGACATTAATTGATGGACTGGAGTTGTGTCATTTACTTGTGTATTATTGTGATGTTTTTTTTTTTTTATCAGCTGTTTGGACTCTCATTCTGAGGCACCCATTCACTGCAGAAGATCCAATGGTGAGCAAGTGATGCAATGCTAAACAATTTTCCTTTTCTCCAAATCTGATGATGAAACAAACTCATCTACATCTTTGATATGCTGATGGTGAGAAATTTTTCAGCCAATTTTCATTTTTGGGTAAACTAAGTGGTCGTTCTGCTTTCAATTCATTTTTTTTTAAATCATTTTTAATTTGGGCGATAATGTTTCTTCTCCATATGAAGGGAAGTTGTGGACAGTACAGTGCCATCTGTGCTTAGAAACATACCCTGATACACTCACTCAAACACGTTCTCATACACAAACACACTTTTTTGCAAGGTCAAGTCATTTGTGTACTGCCCCCTACAGGCACGGAGGGGCATGCATATAAACGACGACTACATGGTGAACATGTGGATGCGAGTGCCTATGTTAAACCAGTGGCATTATGGGAATGAATAGATATAACAAGCAATATGTGGTTTGTGCATTATTTACTCAGCGACTGCGTCCAATCAGGGAAGAGTCGACTGTTTATGAATGTGCCAGCTGAGTTATTAAATACGTAAATTGTACATTTTAGAGCCAATACCCACCGAATTAAATGCCAAAAAGGTGATATACAAAATCTACTACTTATATATGCTTTTAAAGACTATGAATATGATGCCACAAATGTCTTGCTGAAATCTTACACTCCACAGACTCTACACAAAGATATAGAAACTATGAACTCAAACACTCGAATGAACAAACTTTTACCGTTTTGGACGGACTCACATTTGGATCATGTGACCTGCACGTCACATCCCATTGGTCGACTTCTCAAGGGGAGTGATGACGTCATAATGACTCTTGTTCCCACACTATCATGGCCTTAACTCTCTCTGAGCTGTATGCTGGAGCTCATCTCAAAGATAAAGTGTACATTTTGTGTTTATAAGTTTTATAATTTTACAAAAAAAAAAAAAGAGAACAAAATGAAAGCACGGACTCATGCAAACTGTTCATGTGTTTGCAAGAAAAACAAACCTATGCGTTAATGTATCTTTTTTTATATGTACTGTATGTGTTCATATGATTTTATTTTCTGATTTTTATTTGAACTTTTCTTTTTGTTCGGAAGATTGCCTAATGTACACAGTATGGCTTTAAACAAAACCAAGTAAAGACTTCTGATGAACATTCAAATGTGTTTACATATTTTTCACAGAAATGGGTCATTATTTTTAAGCATCTGCTACAGTTGGTTTTTCATAACACAAGGTTAATTCAGAAATTATTGGGCTAGATGATGCACATATAAAAGTAAACCATATAAAACACTGAAAAAGAGAAACTTCTAAATCATGTAGTCCAAAAATGATAACCCATTTAAAGGAATAGTTCACCCAAAAAAGATACTTCAGTCATCACTTTTTGGCCGAAATACTATAATACCTCCTGTTGTTTCTCACCGTCAAATTCATTCCACATATTTGTTTATAACCGGTTTCACTTATTAACAGTGCTATTGTCCATATTCTCGCCCCTATTCAGACAAGAACTTTTTCACTGCAGAAAGCAAGATTATAGACTTGTATTTTAGCTGGAAACAACAGTTTGAAGTTAAAAATTACTTAATTGTGGATTTATTTCTTACAAACACGCAGTTTTTGCTTCACATGATGTTATTTGATGGACTGGAGTGGTGTGAATTATTGAGATGTTTTTATCAGCTGTTTGAACTCTTTCTGACGGCACCCATTCACTGCTGAGGATCCATTGGTGAGCAAGTGAGGCAATGCTACATTTCTCCAAATCTGATTAAGAAACAAACTCATCTACATATTGGATGCTCTAGTGAGTGAATTTTCAGCAAATTTTTAATTTCGGCTGAACCATTCCTTTAAAGTGTGTCTGTGTGCAAACCGGCAGATATTCTGATGAAACACTCACTTTTTAAAGTAGTTTTATTAATAAAATGTATATAGCGTTATGCACTAATTGCTATCAAATTGATCAAATAATGTGACAGTTCAAAACCTTATTCATAATTTTAAGTCCTAGCCACGCTTGGCATTGTTTTCTGAAAAGACCCGTAGACACTGACCCATAAGTTCTTAAGTACCACATCCCTCAACAGCACACACACCTTGTGTCAGTGAACACTGGGCTTTTCTGTTTTCTGTGAGTAAGCAGAGGGGAGTACAAGCGCCATGCCACATAAAAGCTCCCATTCATTCACTCTCTGTTAGTGAAGTCATGGTCACTTCCAATTAAACCAAAATAAAAACTCTCTTAAAGGGGTCATATGAATAGTTGCTAAAAGAACGTTATTTTGTGTATTTGGTGTAACGAAATGTGTTTATGCGTTTAAGGTTAAAAAAACACATTATTTTCCACATTACATTATTGTTGCTCCTCTCTGCCCTGTCTTTCTGAATTGCGTTGATTTTTACAAAGCTCATCGTCTGAAAAACAAGGTGTGCTTTGATTGGCCAGCTATCCAGTGCTTTGTGATTGGCCGAATACCTCAAGCATGTGACAGAAATGTTACGTCCCTTACCATATTGTGATGCCTGCGGCAACCACATGTGACGACCCCGGGCTGGACTCCGCTTCATCCACAGTGAAAGCCGATCCGGTGATCCACAGTGCAAAGTTGTTGTATTTCCTCAGCAACCAGCACGGATCAGCTCCAGGCATGACGAAGCGGATATCGTCCTCTTTTGGAAGACTAAACTAAGTAGTTTCGCTTTCACAACGAAGCCCACAGCGTCTTCACGACATGGCGGCGGCTGCAACAACAATACTACAGCGAGAATAAAGGTTACGCCGCCTTTCTTTGCGTGAACATTTGGGCGGCGTTATGCAAATCTTCCCACATAGTGATGTAGGTATGTGGGGGCGTGTTAGAACGAGTCGTTTTAGGTAGGTGTGGCTGACTCTTAACTTTTATAAAGAATATCTCTTTGATTTTGAGACTTTAGTCTTTGCAACTTTACAGATCTTCTTTATGCACCAAGAGCTTGTAACACTCCAAAGAGAAAGGAAAAATTGAAATCGCATCATATGACCCCCTTTAAGTGAGTATGCTATGCACTTGAAACTTCTTCAAACACTGTATGAAAGCTAGTCTGAATGGTGCACGGCCATCACAAACTTACAATGACAAGATGTTAATTAAACTTACAATGACAAGGTGTTAATGGAGAACACGGTCTCGTTAATTGGAATTCTGTTCATTTCTGTCTCAAATCTGGGCTAGAATTAGAGAATTGTTTAGTAGTCGTCGAATATGTGGGCCAGGAACTGTTACTGTATGGCTGTCTAAAGTTGTTTTTTCCCCCAACTGATTTGAGATCGGATTTGCGTTTGTTAAATGATTAAAACACCCAGACGACTAAGTAATCATCTCTGTTAACTTTCACTTCCTCCATATTCTTTGTGGTAAAGCAGAAGGTACAAAAACAACAGTGCTGAGAAAAAGCAGGAGCGTCCTTCATGTTGTCTGACACAGGCGCCCTCTCCAGGTAAAGAGACAACATGTACCATCCAAAAACCACCATAAAAGTACTACTACTTCATTTCTATAGATGTAGGCCCTGCAACATTTTCTCTCATTCTGAAAAAGCACTTATTCATCAAAAATCTTGAAGTTGAACATGCAGTGGTCATGTTGCATTGAGCTGTATGAACTTTCCTTCAAAAAGTATAGTGGCTAGGTAGTGGCAGATTTGATAACTGAGGTGATTATTACTTTTAAATCAAAATATGCATGGACTTAAAGGGATAGCTCACCCCAAAATGAAATGTGCAAACCTCTGTGGATTTTAGGAGAAGACATTTTGATGGAAAAAGTGACTTATTTACAATCGAGTCACCTATATCAATTTTACATTTGACCCATACAATTGATTTTTGTTGTCAAATGACACAAAGGTATTACATAGTCACATTATTAACAATAATAGCTGCCAGAAAAGTTGCATAAATTTAAGTGCTTTTAAAATATTACTTGTATTCAGTAAATTTTTTTGTTTGTTAGTTCCAAAAGGTTTATGTATAATTTAATGTCCTTTAAGAAATGCAAGAAATTTAGTTTTGCAAACACCAACTTTTTATGTATAGTATTTTTCTAATAAAATAAATAATTAGTGCAATGCCCCCCCCCCATATAATGAAAGTCAATGTTTTTTATATCATCTTTTGTGTTCCGCAGAAGAAAGAAGGTGAGTGTGAGTAAATAATGACACAAGTATTTTTTTTTTGCGTGAGCTATTCCTTTAAATACAAGCTGAACACACTTGAATCTTTCTCATGCCTTTGTGTGAAGATCAAAAGATTGATTCATAAATGAAGTTTGCACAGACTGTATTAGTTCATTAATGTTTTATAATGCACTGAAACACAGTATTAATGATTACAGCATTCATGTAGATAATACATTTTGATGATTTATAAAAAAATGAATTAAGACTAAATCCAGCTACATTTTTCAAAGCTTGAATCTGTTTTGTGAAGTATCTTCATTTTTGTTTGTTAAAACCCAAAAATTT
Organism: Sinocyclocheilus anophthalmus; assembly: GCA_018155175.1. Taxonomy (NCBI): domain Eukaryota; kingdom Metazoa; phylum Chordata; class Actinopteri; order Cypriniformes; family Cyprinidae; genus Sinocyclocheilus; species Sinocyclocheilus anophthalmus. Next base: position 520,545 of record JADLZN010010937.1, read on the forward strand.
GGTCCAGTTATGACTGAGTTTCTTGCACTGTCATGAAAGAGTTACTGTTCAAAATCCAATTATTGCATCACGATTACAGTTTAATCGTATTTGACATGGGGCAACCACGTGGTTGCTGAGAGAGAGGGATTTGGATGGGACAGCCTTCCTTTTAGCCTTCTTCTCAGACTGTCATCAGCATGGATATTTTGACGGATCAAAACGTGCAAAAGGTAATAAACTGCATCTAAATTGAAATCGCAACTCTTAAATACGACAGCTGTTGTGTTTTTATGCACATGCTCATTAGAAACGCTGGAAAACGCAGATTTACGAGTACAAGACTTCATGCTTTGGATGACAATCTGTCGCTTGTTAATAATACATATTTTCAATAGATCAGCGCCTTGTGCAAAAGATGCACGAAATTAAAATATTATATATATAATATATATATTGGTGAAAGCACGTGTGGAATAAGTTTTTATCCTAATTTGAGTGTGTTGCGTACTAGGCAGAACAGGCCAAAGCGGCTAGAAGGGAATGTGAATGAAAGAGGGTCGTGAAAATGGGCGTGGCCTGCAGACAGGCTTTAAAGTAATAATTTCATATTTTAATTGTTATTTGTAGTTTCCATTTACAACAATCATTTTTTATTATTAGTAGTAGTAGTAGTAGCATTATACAGTTTATTTATTAATATGATTATTAATGTCCCGACGAGTAGACTTGTGTGTCCTATGAAAATTATTAACGTTACTTTTCTTAGCGCTGTTGATGATGGACCAATCACAGTCTTTTTGATTACCTGGATAATGTATTTTATTCTACCATTTGTAAAGATTAATGAAACAAATTTTTAATTTGTACATAATGTCAAATTAACAAATTTTATTAACGTGCAAATCTTTACCTTAAAAAACAAACAAACTATGTAGTAGTCGTTTTTCTGAATCACCGATCATGTGACGGTAAAACAACAGCAAAACCAAAGTTAGTGGATTTGTGTTTTGCTCAGTTTAAAAGAAAGGAAACGTAAAGGAAACGTAAATGTATTTTCTCCCTAAAAACACATTAAGTTTTTATTAGATAGTACGAGGATGGAAATCCCACAGTACTTTTAAACATATGGTGATACTGAATGATCACCATACTCGTATTACATGGAATTTACATAGTACTTTAAAGGTCCCATATTTTACACCTTTCTGGAGTTTTATTTTAGGTTTTGATGTCTGTAAGAATATATATTTGCGGTATAAGTACCAAAAACCATCTCTATATATATTTTACAGCTCCTTTCTCAGGAGCTCTGCTGAGAACAGGTCGATTTTGGCCTGTCTAATTGATATTCATGAGCCTCTCTTCTGATTGGCCTGTTGTTTTCTGAGTGACACACGGTCAGGCCAACCACAGGTAACTAGGGTCAGCCGACGTCACGGCGCTAGCTGGAGGCAGCAAAACAAAGGGGAAACTGGAGGCGGCCCATTCAAACCAGCGCAGATTTGGCTACATAAGGAGCTTAAAATATCATCTTGTTGTGATGTTGGGTGCCAGAATCGACGTAATACAGCCTCAAATTAGAAATTTGATCGCATATCTGCTGCCACTGCCAGACAAAAACCGACGACAGCTGTGGTTAAACGCGATAAAACGAGCAGACTGGACAGAAACGATCGTCAAAAATGCTCGCGTTTGCACACTTCTTATCAGAAAAGGTTCAATAAAGTATTGTCTTTTGTTGTTATTGGCGCGTCTACAGATTTCTTGCCATATGTCTATGTTTCTTGCATCTCACGACTATGTCGTGTATGAAATGATGTCTGTGTGCATGTGTGTAAAACAACAAACTGATGATTTATAATCATTTGTAATTGTATATATCCTGTACATTGTGGTGATTAATTGTGGCTGGAACAATAGTGTAGCTGTAAAAATAGTTGCCTGCTGAAATTGAAATATATATACAGTGGGGCAAATAAGTATTTGATACACTGCTGATTTTTCAAGTTTTCCCACTTACAAAGAATGGAGAGATCTGTAATTTTCATCGTAGGTACACCTCAACTGTGAGAGACCGAATAAAAAAAAATCCAGAAAATAACATTGCATGATTTTTTAATAATTAATTTCCATTTCATTGCATGAAATAAGTATTTGGTCACCTACAAACAAGCATGATTTCTGGCTCTCACAGACCTGTAAGTTTGTCTTTAAGAAGCCCTCCTATCCTCCACTCATTACCTGTATTATTTGCACCTGTTTGAACTTGTTACCTGTATAAAAGACACCGGTCCACACACTCAATCAATCAGACTCCAACCTCTCCACTATGGGCAAGACCAAAGAGCTGTCTAAGGACACCAGGGACAAAATTGTAGACCTGCACAAGGCTGGGATGGGCTACAGGAAAATAGGCAAACAGCTTGGTGAGAAGGCAACAATTGTTGGCGCAATTATTAGAAAATGGAAGAAATTCAAGATGACTGTCAATCTCCCTCGGACTGGGGCTCCATGCAAGATCTCGCCTCGTGGAGTATCAATGATCCTGAGAAAGGTGAGGGATCAGCCTAGAACTACATGGGAGGACCTGGTCAATGACCTGAAGAGAGCTGGGACCACAGTCTCAACGGTTACCATTAGAAACACACTACACCGTCATGGATTAAAATCCTGCAGCGTGGGCAAGGTCCCCCTGCTCAAGCCAGCACATGTCCAGGCCTGTCTGAAGTTTGCCAAAGACCATCTGGATGATCCAGAGGAGGCATGGGAGAAGGTCATGTGGTCAGAGGAGACCAAAATAGAAGTTTTTGGTATAAACGCCACTCGACGTGTTTGGAGGAAGAAGAAGAATGAGTATAATCCCAAGAACACCATCCCAACCGTGAAGCATGGGGGTGGAAACATCATGCTTTGGGGGTGCTTTTCTGCAAAGGGGACAGGAAGACTGCGCCGTATTGAGGGAAGGATGGATGGGGCCATGTATTGCGAGATTTTTGGCAACAACCTCCTTCCCTCAGTAAGAGCATTGAAGATGGGTCGTGGCTGGGTCTTTCAGCATGACAATGATCCCAAACACACCGCCCAGTTAACGAAGGAGTGGCTTCGTAAGAAGCTTTTCAAGGTCCTGGAGTGGCCTAGCCAGTCTCCAGACCTGAACCCAATAGAAAATCTATGGAGGGAGCTGAAACTCCATGTTGCCCAGCGACAGCCCCAAAACCTGAAAGATCTGGAGAACACCTGTATGGAGGAGTGGGCCAAAATCCCTGCTGCAGTGTGTGCAAACCTGGTCAAGAACTACAGGAAGCGTCTGACCTCTGTAATTGTAAACAAAGGTTTCTGTACCAAATATTAAGTTCTATTTTTCTATTGTATCAAATACTTATTTCATGCAATAAAATGGAAAGTAATTAAAAATCCTACAATTTTATTTTCTGGATTTTTTTTTTGATTCGGTCTCTCACAGTTGAGGTGTACCTACGATGAAAATTACAGATCTCTCCATTCTTTGTAAGTGGGAAAACTTGAAAAATCGGCAGTGTATCAAATACTTATTTGCCCCACTGTATACATCTTCATCATGACTAACTTAGATAGACACGGTGAGTTTGTCTGTACTATACACGTTAGATGTGATCCACCTCATAGTAACAATCCTGTCAGATCGCCCATCCTTTGAGTGAGAGTGTAACGTTACAGGTCGGCCGATCTGGTTTCGTGGTTAAAGTTAACCTTTTCGACATGTTTTCGTGTTGTCATTGCTCTGCAATAGCATGGACGTGATGTTGTCTGGTGGTTTGGCAAAAGGAGAGTGGGACTGAGGGTGGTGTTCGGGGTGGTGACTGAAGGCGGTGACTGTGTAGTTCTGACGTCAACTTTTTACGGAGGTCACAACGGTTCGTGAAAAGGCACAGCTACTTTAAGCAGGCGGTGTGCATTTTACTGTGGACTGACTGTTTTGAAACTTATATGGTAGTTACATAGCACCTAGACCTCAGTTATCATGAAAAAAGCCAGGAAATTTCAGTTTTGACAATATGGGACCTTTAAAGAATACTATGCCGCTATGGTACATGTGAAATACAGAAATATTTAACCCCCAGCGTGCTGTTGTTAGGTTAGGTATGTTTTGAAGCATGGCAGGTCGTTTGAGCTGGTTTAAGATGGTCCTTAGTTGGTCATAAGCTGGTTTAAGCTGGTCCTGAACTGGTTATAAGGTGGTTATGAGCTGTTTTAAGCTGGTCCTCCTAAGCAACTACCTCGTGCTCAGGACCAGCTTAAACCAGCTCATGACCAACTAAGGACCAGCTGAAACCAGCTGTGATGCTTAAAAACGTACATAACCAGCAAAGGCTGTTTTTTTTTTTCAACAGGATAATGGTACTTTTTCTACTTTTTTGTGATGTCAGGAACAGCAAATGATGTTGATGTCCTAATCACATTTGAATGTGCAGTGAATATGTTTGTGATATGTTTTTATTGTGCAGTACCGGGATGAGGGCTACCTGGTGCTGGATGGCCTTCTGTCCCCAGAGGAGTGTGACGCTTTACGGGACCGTATGAGTGAGATCATTGAGCGGATGGACGTTCCTGAACACTGCAGGACACAGTTTTCCACTGACCACGACGAGCAGCTTAAAACACAGGTAAACTCATCCAGATGAATCCCCTGAATGCATCATCAGCAAGCATTTACGGCAGTGCCATAATAAACGTTCTTCTACGCTTTACTTCCCACATGCAACCAAATGTTTCTGGGTAAAGATGCAGGTAAATGTAGTTACAAACCCTGTCGTAACTGGAAAAATTACCCTTGTAAATCCATGTACATTCAGAAGCAGTTAAAAAAAGTTAAATCATGATCACATTTGGTGTTTGTCCAGGGAAATGCAGACTATTTCATCACCAGTGGAGACAAGATCCGTTTCTTCTTTGAGAAAGGAGTGTTTGATGATAAAGGTTTGTAGTTTAGTTGCTTTGTTTATCATGTTGAGATATAGAAAAAGACAGCAAATTCATCTCATAATGAGACTGTTGTGTTTTCAGGAGAGTTCATCGTGCCAAGAGAGCAGTCCTTGAATAAAATCGGCCATGGTGGGTAGTTACGAAAATAGCATTTCATATAATTCAGTCATGTTTAAACATAACCTGCCATTTATCATTCATCATATATCATTCTTTGCTCATAAGTATTTGTGTTTTATCTTTCCCACAGCTCTCCACGCTTATGAACCGCTGTTTAAAGCGGTCACCCACTCCCCCAAAATTCAAGTAATGATCAAACCTCCATGTAAACAAATGTAAACTGTGGTCCTTTTTATGTAAACATTACACTCATGTCAAAACCTCAATTGATTTAATCGGAAGATTTATGAGAAAGCTCTTGGGAGACCTCTTTAAAACCAGACAACCCAGAGACGAGTGTTGTAAACTAAAACCAAAAGTATTAAAAATAATTTCAGTATTTGGAAAAAAAAAAAGCTGAAATAAAATAAATATTAGATTTAATTTTTTTAGATTAAAAAACCTTAAAATAAGCTGAAGTACTGTATAACTAATATAAAAATGAATTAAAGCTATATAGAAATGTTAAATAATAATAAAAATGACAAAAGCACATTACAAAATTACTTAATACTTGAATTAAATGTAAACAAAAAAAAATCTAAATATTATTACTAAAACTGTAACTGAAATAAACATTTGTTAAATATATATAGAAATATTTTTAAATTGACAAAAGCAAATAACAATTTCTAAATTGTAAATTAAACTAAAACTGAAAATAAAAACTAATTCAAAATATTATTACTAAAACTATACCTGAAATAAAAATGAAAGCTGTATATAAATATTAAAAAAAATGACAAAAGCACATAACAAAAACTGAAAATATCAAAATAAAATGAATTCAAAATATTAATAGTAAAACTATACATGAAATGAAAATTAATTAAATCTATATAGCAATATAAAAAAAATATGACAAAAGCAAGTAACAAAATTTCTAAAATGTAAACTGAAAATATAAAATTTAAAACTAATTCAAAATATTATTACTAAAACTATACCTGAAATAAAAATTTATTAAAGCTATACAGAAATATAAAAAAAAGCTTACTTAAAACTCCAAATATTAAGAAGTACGGTTAGTACTATGATATTATATAAATAATACTGACCTAGACCACTCTGGTTTCAAGCTAAGACTAGCAGTCCACTGTTTAACCGTCTTGATGTCAGAAAGAAAAAAAAACTTGCCAAATATACAACACTCTTTTCACTATGCCAATTTTTAGACACTTTAGTTCGTCAAAATGTGTTTGTTTCTAATCTGCAGAATCTGGTGAAGAAGCTTGGCCTGATAAATCCTGTGATTCTGCAGAGTATGTACATCTTTAAGGTACAGTTCATATGTCCTGCATACAGTACTTATTTAATGTTACTGACACACTTTGTAAAGATAATTATTTCATTACTGGCCTCTTCTGTGCCTGTTCTGTCAACAGCAACCAGGGATTGGTGGAGAAGGTAAGACCCTCCCTTTCTTTAACCAATAGGAATGCAGTAGAAAAACACTTGGTTGACCTTGATCTTTGACCTCAGTGAGCCCTCACCAGGACGCCACCTTCCTTCACACGCAGCCTCTGGGAAGAGTGATGGGCGTGTGGATCGCTCTGGAAGACGCTGCGCTGGAGAACGGCTGTCTGTGGTTCATACCGGGATCACACAACGGTGATTTATTCACATGCGTTAGGCAGATTCATTTGCGCATGCGTGCTGTTTGAGCATTTAAAATGTACTTCTTTTCCCGCGTGTGTTAGATGGGATTACCAGGCGAATGGTGCGGACACCTAAAGGCACGTTTCCTCTGACTGATTTCATTGGCCGAGAGAAGAATTATGACGACAAGCTCTTCGTTCCCACTCCTGTTAAAAAAGGTGAGTTATGAGCAAGCGGCACCCTTCCGGTCTCTCTCGTGAAACCAACACGGAATGACTAAAACGGCAATTCATCAACTGGCCACTAGAGGCTGGCTGCAAAAGGGAGTCAGTCCCATATACTCCCCATGTTAAAATGCCCAAATTTACAGCAGAATTTTTTTTACAGCCTGGTACAAAAAGTGGTTTTGGTCTATATAGCTAATTTTGCCCTTCATGACAACTGTGATGGGGGTGAATTTTTTTATAAGTCATCCATTTAAATTATATTAATCCTTAAAGTTCTGCATAATTAGAGGCGTGGCCACTTGAGTGACAGGTGGATTGCTGCTCTGTGCCTTTCCCCGCCGTCGATCTAGGTTGTCGTTGTTTCAGCAACCAGCTCCTGCCTCTTTGCCCATTTACGCGGTGACGCGCTGCCAAGATGGCAACAGCTGGCTCCGCCCACTTTGAGCTTCAAAAACGCTCTTCCGAAACCTACGGGCGACGTCACAGACACTACATGTTTTTATGCAGTCTGTGGTTATAGGTAATGAGTTTTTTTGTTGTTTAAGTTTTAAGGGTTTTATTTGATTTCGCAGTTCACTGTGTGAACTTATAACTTCGTACCAGAAGTAAAATTAGCTGTCAAACATTAATAATAATAGTAGAGAAAAATTTGTCAGTTTTTAATATATATAATATATATCATAATTTGTTTCCTGTACTTACCTGTATGTGTACATAATATTATGTATTAATGTAGATGTGCATATAGTATTGTGGTGTAATTATCTATATCTACTTTTTTCTCTTTACAAAAATAATTAAAATTTTTAATACTAAAACTATAACACACAACACAATTACAAAAACTTTTGTATGAAGTTTTATATTTTTTATATTTTTATTAAATTTTTAACAAAGTCTCTTCTGTTCACCAAGGCTGCATTTATTTGATCAGAATGTAGTAAAAACAGTAATATTGTGAAATATTATTACAATTTAAAATAACTGTTTTCTATTGAAATATATTGTCAAATATAATTTATTCCTGTGATGCAAAGCTGAATTTTCATCATCATTACTCCAGTCTTCAGTGTCACATGATCTTCAGAAATCATTCTAATATGCTGATTTGCTGCTCAAGAAACATTTCTGATTATTATCAATGTTGAAAACAGTTGTGCTGCTTCATATTTTTGTGGAAAATGTGATACTTGTTTTTCAAGACTTTGAAAAAAAGAAGAAAAAAAGAGAGAGAGTAATAGAAGCCTTTTGTAACATTAAACATAAAGGTCAGTTTTGATCAATTGAATGCATCCTTGCTGAATAAAAGTAATAATTTCTTTCTTTTTTTTTTGGACCACTTTTGTCGAATGTTTGTGGTACTGTAGGTGGAGCGGTTCTGATTCACAGTGAAGTCGTCCACCGCAGCGCTGCAAACACATCTGACGCCTCCCGCCACGTTTACACCTTTCACGTTATGGAGTCTCAAAACACTGTTTGGAGTCCTGAGAACTGGTAAGAACAGTGCATGCTGGGTAATGCAGGATTTGCGTTAGGAAGCATCGGAGAAAGCCTAGTTTGTAAAGTGAATCTGTTTTTGTCTCTCAGGCTACAACCAACAGAAGAGCTGCCCTTCCCGTCCCTCTACACCTAAAGACAGAACGAACACCAAAACAGACCTGATAACACGTGTTACCAATGATGCTGAAGATATCAGGACAGTCACGTGACTATAATGAGCCTTTTTAACATCTGGACCAACAATCAAAGTTTTGTAAATGGACCAAAAAATGTGAATCATTTTGAATAATCTGTATATTTTATCTACAACCACAACAGTGTTAATAAAAGGCTAGTTTTTGTCAACCAAAGAGTGTTTATTATTTATAATCTGAATTTTAGAAAGCAAGAAACATTTAATTTTATTAGAAATTCACTTTATTTCCTTTAACGCAACATTCTCTGAGTACCCAACAAAATCAATATAATATAGAAAAGGTATGAACGTTTGATAAGTATAATCTGGATTTCCTGACGAAGAAAATAAATGACCAAACTGTAGTTCTCATGTCAACCAATCACTGATAACACACAATATTTATAGACATTGCGGAAAAACCAACTTTAATAAAAATAGCACACAAAAAAAAAACTGATATTCAACATAGGAAAAGTTCCAACAAAGATTTTCTCACAATAGTCTGAAAGTTACTTCTTGTTTCATGCTGAGTCACTTATGTTGTAAAAACTGGACTTTTGTCGCAAAGTAAAAGCAATTATTTGAACAAAAAGTGTTTTCTGTAAATACACAAACCATTAAAAATTATGATTTACAAAATAAACATCCAACAATCGTTGTCATATCCCAATGTCAAAATATGGACCACAAAGTAACACATTTTATTACTATGCCAGGTAGTTTAAATGATAAATTATACACTTGAGTGTCATGCAAATGTCCCAGAATGCACTTCAAACCAGAACAGCTGATTGACGCTTCAACCGCAGTTCCTATGACAACCGTCAACGTAATACACTCAACACAAAACGCTGAGCAATAAAAAAGGCCTCAGTCAAATATGCATAAATGAAAGTTTAAACATGCATAATTTACGAAATGTCTGAATTACGCAATCTTTATCAGAGTAAAGACAACAACTGAACTCCATACATGCGTTTACAGGATAGTGATCTGTACATTAAAGGTGGAGTAAGCGATTTTTCAAAAACGCTATAGAAAACTGATTCGGGCTGAATAGCAAAACAAACTTGTAGCCAATCAGCAGTAAGGGGCGTGTCTACTCATGATGTGGAGGAGAGAGAGTTCAGTGCACAGGACGGACATTAGCCGAGCCGAGAAACGACATAAAGATAGAGATAGTGGATAAAAAACAAAAGATGGAAACGTCTGCGGAACAAAAGAAGGCTTACGATAAGGCAAGAGGTAGGACCCGTGTAAATATCGTATCAGCCTTCCAGCGCTGGAGAGAACTCAAGGAGCGGAAGACCTGCAATCGGACGCCGAGGTTGCTTTGTTTCTTCTCGATAGGTGAGTAACACCGTGTCTGTGCCGCAACAGCTAAAGTCTGTCTAGTACACTGGACGTGACAAAGCGACCGTTGAAAATCATTTGAAATTTGTGTCAATATGTCAAATAGAATGCAGCAGCAGTTTTCTGTCGGGGATTTGTCGTGTCGTGCCGCGCCGCATCCAGTGTAGACCATAGATATGTATATATATCTATGGTGTAGACAGCATCACTGATTATGAGTTCTATAGTATTTTGTCGCGCCGCGCTGCTCGCGTCCGGTGTAGACACGGTGTAACATTGGTTTTGCTTTGTTTCACAGAACTAATCGTGTCTGGGTTGCGTACGTATGTGTGGGGCGGAGCTATCAAAATAGGGGCGAGACCCTTTTGGGGTAGGGGTGTGTTTGTTTTGGTGATTTCAAATATCAACATTGGCTAACAGAAATCACTTACCCTACCTTTAATGTCACCATGAAATCAAAATTGAAAATTCTTATTTTTTTAATGGAATACTGTAGTGTTTATTATAAATAATTAATCCGTGCACTTCATTATTTTTTTTTTAAATTCATGTGCCCTCTTAATCTTTAATCAAAAACGTTAACCTCCCCTCCCCCTCAAAACGACTCATCTTCTCTTCCGGTCACGAGCTATGGCGCAAGGGTGGAGCTAGTGATTTGAGGGGTAAACGCTGGGATAAACGACAGGGGAAAAGCTGAAGCTTCACTTTGTAGCACTGACACCAGTCATGAGGGAGTACGTTACCCCTAAACATTGAAAAGATATTAGGATATTACAACATTACTCTTAGGACAACGCAAACTAATTTTTTTCATGAATATGACAACTTGATGGAGGATACGCTCAGTCATTCAGGCAGTCTCTCTCTCTTGCACGCGCGCGCTGTTTAGGCATGTTTTGTGCCGTTGATCGTCGTCGTCATCCTTAATAAATAAAACATTTATTCATGCTTGGGTGTCGGCTGTGAATCCAGTGGAGAGAAATCCCCCACCACTAACTGCAAACTGGCATTCAGATCTGCCTCCATTTTGTTAGCAACGCTCCAGCTTCCAACGATCCAATCAATTCCCGAAGGACGAAATCAAGTCCCGCCCTCTCCTTTCAGATGCCGTTTCACTCAGATATACGTCACAGTAGAGAAGAAAAGACAATCGCAACTTCCGTTTCATGCCGACTTTAATATCTACTGCCTCCTACATACAGACCCATGCAGACCAACCACTGATAGCATTGAACTATTCAGAATACAAAACACTTTAAGGCGACAAGCTATGCTACCAGTCCTTCGTATTGCATTGGACATAAAATCCTATTCATAGATTCAAAATTATATTTGAGTATTTTTGTCGTATAATAGAAAAACAATGGTGTTCTTCGATGGCTCAAGTGATGCATATATGCCGTTATAAAGGACTGAAAGGATAAACTATATTAAAAAAAAACGGGTGAATCTGATAAAACATGTCAAGGGTCGTATTTCACTACAAAATCAAAAGAAAGAAAAAAAACAATTGTTTTGCCGAAATAAAATCCAATTTTTTCGCAATTTGACACAAGTACATTTCCACAACTTTATAATGTAAAAAAAACTAATTCTAATTATTGTAATGCAAAAAATTAACAGTTTTAAATATCATTGAATGTTTAATTAAATATTATTAAAATATATTATTAAAATACCAAGTATATATACATAATATGTTGTTAACCATAAAATATACAGACTAACATAAGAATTTAATATCCTATTGTCAACAATCTAAATTTTATATATATATTTTTAGTGCTGTCAAACGATTAATCGCGATTAATCGCATCCAAAATAATAGTTTTTGTTTACATACTATATGTGTACTGTGTGTATTTATTTTGTATATATAAATACACACACACATGCATGTAATATTTAAGAAAAATATGTTATTAGATATAAAATATAGTTAGATCTATAATATAAATTATATACATATATACATGTAAATATTTTCAAAACTGTATGTTTGTATTTATATATACATAAAAAATATACACAGTACACAAACATATATAATGTAAACAAAAATGTTTATTTTGGATGCAATTAATCATTTGACAGCACTAATATGTATATATATATATATATATTCGAGATATTTTTATAGGATTCTGATGAAAAACCAGGTCAAAGGCCCGACGGATATATATATATATATATTAATATAATATCTTATATATATAATTACATTACATAATTGAGTACTTTATGAATTTTTTTTTTTACATTTTAAAATTGTAGAATGTGCCTCCCAAAAAACCATAAATTATGTAGACATCTACAAATAATGCAGACATTTTTTCGTAGATTTACTAACTTATTGTGTATTGTGTTTTGCATCCAAGACGTTTGTTTTGTGTGTTATCATCAAGTGCAGGCATTGTTAAAGGGCATCACATTTTCCATTTCGGTTTTAACTAAGGTCAAAACTCAATCCCTGGTCATTTCCTAGGGCGTGACGCCGCAGGAGTTGTGCGAATGAAATATTAACAGCGTCTCAAGACATCAGAGCTTTCTGAGGACACACAAAAAATTAATTCTCTATAAACAACATAATTTATCACAATGTAAACAACCTTGAAAAATATCAAATGATCAGACTTAAAGGTATAGTTCACCCAAGAATGAAAATTGTGTAATTTACTTGCCTGGCGTTCAACCTGTATGAGTTTCTTTCTTCTGTGGAAATTAAAAGAAGATATTTTGAAGAATGTTGGTAACCAAACTGTTTTGTAGCAAGGAAAAAAAATACTATGGAAGTCAATGGTGTTCGACAGAAGAAAGAAATGCATACGGATTTGGAATGACATGAGGCAGAGTAAATGTTTTTTTTGAGTGGACTATCCCTTTAAAGCTGCCAACAGCGGCACCAAACTGTGTTTTCAAACAAAGCTGTCATGTGCGACTCAATCAAGCATTTTGCAATTGCCACTTGTGGTGCAAAAAATACACATTTCACCTTCAAACATCTGTTTTTGTGCCATTTTGTATGTCGTTTACAATATCAAGTAGTTTTCTAGTTTGTTTCACTCCAATACTATAAGAAACGTTTATTCTTGAATAAATTTAAGTGCATTTCTATTCACTGTACGAGGGTCATAAACACTCTAATGATGTTTCATTATTGCATTTTGCTTTACAAACTCACAATACTAGGGCTGTAACGTATGAATTTAATGCTGTTGATATCTGTGCATTGGCATAATGGTCTGATTTGTCTGAACGGGTCTGATCTCATAGCAGCAGGAGGATGTAAAGGTACAAAGGAAGCAGCAGGTTGTCTATCTGCGACGTATACGCCTCCAGCATGGCCACCATTGTGATCGAACCCACCACCCACGAGTAGCTGGCGTTCAGGTTTATACTGCTGTCGGCGATGAGGAAAACCACCACGGCGATGATCTGAGCGAATACGGAGGTTGCGGTGCCCTCGAAGGTCTTCTTCGTGCCGGGCCAGCGGATCTCGCCGACCGTGCTGCCAAAAACAGACGCAACTGTATCGCCGACTCCCACTGCCAACACACCGGCGTAGGGCACCAGGCCACCGGCGCCCCCTAGGCCTCCATTAGGGGTGCAGGATGCGGGCGTGAGCCAGACTGGAAGGGCGACGCCAAGGAGAAGGTAGATGTGGGTGAGAATAAGCGGTCCTGAGTCTCTCTCATCCAGGAATAAAGTAAGAAGGCATCGCAGTGGCGCCCCCAGAGGTCGGATGCGGAAATAGCGGACGAATTCGAGGAGCAAAAACACTGAGAGGCATCCGACCGCGGCTAGATGTAGCAGAGGACGATCTATTGCGAGTCCAGGAGCGAAGGTTAATACGGTGAGGAGGTGGAAATACTTTCGCACGCTCGTCGAAGCTTGGTGCTTCTTGCTTCCGGCTGAGCGATGACTATTTTGATGCATCACAATGGCAACTGCTAGAAGCAACAAAGCGGCCCAGAATCCGATCAGCCAAAGGCGAGTGTTGGTTTCGGTGATGAAATGCATCAACCAGGTGATGGGGTGATGCTGTGTGAGCAGGGAGAGCCAAGGAACCAATAGGCCCAATCCCAAAACGGCCGTCATGGTGTGGAAGAAGAGCGACGCCGACCAGGTTTCCGGTTCCATGAATACGAAAAGCAAGGCGAAGAAGATTCCCAGCAGCACTAAGCCTAACACGGCGACCGGGAGGAAATATGGAAGCGGGTCTGCGTTTGCATTCCCAGATGAGGCCAGAGAGCGTTTGATGAGCTGGTTGATGATGAAACTGATCCCGCTGAGGATGAGGAGGGCCTCTCCGGGAGTGAAGCAGCGTGGGAGGAGGTACAAGAGGATTAAGCTTAGATATACAAAAATAAGCAACACCTCCAAGACTTCGATCACCTCGGAGACTGTTAGTGTTTGCTTGACTGTGTACAGAATGGCACTGCCGGCGATGCCGGCTATAACACAGGTGTTTGTGGGCACCGGGCGTGTGATTCCCAACGCGATGAGCGATAGGAACAAAGCCAAAATCATACCGATCACTGTTATGACCATTGCGAATCGCTCCATGTAAACATTCCCCACAGCGATACAGCGCCCCCTCAAAGCCAGTCCCAGCAGCGGCAGCACCATGCTGGCCGGTAACACGCCGCTGTTGGCCGAAGGCCGGAACTGGAAGACAGCGGCGCCGGACCGAATGAGCCGATCCCATTTGTGCTGCACGTAAAAACCCTGGATGGCCAGAGCGATGCAGCACCAGGATAGCTGGTTCCACACGGCACAGTGAACGCAGATCACCATGGAGACCACCACGGCGGATTCAACCAGCACTGGATCCAGCTGCATGATTGCGGGGTGTATGTGTGACAAAGGTTTCCAGGAATTTGAGACTTTGAATATGGCAGTCTGTCAGAATGTTCCTGGTGGCGAACACACAAACATTGTCTGCTTTTTGCTCTCCTGCACACGGCAAATTTGACCTGGGTAAAGACACACCAAAATATCATTAGACAAACCACAAAAAGTAAAAAAATTTTAATGCTTAAATAATAATTTAATATTCTTTCATTTCATAATAAAATTAATGCTGTCAAACAATTAATTGTGATTAATCGCATCCAAAATAAAATAAATATACACAGTACACACACATATATTATGTAAACAAAAATTTTCATTTTGGATGTGATTAATCGTTTGACAGCATTAAATAAAATGCTTTCTCTTACTGTTTTTAGCATTTTTTTTTCTCCACACAAAAACAACAAACTAAAACATAATTTAATAAACATAGTTTAATGCTATATTTTCTCACAATTTTTAGCATTTTTTCCAAACAAAAACACAATCAACTAAAATAAACACAATTTAATAAAATATTTTCTCTCATTTTTAGCTTTTTCTCCACACAAAAACAAAAACTAAAATAAACAAAATGTAATACTATATTTTTTTCTCATTCTTTAGCATTTTTTCCAAGCAAAAACACAAAGTAAAATAAACCAACTCTAATAATGTTTTCTCTCAAGTTTAGTATTTTCTCCAAACAAAAACACATAATAAACTAAAATAAATCAACTCTAATAATGTTTTCTCTCAATTTCAGTATTTTCTTCAAACAAAAACACGTAATAAACTAAAATATAATAATAAATTTTTTTCATATTTAGTATTTTTCTTCAAACAAAAACACATAATAAACTAAAATAAACTAAAATATAATAATAATTTTTTTCATATTTAGTATTTTTCTCCAAACAAAAACACATAATAAACTAAAATAAACCAACTCTAATAATGTTTTCTCTCAAGTTTAGTATTTTCTCCAAACAAAAACACATAATAAACTAAAATAAATCAACTCTAATAATGTTTTCTCTCAATTTCAGTATTTTCTTCAAACAAAAACACGTAATAAACTAAAATAAATTAACTCTAATAATGTTTTCTCTCAATTTCAGTATTTTCTTCAAACAAAAACACGTAATAAACTAAAATAAATCAACTCTAATAATGTTTTCTCTCAATTTCAGTATTTTCTTCAAACAAAAACACGTAATAAACTAAAATAAATCAACTCTAATATTGTTTTCTCTCAATTTCAGTATTTTCTTCAAACAAAAACACGTAATAAACTAAAATAAATCAACTCTAATATTGTTTTCTCTCAATTTCAGTATTTTCTTCAAACAAAAACACGTAATAAACTAAAATAAATCAACTCTAATATTGTTTTCTCTCAATTTCAGTATTTTCTTCAAACAAAAACACGTAATAAACTAAAATAAATTAACTCTAATAATGTTTTCTCTCAAGTTTAGTATTTTCTCCAAACAAAAACACATAATAAACTAAAATAAATTAACTCTAATAATGTTTTCTCTCAAGTTTAGTATTTTCTCCAAACAAAAACACATAATAAACTAAAATAAATCAACTCTAATATTGTTTTCTCTCAATTTCAGTATTTTCTTCAAACAAAAACACGTAATAAACTAAAATAAATCAACTCTAATATTGTTTTCTCTCAATTTCAGTATTTTCTTCAAACAAAAACACGTAATAAACTAAAATAAATCAACTCTAATATTGTTTTCTCTCAATTTCAGTATTTTCTTCAAACAAAAACACGTAATAAACTAAAATAAATTAACTCTAATAATGTTTTCTCTCAAGTTTAGTATTTTCTCCAAACAAAAACACATAATAAACTAAAATAAATTAACTCTAATAATGTTTTCTCTCAATTTCAGTATTTTCTTCAAACAAAAACACGTAATAAACTAAAATAAATCAACTCTAATAATGTTTTCTCTCAATTTCAGTATTTTCTTCAAACAAAAACACGTAATAAACTAAAATAAATCAACTCTAATAATGTTTTCTCTCAATTTCAGTATTTTCTTCAAACAAAAACACGTAATAAACTAAAATATAATAATAAATTTTTTTCATATTTAGTATTTTTCTTCAAACAAAAACACATAATAAACTAAAATAAACTAAAATATAATAATAATTTTTTTCATATTTAGTATTTTTCTTCAAACAAAAACACATAATAAACTAAAATAAATCAACTCTAATAATGTTTTCTCTCAAGTTTAGTATTTTCTCCAAACAAAAACACATAATAAACTAAAATAAATCAACTCTAATAATGTTTTCTCTCAAGTTTAGTATTTTCTCCAAACAAAAACACATAATAAACTAAAATAAACCAACTCTAATAATGTTTTCTCTCAAGTTTAGTATTTTCTCCAAACAAAAACACATAATAAACTAAAATAAATCAACTCTAATAATGTTTTCTCTCAATTTCAGTATTTTCTTCAAACAAAAACACGTAATAAACTAAAATAAATCAACTCTAATAATGTTTTCTCTCAATTTCAGTATTTTCTTCAAACAAAAACACGTAATAAACTAAAATAAATCAACTCTAATAATGTTTTCTCTCAATTTCAGTATTTTCTTCAAACAAAAACACGTAATAAACTAAAATAAATCAACTCTAATAATGTTTTCTCTCAATTTCAGTATTTTCTTCAAACAAAAACACGTAATAAACTAAAATAAATCAACTCTAATAATGTTTTCTCTCAAGTTTAGTATTTTCTCCAAACAAAAACACATAATAAACTAAAATAAATCAACTCTAATAATGTTTTCTCTCAAGTTTAGTATTTTCTCCAAACAAAAACACATAATAAACTAAAATAAATCAACTCTAATAATGTTTTCTCTCAAGTTTAGTATTTTCTCCAAACAAAAACACATAATAAACTAAAATAAACCAACTCTAATAATGTTTTCTCTCAAGTTTAGTATTTTCTCCAAACAAAAACACATAATAAACTAAAATAAACCAACTCTAATAATGTTTTCTCTCAAGTTTAGTATTTTCTCCAAACAAAAACACATAATAAACTAAAATAAACCAACTCTAATAATGTTTTCTCTCAAGTTTAGTATTTTCTCCAAACAAAAACACATAATAAACTAAAATAAACCAACTCTAATAATGTTTTCTCTCAAGTTTAGTATTTTCTCCAAACAAAAACACATAATAAACTAAAATAAATTAACTCTAATAATGTTTTCTCTCAATTTTAGTATTTTCTTCAAACAAAAACACATCATAAACAAAATATTATAATATATTTTTTTCATATTTAGTATTTTTCTCCAAACAAAAACACATAATAAACTAAAATAAATCAACTCTAATAATGTTTTCTCTCAAGTTTAGTATTTTCTCCAAACAAAAACACATAATAAACTAAAATAAATCAACTCTAATAATGTTTTCTCTCAAGTTTAGTATTTTCTCCAAACAAAAACACATAATAAACTAAAATAAATCAACTCTAATATTGTTTTCTCTCAATTTCAGTATTTTCTTCAAACAAAAACACGTAATAAACTAAAATAAATCAACTCTAATAATGTTTTCTCTCAATTTCAGTATTTTCTTCAAACAAAAACACGTAATAAACTAAAATATAATAATAAATTTTTTTCATATTTAGTATTTTTCTCCAAACAAAAACACATAATAAACTAAAATAAACCAACTCTAATAATGTTTTCTCTCAAGTTTAGTATTTTCTCCAAACAAAAACACATAATAAACTAAAATAAACCAACTCTAATAATGTTTTCTCTCAAGTTTAGTATTTTCTCCAAACAAAAACACATAATAAACTAAAATAAACTAAAATATAATAATAAATTTTTTTCATATTTAGTATTTTTCTCCAAACAAAAACACATAATAAACTAAAATAAACCAACTCTAATAATGTTTTCTCTCAAGTTTAGTATTTTCTCCAAACAAAAACACATAATAAACTAAAATAAATCAACTCTAATAATGTTTTCTCTCAAGTTTAGTATTTTCTCCAAACAAAAACACATAATAAACTAAAATAAATCAACTCTAATATTGTTTTCTCTCAATTTCAGTATTTTCTTCAAACAAAAACACGTAATAAACTAAAATAAATCAACTCTAATAATGTTTTCTCTCAATTTCAGTATTTTCTTCAAACAAAAACACGTAATAAACTAAAATAAATCAACTCTAATAATGTTTTCTCTCAAGTTTAGTATTTTCTCCAAACAAAAACACATAATAAACTAAAATAAACCAACTCTAATAATGTTTTCTCTCAAGTTTAGTATTTTCTCCAAACAAAAACACATAATAAACTAAAATAAATTAACTCTAATAATGTTTTCTCTCAATTTTAGTATTTTCTTCAAACAAAAACACATCATAAACAAAATATTATAATATTTTTTTTTCATATTTAGTATTTTTCTCCAAACAAAAACACATAATAAACTAAAATAAATCAACTCTAATATTGTTTTCTCTCAATTTCAGTATTTTCTTCAAACAAAAACACGTAATAAACTAAAATATAATAATACATTTTTTTCATATTTAGTATTTTTCTTCAAACAAAAACACATAATAAACTAAAATAAACTAAAATATAATAATAATTTTTTTCATATTTAGTATTTTTCTCCAAACAAAAACACATAATAAACTAAAATAAATCAACTCTAATAATGTTTTCTCTCAATTTCAGTATTTTCTTCAAACAAAAACACGTAATAAACTAAAATAAATCAACTCTAATAATGTTTTCTCTCAAGTTTAGTATTTTCTCCAAACAAAAACACATAATAAACTAAAATAAATCAACTCTAATAATGTTTTCTCTCAAGTTTAGTATTTTCTCCAAACAAAAACACATAATAAACTAAAATAAACCAACTCTAATAATGTTTTCTCTCAAGTTTAGTATTTTCTCCAAACAAAAACACATAATAAACTAAAATAAACCAACTCTAATAATGTTTTCTCTCAAGTTTAGTATTTTCTCCAAACAAAAACACATAATAAACTAAAATAAATCAACTCTAATAATGTTTTCTCTCAAGTTTAGTATTTTCTCCAAACAAAAACACATAATAAACTAAAATAAATCAACTCTAATAATGTTTTCTCTCAAGTTTAGTATTTTCTCCAAACAAAAACACATAATAAACTAAAATAAACCAACTCTAATAATGTTTTCTCTCAAGTTTAGTATTTTCTCCAAACAAAAACACATAATAAACTAAAATAAATCAACTCTAATAATGTTTTCTCTCAAGTTTAGTATTTTCTCCAAACAAAAACACATAATAAACTAAAATAAATCAACTCTAATAATGTTTTCTCTCAAGTTTAGTATTTTCTCCAAACAAAAACACATAATAAACTAAAATAAACCAACTCTAATAATGTTTTCTCTCAAGTTTAGTATTTTCTCCAAACAAAAACACATAATAAACTAAAATAAACCAACTCTAATAATGTTTTCTCTCAAGTTTAGTATTTTCTCCAAACAAAAACACATAATAAACTAAAATAAACCAACTCTAATAATGTTTTCTCTCAAGTTTAGTATTTTCTCCAAACAAAAACACATAATAAACTAAAATAAATCAACTCTAATAATGTTTTCTCTCAAGTTTAGTATTTTCTCCAAACAAAAACACATAATAAACTAAAATAAACCAACTCTAATAATGTTTTCTCTCAAGTTTAGTATTTTCTCCAAACAAAAACACATAATAAACTAAAATAAACCAACTCTAATAATGTTTTCTCTCAAGTTTAGTATTTTCTCCAAACAAAAACACATAATAAACTAAAATAAACCAACTCTAATAATGTTTTCTCTCAAGTTTAGTATTTTCTCCAAACAAAAACACATAATAAACTAAAATAAACCAACTCTAATAATGTTTTCTCTCAAGTTTAGTATTTTCTCCAAACAAAAACACATAATAAACTAAAATAAACCAACTCTAATAATGTTTTCTCTCAAGTTTAGTATTTTCTCCAAACAAAAACACATAATAAACTAAAATAAATTAACTCTAATAATGTTTTCTCTCAATTTTAGTATTTTCTTCAAACAAAAACACATCATAAACAAAATATTATAATATATTTTTTTCATATTTAGTATTTTTCTCCAAACAAAAACACATAATAAACTAAAATAAATCAACTCTAATAATGTTTTCTCTCAAGTTTAGTATTTTCTCCAAACAAAAACACATAATAAACTAAAATAAATCAACTCTAATAATGTTTTCTCTCAAGTTTAGTATTTTCTCCAAACAAAAACACATAATAAACTAAAATAAACCAACTCTAATAATGTTTTCTCTCAAGTTTAGTATTTTCTCCAAACAAAAACACATAATAAACTAAAATAAATCAACTCTAATAATGTTTTCTCTCAATTTCAGTATTTTCTTCAAACAAAAACACGTAATAAACTAAAATAAATTAACTCTAATAATGTTTTCTCTCAAGTTTAGTATTTTCTCCAAACAAAAACACATAATAAACTAAAATAAACCAACTCTAATAATGTTTTCTCTCAAGTTTAGTATTTTCTCCAAACAAAAACACATAATAAACTAAAATAAAT
This sequence comes from Sinocyclocheilus anophthalmus, assembly GCA_018155175.1. NCBI lineage: Eukaryota > Metazoa > Chordata > Actinopteri > Cypriniformes > Cyprinidae > Sinocyclocheilus > Sinocyclocheilus anophthalmus. The sequence continues at coordinate 542,009 of JADLZN010010937.1, forward strand.
TAACTCTAATAATGTTTTCTCTCAATTTTAGTATTTTCTTCAAACAAAAACACATCATAAACAAAATATTATAATATTTTTTTTTCATATTTAGTATTTTCTCCAAACAAAAACACATAATAAACTAAAATAAATCAACTCTAATAATGTTTTCTCTCAAGTTTAGTATTTTCTCCAAACAAAAACACATAATAAACTAAAATAAATCAACTCTAATAATGTTTTCTCTCAAGTTTAGTATTTTCTCCAAACAAAAACACATAATAAACTAAAATAAATCAACTCTAATAATGTTTTCTCTCAATTTCAGTATTTTCTTCAAACAAAAACACGTAATAAACTAAAATAAATCAACTCTAATAATGTTTTCTCTCAATTTCAGTATTTTCTTCAAACAAAAACACGTAATAAACTAAAATAAATTAACTCTAATAATGTTTTCTCTCAAGTTTAGTATTTTCTCCAAACAAAAACACATAATAAACTAAAATAAACCAACTCTAATAATGTTTTCTCTCAAGTTTAGTATTTTCTCCAAACAAAAACACATAATAAACTAAAATAAACTAAAATATAATAATAAATTTTTTTCATATTTAGTATTTTTCTCCAAACAAAAACACATAATAAACTAAAATAAACTAAAATATAATAATAAATTTTTTTCATATTTAGTATTTTTCTCCAAACAAAAACACATAATAAACTAAAATAAACTAAAATATAATAATAAATTTTTTTCATATTTAGTATTTTTCTCCAAACAAAAACACATAATAAACTAAAATAAACTAAAATATAATAATAAATTTTTTTCATATTTAGTATTTTTCTCCAAACAAAAACACATAATAAACTAAAATAAACTAAAATATAATAATAAATTTTTTTCATATTTAGTATTTTTCTCCAAACAAAAACACATAATAAACTAAAATAAACTAAAATATAATAATAAATTTTTTTCATATTTAGTATTTTTCTCCAAACAAAAACACATAATAAACTAAAATAAATTAACTCTAATAATGTTTTCTCTCAAGTTTAGTATTTTCTCCAAACAAAAACACATAATAAACTAAAATAAATCAACTCTAATAATGTTTTCTCTCAAGTTTAGTATTTTCTCCAAACAAAAACACATAATAAACTAAAATAAACCAACTCTAATAATGTTTTCTCTCAAGTTTAGTATTTTCTCCAAACAAAAACACATAATAAACTAAAATAAATCAACTCTAATAATGTTTTCTCTCAATTTCAGTATTTTCTTCAAACAAAAACACGTAATAAACTAAAATAAATCAACTCTAATAATGTTTTCTCTCAATTTCAGTATTTTCTTCAAACAAAAACACGTAATAAACTAAAATAAATCAACTCTAATAATGTTTTCTCTCAATTTCAGTATTTTCTTCAAACAAAAACACGTAATAAACTAAAATAAATCAACTCTAATAATGTTTTCTCTCAATTTCAGTATTTTCTTCAAACAAAAACACGTAATAAACTAAAATAAATCAACTCTAATAATGTTTTCTCTCAAGTTTAGTATTTTCTCCAAACAAAAACACATAATAAACTAAAATAAATCAACTCTAATAATGTTTTCTCTCAAGTTTAGTATTTTCTCCAAACAAAAACACATAATAAACTAAAATAAATCAACTCTAATAATGTTTTCTCTCAAGTTTAGTATTTTCTCCAAACAAAAACACATAATAAACTAAAATAAACCAACTCTAATAATGTTTTCTCTCAAGTTTAGTATTTTCTCCAAACAAAAACACATAATAAACTAAAATAAACTAAAATATAATAATAAATTTTTTTCATATTTAGTATTTTTCTCCAAACAAAAACACATAATAAACTAAAATAAATCAACTCTAATAATGTTTTCTCTCAATTTCAGTATTTTCTTCAAACAAAAACACGTAATAAACTAAAATAAATCAACTCTAATAATGTTTTCTCTCAATTTCAGTATTTTCTTCAAACAAAAACACGTAATAAACTAAAATAAATCAACTCTAATAATGTTTTCTCTCAAGTTTAGTATTTTCTCCAAACAAAAACACATAATAAACTAAAATAAACCAACTCTAATAATGTTTTCTCTCAAGTTTAGTATTTTCTCCAAACAAAAACACATAATAAACTAAAATAAACCAACTCTAATAATGTTTTCTCTCAAGTTTAGTATTTTCTCCAAACAAAAACACATAATAAACTAAAATAAATTAACTCTAATAATGTTTTCTCTCAATTTCAGTATTTTCTTCAAACAAAAACACGTAATAAACTAAAATATAATAATAAATTTTTTTCATATTTAGTATTTTTCTTCAAACAAAAACACATAATAAACTAAAATAAATCAACTCTAATAATGTTTTCTCTCAATTTCAGTATTTTCTTCAAACAAAAACACGTAATAAACTAAAATAAATCAACTCTAATAATGTTTTCTCTCAAGTTTAGTATTTTCTCCAAACAAAAACACATAATAAACTAAAATAAATCAACTCTAATAATGTTTTCTCTCAAGTTTAGTATTTTCTCCAAACAAAAACACATAATAAACTAAAATAAACCAACTCTAATAATGTTTTCTCTCAAGTTTAGTATTTTCTCCAAACAAAAACACATAATAAACTAAAATAAACCAACTCTAATAATGTTTTCTCTCAAGTTTAGTATTTTCTCCAAACAAAAACACATAATAAACTAAAATAAACCAACTCTAATAATGTTTTCTCTCAAGTTTAGTATTTTCTCCAAACAAAAACACATAATAAACTAAAATAAACCAACTCTAATAATGTTTTCTCTCAAGTTTAGTATTTTCTCCAAACAAAAACACATAATAAACTAAAATAAATTAACTCTAATAATGTTTTCTCTCAAGTTTAGTATTTTCTCCAAACAAAAACACATAATAAACTAAAATAAACCAACTCTAATAATGTTTTCTCTCAAGTTTAGTATTTTCTCCAAACAAAAACACATAATAAACTAAAATAAACCAACTCTAATAATGTTTTCTCTCAAGTTTAGTATTTTCTCCAAACAAAAACACATAATAAACTAAAATAAACCAACTCTAATAATGTTTTCTCTCAAGTTTAGTATTTTCTCCAAACAAAAACACATAATAAACTAAAATAAACCAACTCTAATAATGTTTTCTCTCAAGTTTAGTATTTTCTCCAAACAAAAACACATAATAAACTAAAATAAATTAACTCTAATAATGTTTTCTCTCAATTTCAGTATTTTCTTCAAACAAAAACACGTAATAAACTAAAATAAATCAACTCTAATATTGTTTTCTCTCAATTTCAGTATTTTCTTCAAACAAAAACACGTAATAAACTAAAATAAATTAACTCTAATAATGTTTTCTCTCAAGTTTAGTATTTTCTCCAAACAAAAACACATAATAAACTAAAATAAACCAACTCTAATAATGTTTTCTCTCAAGTTTAGTATTTTCTCCAAACAAAAACACATAATAAACTAAAATAAACCAACTCTAATAATGTTTTCTCTCAAGTTTAGTATTTTCTCCAAACAAAAACACATAATAAACTAAAATAAACCAACTCTAATAATGTTTTCTCTCAAGTTTAGTATTTTCTCCAAACAAAAACACATAATAAACTAAAATAAACCAACTCTAATAATGTTTTCTCTCAAGTTTAGTATTTTCTCCAAACAAAAACACATAATAAACTAAAATAAACCAACTCTAATAATGTTTTCTCTCAAGTTTAGTATTTTCTCCAAACAAAAACACATAATAAACTAAAATAAACTAAAATATAATAATAATTTTTTTCATATTTAGTATTTTTCTCCAAACAAAAACACATAATAAACTAAAATAAATCAACTCTAATAATGTTTTCTCTCAAGTTTAGTATTTTCTCCAAACAAAAACACATAATAAACTAAAATAAATTAACTCTAATAATGTTTTCTCTCAATTTTAGTATTTTCTTCAAACAAAAACACATCATAAACAAAATATTATAATATTTTTTTTTCATATTTAGTATTTTCTCCAAACAAAAACACATAATAAACTAAAATAAACTAAAATATAATAATAATTTTTTTCATATTTAGTATTTTTCTCCAAACAAAAACACATAATAAACTAAAATAAATCAACTCTAATATTGTTTTCTCTCAATTTCAGTATTTTCTTCAAACAAAAACACGTAATAAACTAAAATAAATCAACTCTAATAATGTTTTCTCTCAATTTCAGTATTTTCTTCAAACAAAAACACGTAATAAACTAAAATAAATTAACTCTAATAATGTTTTCTCTCAAGTTTAGTATTTTCTCCAAACAAAAACACATAATAAACTAAAATAAACCAACTCTAATAATGTTTTCTCTCAAGTTTAGTATTTTCTCCAAACAAAAACACATAATAAACTAAAATAAACCAACTCTAATAATGTTTTCTCTCAAGTTTAGTATTTTCTCCAAACAAAAACACATAATAAACTAAAATAAATTAACTCTAATAATGTTTTCTCTCAAGTTTAGTATTTTCTCCAAACAAAAACACATAATAAACTAAAATAAACCAACTCTAATAATGTTTTCTCTCAAGTTTAGTATTTTCTCCAAACAAAAACACATAATAAACTAAAATAAATCAACTCTAATAATGTTTTCTCTCAAGTTTAGTATTTTCTCCAAACAAAAACACATAATAAACTAAAATAAATCAACTCTAATAATGTTTTCTCTCAATTTCAGTATTTTCTTCAAACAAAAACACGTAATAAACTAAAATAAATCAACTCTAATAATGTTTTCTCTCAATTTCAGTATTTTCTTCAAACAAAAACACGTAATAAACTAAAATAAATTAACTCTAATAATGTTTTCTCTCAAGTTTAGTATTTTCTCCAAACAAAAACACATAATAAACTAAAATAAACCAACTCTAATAATGTTTTCTCTCAAGTTTAGTATTTTCTCCAAACAAAAACACATAATAAACTAAAATAAATTAACTCTAATAATGTTTTCTCTCAATTTTAGTATTTTCTTCAAACAAAAACACATCATAAACAAAATATTATAATATATTTTTTTCATATTTAGTATTTTTCTCCAAACAAAAACACATAATAAACTAAAATAAATCAACTCTAATATTGTTTTCTCTCAATTTCAGTATTTTCTTCAAACAAAAACACGTAATAAACTAAAATATAATAATAAATTTTTTTCATATTTAGTATTTTTCTTCAAACAAAAACACATAATAAACTAAAATAAACTAAAATATAATAATAAATTTTTTTCATATTTAGTATTTTTCTCCAAACAAAAACACATAATAAACTAAAATAAACCAACTCTAATAATGTTTTCTCTCAAGTTTAGTATTTTCTCCAAACAAAAACACATAATAAACTAAAATAAACCAACTCTAATAATGTTTTCTCTCAAGTTTAGTATTTTCTCCAAACAAAAACACATAATAAACTAAAATAAACCAACTCTAATAATGTTTTCTCTCAAGTTTAGTATTTTCTCCAAACAAAAACACATAATAAACTAAAATAAACTAAAATATAATAATAATTTTTTTCATATTTAGTATTTTTCTTCAAACAAAAACACATAATAAACTAAAATAAATCAACTCTAATAATGTTTTCTCTCAATTTCAGTATTTTCTTCAAACAAAAACACGTAATAAACTAAAATAAATCAACTCTAATAATGTTTTCTCTCAAGTTTAGTATTTTCTCCAAACAAAAACACATAATAAACTAAAATAAACCAACTCTAATAATGTTTTCTCTCAAGTTTAGTATTTTCTCCAAACAAAAACACATAATAAACTAAAATAAACCAACTCTAATAATGTTTTCTCTCAAGTTTAGTATTTTCTCCAAACAAAAACACATAATAAACTAAAATAAACCAACTCTAATAATGTTTTCTCTCAAGTTTAGTATTTTCTCCAAACAAAAACACATAATAAACTAAAATAAACCAACTCTAATAATGTTTTCTCTCAAGTTTAGTATTTTCTCCAAACAAAAACACATAATAAACTAAAATAAACCAACTCTAATAATGTTTTCTCTCAAGTTTAGTATTTTCTCCAAACAAAAACACATAATAAACTAAAATAAACCAACTCTAATAATGTTTTCTCTCAAGTTTAGTATTTTCTCCAAACAAAAACACATAATAAACTAAAATAAACCAACTCTAATAATGTTTTCTCTCAAGTTTAGTATTTTCTCCAAACAAAAACACATAATAAACTAAAATAAACCAACTCTAATAATGTTTTCTCTCAAGTTTAGTATTTTCTCCAAACAAAAACACATAATAAACTAAAATAAATCAACTCTAATATTGTTTTCTCTCAATTTCAGTATTTTCTTCAAACAAAAACACGTAATAAACTAAAATAAATCAACTCTAATATTGTTTTCTCTCAATTTCAGTATTTTCTTCAAACAAAAACACGTAATAAACTAAAATAAATCAACTCTAATATTGTTTTCTCTCAATTTCAGTATTTTCTTCAAACAAAAACACGTAATAAACTAAAATAAATTAACTCTAATAATGTTTTCTCTCAATTTTAGTATTTTCTTCAAACAAAAACACATCATAAACAAAATATTATAATATATTTTTTTCATATTTAGTATTTTTCTTCAAACAAAAACACATAATAAACTAAAATAAATCAACTCTAATAATGTTTTCTCTCAATTTCAGTATTTTCTTCAAACAAAAACACGTAATAAACTAAAATAAATCAACTCTAATAATGTTTTCTCTCAATTTCAGTATTTTCTTCAAACAAAAACACGTAATAAACTAAAATAAATCAACTCTAATAATGTTTTCTCTCAATTTCAGTATTTTCTTCAAACAAAAACACGTAATAAACTAAAATAAATCAACTCTAATAATGTTTTCTCTCAATTTCAGTATTTTCTTCAAACAAAAACACGTAATAAACTAAAATAAATTAACTCTAATAATGTTTTCTCTCAAGTTTAGTATTTTCTCCAAACAAAAACACATAATAAACTAAAATAAATTAACTCTAATAATGTTTTCTCTCAAGTTTAGTATTTTCTCCAAACAAAAACACATAATAAACTAAAATAAACCAACTCTAATAATGTTTTCTCTCAAGTTTAGTATTTTCTCCAAACAAAAACACATAATAAACTAAAATAAACCAACTCTAATAATGTTTTCTCTCAAGTTTAGTATTTTCTCCAAACAAAAACACATAATAAACTAAAATAAACCAACTCTAATAATGTTTTCTCTCAAGTTTAGTATTTTCTCCAAACAAAAACACATAATAAACTAAAATAAACCAACTCTAATAATGTTTTCTCTCAAGTTTAGTATTTTCTCCAAACAAAAACACATAATAAACTAAAATAAACCAACTCTAATAATGTTTTCTCTCAAGTTTAGTATTTTCTCCAAACAAAAACACATAATAAACTAAAATAAACCAACTCTAATAATGTTTTCTCTCAAGTTTAGTATTTTCTCCAAACAAAAACACATAATAAACTAAAATAAATTAACTCTAATAATGTTTTCTCTCAATTTTAGTATTTTCTTCAAACAAAAACACATCATAAACAAAATATTATAATATTTTTTTTTCATATTTAGTATTTTCTCCAAACAAAAACACATAATAAACTAAAATAAACCAACTCTAATAATGTTTTCTCTCAAGTTTAGTATTTTCTCCAAACAAAAACACATAATAAACTAAAATAAACCAACTCTAATAATGTTTTCTCTCAAGTTTAGTATTTTCTCCAAACAAAAACACATAATAAACTAAAATAAATCAACTCTAATAATGTTTTCTCTCAATTTCAGTATTTTCTTCAAACAAAAACACGTAATAAACTAAAATAAATCAACTCTAATAATGTTTTCTCTCAAGTTTAGTATTTTCTCCAAACAAAAACACATAATAAACTAAAATAAACCAACTCTAATAATGTTTTCTCTCAAGTTTAGTATTTTCTCCAAACAAAAACACATAATAAACTAAAATAAATTAACTCTAATAATGTTTTCTCTCAATTTTAGTATTTTCTTCAAACAAAAACACATCATAAACAAAATATTATAATATTTTTTTTTCATATTTAGTATTTTCTCCAAACAAAAACACATAATAAACTAAAATAAATCAACTCTAATATTGTTTTCTCTCAATTTCAGTATTTTCTTCAAACAAAAACACGTAATAAACTAAAATAAATCAACTCTAATAATGTTTTCTCTCAATTTCAGTATTTTCTTCAAACAAAAACACGTAATAAACTAAAATAAATCAACTCTAATAATGTTTTCTCTCAAGTTTAGTATTTTCTCCAAACAAAAACACATAATAAACTAAAATAAATCAACTCTAATAATGTTTTCTCTCAAGTTTAGTATTTTCTCCAAACAAAAACACATAATAAACTAAAATAAATCAACTCTAATAATGTTTTCTCTCAAGTTTAGTATTTTCTCCAAACAAAAACACATAATAAACTAAAATAAACCAACTCTAATAATGTTTTCTCTCAAGTTTAGTATTTTCTCCAAACAAAAACACATAATAAACTAAAATAAACCAACTCTAATAATGTTTTCTCTCAAGTTTAGTATTTTCTCCAAACAAAAACACATAATAAACTAAAATAAACCAACTCTAATAATGTTTTCTCTCAAGTTTAGTATTTTCTCCAAACAAAAACACATAATAAACTAAAATAAACCAACTCTAATAATGTTTTCTCTCAAGTTTAGTATTTTCTCCAAACAAAAACACATAATAAACTAAAATAAACCAACTCTAATAATGTTTTCTCTCAAGTTTAGTATTTTCTCCAAACAAAAACACATAATAAACTAAAATAAACCAACTCTAATAATGTTTTCTCTCAAGTTTAGTATTTTCTCCAAACAAAAACACATAATAAACTAAAATAAATCAACTCTAATAATGTTTTCTCTCAAGTTTAGTATTTTCTCCAAACAAAAACACATAATAAACTAAAATAAATCAACTCTAATAATGTTTTCTCTCAAGTTTAGTATTTTCTCCAAACAAAAACACATAATAAACTAAAATAAATCAACTCTAATAATGTTTTCTCTCAAGTTTAGTATTTTCTCCAAACAAAAACACATAATAAACTAAAATAAACCAACTCTAATAATGTTTTCTCTCAAGTTTAGTATTTTCTCCAAACAAAAACACATAATAAACTAAAATAAACCAACTCTAATAATGTTTTCTCTCAAGTTTAGTATTTTCTCCAAACAAAAACACATAATAAACTAAAATAAACCAACTCTAATAATGTTTTCTCTCAAGTTTAGTATTTTCTCCAAACAAAAACACATAATAAACTAAAATAAACCAACTCTAATAATGTTTTCTCTCAAGTTTAGTATTTTCTCCAAACAAAAACACATAATAAACTAAAATAAATTAACTCTAATAATGTTTTCTCTCAATTTTAGTATTTTCTTCAAACAAAAACACATCATAAACAAAATATTATAATATTTTTTTTTCATATTTAGTATTTTTCTCCAAACAAAAACACATAATAAACTAAAATAAATCAACTCTAATAATGTTTTCTCTCAAGTTTAGTATTTTCTCCAAACAAAAACACATAATAAACTAAAATAAACCAACTCTAATAATGTTTTCTCTCAAGTTTAGTATTTTCTCCAAACAAAAACACATAATAAACTAAAATAAACCAACTCTAATAATGTTTTCTCTCAAGTTTAGTATTTTCTCCAAACAAAAACACATAATAAACTAAAATAAACCAACTCTAATAATGTTTTCTCTCAAGTTTAGTATTTTCTCCAAACAAAAACACATAATAAACTAAAATAAACCAACTCTAATAATGTTTTCTCTCAAGTTTAGTATTTTCTCCAAACAAAAACACATAATAAACTAAAATAAATCAACTCTAATATTGTTTTCTCTCAATTTCAGTATTTTCTTCAAACAAAAACACGTAATAAACTAAAATAAATCAACTCTAATATTGTTTTCTCTCAATTTCAGTATTTTCTTCAAACAAAAACACGTAATAAACTAAAATAAATTAACTCTAATAATGTTTTCTCTCAAGTTTAGTATTTTCTCCAAACAAAAACACATAATAAACTAAAATAAATCAACTCTAATAATGTTTTCTCTCAAGTTTAGTATTTTCTCCAAACAAAAACACATAATAAACTAAAATAAACCAACTCTAATAATGTTTTCTCTCAAGTTTAGTATTTTCTCCAAACAAAAACACATAATAAACTAAAATAAACCAACTCTAATAATGTTTTCTCTCAAGTTTAGTATTTTCTCCAAACAAAAACACATAATAAACTAAAATAAACCAACTCTAATAATGTTTTCTCTCAAGTTTAGTATTTTCTCCAAACAAAAACACATAATAAACTAAAATAAACTAAAATATAATAATAATTTTTTTCATATTTAGTATTTTTCTCCAAACAAAAACACATAATAAACTAAAATAAATCAACTCTAATAATGTTTTCTCTCAAGTTTAGTATTTTCTCCAAACAAAAACACATAATAAACTAAAATAAATCAACTCTAATAATGTTTTCTCTCAAGTTTAGTATTTTCTCCAAACAAAAACACATAATAAACTAAAATAAATCAACTCTAATATTGTTTTCTCTCAATTTCAGTATTTTCTTCAAACAAAAACACGTAATAAACTAAAATAAATCAACTCTAATATTGTTTTCTCTCAATTTCAGTATTTTCTTCAAACAAAAACACGTAATAAACTAAAATAAATTAACTCTAATAATGTTTTCTCTCAAGTTTAGTATTTTCTCCAAACAAAAACACATAATAAACTAAAATAAATCAACTCTAATAATGTTTTCTCTCAATTTCAGTATTTTCTTCAAACAAAAACACGTAATAAACTAAAATATAATAATAAATTTTTTTCATATTTAGTATTTTTCTCCAAACAAAAACACATAATAAACTAAAATAAATCAACTCTAATAATGTTTTCTCTCAATTTCAGTATTTTCTTCAAACAAAAACATATAATAAACTAAAATAAACTAAAATATAATAATAAATTTTTTTCATATTTAGTATTTTTCTTCAAACAAAAACACATAATAAACTAAAATAAACTAAAATATAATAATAATTTTTTTCATATTTAGTATTTTTCTCCAAACAAAAACACATAATAAACTAAAATAAACCAACTCTAATAATGTTTTCTCTCAAGTTTAGTATTTTCTCCAAACAAAAACACATAATAAACTAAAATAAACTAAAATATAATAATAAATTTTTTTCATATTTAGTATTTTTCTCCAAACAAAAACACATAATAAACTAAAATAAACTAAAATATAATAATAAATTTTTTTCATATTTAGTATTTTTCTCCAAACAAAAACACATAATAAACTAAAATAAATCAACTCTAATAATGTTTTCTCTCAATTTCAGTATTTTCTTCAAACAAAAACACGTAATAAACTAAAATAAATCAACTCTAATAATGTTTTCTCTCAATTTCAGTATTTTCTTCAAACAAAAACACGTAATAAACTAAAATAAATCAACTCTAATAATGTTTTCTCTCAAGTTTAGTATTTTCTCCAAACAAAAACACATAATAAACTAAAATAAATCAACTCTAATAATGTTTTCTCTCAAGTTTAGTATTTTCTCCAAACAAAAACACATAATAAACTAAAATAAATCAACTCTAATAATGTTTTCTCTCAAGTTTAGTATTTTCTCCAAACAAAAACACATAATAAACTAAAATAAACCAACTCTAATAATGTTTTCTCTCAAGTTTAGTATTTTCTCCAAACAAAAACACATAATAAACTAAAATAAATCAACTCTAATAATGTTTTCTCTCAAGTTTAGTATTTTCTCCAAACAAAAACACATAATAAACTAAAATAAATCAACTCTAATAATGTTTTCTCTCAAGTTTAGTATTTTCTCCAAACAAAAACACATAATAAACTAAAATAAACCAACTCTAATAATGTTTTCTCTCAAGTTTAGTATTTTCTCCAAACAAAAACACATAATAAACTAAAATAAACTAAAATATAATAATAATTTTTTTCATATTTAGTATTTTTCTCCAAACAAAAACACATAATAAACTAAAATAAACCAACTCTAATAATGTTTTCTCTCAAGTTTAGTATTTTCTCCAAACAAAAACACATAATAAACTAAAATAAACCAACTCTAATAATGTTTTCTCTCAAGTTTAGTATTTTCTCCAAACAAAAACACATAATAAACTAAAATAAACCAACTCTAATAATGTTTTCTCTCAAGTTTAGTATTTTCTCCAAACAAAAACACATAATAAACTAAAATAAACCAACTCTAATAATGTTTTCTCTCAAGTTTAGTATTTTCTCCAAACAAAAACACATAATAAACTAAAATAAACCAACTCTAATAATGTTTTCTCTCAAGTTTAGTATTTTCTCCAAACAAAAACACATAATAAACTAAAATAAATTAACTCTAATAATGTTTTCTCTCAATTTTAGTATTTTCTTCAAACAAAAACACATCATAAACAAAATATTATAATATATTTTTTTCATATTTAGTATTTTTCTTCAAACAAAAACACATAATAAACTAAAATAAACTAAAATATAATAATAAATTTTTTTCATATTTAGTATTTTTCTTCAAACAAAAACACATAATAAACTAAAATAAATCAACTCTAATAATGTTTTCTCTCAATTTCAGTATTTTCTTCAAACAAAAACACGTAATAAACTAAAATAAATCAACTCTAATAATGTTTTCTCTCAATTTCAGTATTTTCTTCAAACAAAAACACGTAATAAACTAAAATAAATCAACTCTAATAATGTTTTCTCTCAAGTTTAGTATTTTCTCCAAACAAAAACACATAATAAACTAAAATAAACCAACTCTAATAATGTTTTCTCTCAAGTTTAGTATTTTCTCCAAACAAAAACACATAATAAACTAAAATAAATCAACTCTAATAATGTTTTCTCTCAATTTCAGTATTTTCTTCAAACAAAAACACGTAATAAACTAAAATAAATCAACTCTAATAATGTTTTCTCTCAATTTCAGTATTTTCTTCAAACAAAAACACGTAATAAACTAAAATAAATCAACTCTAATAATGTTTTCTCTCAATTTCAGTATTTTCTTCAAACAAAAACACGTAATAAACTAAAATAAATCAACTCTAATAATGTTTTCTCTCAATTTCAGTATTTTCTTCAAACAAAAACACGTAATAAACTAAAATAAATCAACTCTAATAATGTTTTCTCTCAATTTCAGTATTTTCTTCAAACAAAAACACGTAATAAACTAAAATAAATCAACTCTAATAATGTTTTCTCTCAATTTCAGTATTTTCTTCAAACAAAAACACGTAATAAACTAAAATATAATAATAAATTTTTTTCATATTTAGTATTTTTCTCCAAACAAAAACACATAATAAACTAAAATAAATCAACTCTAATAATGTTTTCTCTCAAGTTTAGTATTTTCTCCAAACAAAAACACATAATAAACTAAAATAAACTAAAATATAATAATAATTTTTTTCATATTTAGTATTTTTCTCCAAACAAAAACACATAATAAACTAAAATAAACTAAAATATAATAATAATTTTTTTCATATTTAGTATTTTTCTCCAAACAAAAACACATAATAAACTAAAATAAACTAAAATATAATAATAATTTTTTTCATATTTAGTATTTTTCTTCAAACAAAAACACATAATAAACTAAAATAAACTAAAATATAATAATAATTTTTTTCATATTTAGTATTTTTCTTCAAACAAAAACACATAATAAACTAAAATAAATCAACTCTAATAATGTTTTTTTGTAATGTTTTTCTTCAATTTCAGTATTTTTCTTCAAACAAAAAACACATAATAAACTAAAATAAAATATAATAATACAATATTTTCATATTTATTATTTTTTACTCCAGAGAAAAACGCATAATAAACTAAAATAAACAAACCATTTTTTGAAGCTAATTAATATGAATATGTCCTATAGCTATTTCATTCTTTTTTGGCAAATATACCATGGTAATGTCATAGTATTATTTTAAGTAACCTGGAGTACAATGTAAATACCATTTACATGGTAATTACAAATATGTAGTATGTTAACCATGTAGTATAATTTGTTATATGCCAAAATACTATGGTGTTACCGTCTGAACTATTCCATGGTACTACAGCCTTAGCTCTTTTTCACAAATCATCATTATATCATGGTAAAAATTCTGAAAGAAGGAAATCGATTCACTCAGTGTTATGTTATATTCAATGTGATGCCACCTACAGACAGGCCGTGGCTCAAAACCTACCTAGGCAGCATTTCTGAGCACAATAGACGTCCCTTAAAATACTAGATAGGGAGCTAACTAGGTTTTGAGACGCATCCGTACTGTCCAGAGCTATTCTCTCACTGTTAAACTAAAGAAGGATGTGAGGCTTGAACTGTAGACACCAGCAGTTTCTAAACATGGGCAGATGTTAAAATGGACAAAGTGTCACTCTGTCAGGGAAAGTACAACGATCTGCTTTTAATGGCTGGATGCTCTGGCATTACAGTGATTGAACATATATACGAATAATAGAGAAAACCTGGCCTGTGTCACACTATACTTTAATAAATCATATTAGTGTTTGCAATATTAGGGTTTTATAAGCACCCAGAAATACTGTATCAAAAACAATAACATAAATGTGTATATCATATAAATATTTTACAAGTAGGCTACTCTGAAAATAGTATATTAGAGAATATTATTTTTTAACACAATCTTATTCAATACAGTTTCTAGGTAATCATAAAATGTATTTATATTACTTAATACAAATTACATTTTTGTAAATAACGATAAATGCATTATTAGACATAAAATATTATAATAGTGATTGTTTGACAGCCTTGATGTCTCTATTGCTTACAAGCACATTTGCTTATTAATACAGGGATAGTATGCAATTGCATGCATGTTATAGATATATTCGAAGGAATTGTCAGTATTAATATTAAATTATAATACAAATCCCAACGCAATGCTGATGTTTAATGTTATTTGATAGGGTTTTGTTACAGATAGAGAGGTGATGATGGGCTCATTCACTGCAACACCAGCTGCTCAGTAAATAAACGCAGAAATATCAAATTACAGCAAATAACGGTTCATCTTACCCTTTTTCCCTGCGATTTAACGCTTGGTTCTCGAACAAAAGAATATTCCCAATGTTTTGCTGAGACTCGTGCTCAGCGCTCACTGACTGACGGATAGGAGCACGTGGTGTCAGAATAATCACGTGGCTAATGTCAAAACAAAGATTTTTTTGAAATTATAACATTTTAATATTGCGAATTTACATTTTAAAATTTATTAAAATAAGTATTTTATTAATATATATGTATTATAGGATTTCATTAAGTCACGTGACAGGAGAGCGCTCGTTTGTGTTAGTCACGTGATCCGGGTGAAGATGGCGGCCTCGGAGCTGTGTGTCAGGTAAAATGGAAGAAAGCCAAACTTACAAAGGTTGTTCAGAACGAGCTGCAACGAAATTTGTAGTTGGATAATGTGTAGATATTTTATACCTGCTATTTAGCCATAATATGAGGGGGTGGTATGTCTTAGACGTGCTGTTTATTTGACGTTTAACGGCCGCACGAGTCGGTCTCGTGTGCTGGCTGACAGACCCGCGCGACTGAAATTCAAATGATAATCTGCACAGTTTATAACAGCTTTTAAGCAACCGTCAACTTCTTCAACATTATACGAAATTAACATCATAACATTGATTAATTGTGCAAATGTTCCTCTTGATTTGACTGTCTTGGTGAGAACGAATTATAGGAGTTTGAAGTGATGAATGAGTTTCATTGTGTGTGTATATATATGTATCTTATTATACATCTCTACAGGGTACTTGACTGTGTATGTATGTAGTTTATCAAATGTATAAAAATAAGTAATTGAGCTGTTAAGAGCTGTACCGAATTGTTCTAAAACGTTTTTTTAGTTGAAAATGAATGGCTTATTTCATGAATATGATTTGATGTAAAAAAACAAAACAAAAAAGTTTTATGTGAACTTCCTATGTAAGTAGTGTATGTACGGATGGACTTATAAACACCATAATGACACTGCCTTTATATTATCAGTTCTGGAAGTATAATTAATAATGTCACATTTAAATACTTTTATTTAGGAGCAGCCGAGATTTATGGACTATCTTGCTGGGCAGATCTGCACTTCGAGAACCGGTTAGTACCCAGACCAATCATTTCTGAAGTAAAGGGGTCATAGGATGCTTTTTTAAAGATCATTATTTTGTGTATTTGGTGTAACAAAATATGTTGACAAAAATGTTCAAAAAACACATTATTTTTTCAAATACTGTACATTATTGTAGGTCCTTTCCGCCCCGCCTCTCTCAAACGCTCGTTTTCTACAAAGCCCCTCCTTCTGACAAGCGCAGTCTGCTATGATTGGCCAGCTGACAAGTGCATTGTGATTGGCCGAAACACCGCAAGCACTAGTCAGAAATGTAACGCCCCTTACCATAAACACTTCAGCTTTCAAAGTAAATGTAAAGACAGTAAATAATGTAATTCGTTTTACCATCAGTTCAAGCCCGAAAGGGGAACAGAGTCGCGTGACAGACACAGTGATGAAGCTGGTGACCCTGTCTCTCTCCTCTCTGCTCGCTCTCTCTCTCTCTCTCTCTCTCTTCCGCTCTCTCTCTCTCTCTCTCACGCTCCTCACTCACACACACACACACGATGCTCAAAAAACTCTGCATTTGAAGAGTCAATAGCAAATACATAAACTAATAAAAAAACAGTAGCTGATTCAGAAGCACCAAATTGTCATAGCAAAGTCAGAATAACCTCCTCTCCTAGGTTCACGAAACGGTGGTCCATAAAATGCATTGCTGTTCTGTTGTAAGTAATCTTAATGATTCCTAAGTGCATCTACTTTCGGAAGGCCAAATAAAGTGCTTTTGCTTTCACCTAGAAACACACAGTGTCTCCCTGACATGCTGCTTCAACACTAACTGCGGTTACTGAAACCACACCTTCTTTCTTTGCGTGCACATTTGGGCGCATTATGCAAATATTTCCACATAGTGAGGTAGATATGTGGGGGCGTGTTAGAACGAGTGTTTTAGGGAGGGGGTGGATGAGTCTTAACTTTTATAAAGATATCTCTTTGGGTTTGAGACTTTAGATTTTGCAACTTCAGGGATCTTATATTTGCACAATCAGCTTGTAACACTCCAAAGAGAAAGGAAAACTTGAAATCGCATCATATGACCCCTTTAATAACAACATAAGTACACAGATTTAATTGGACAGCTGTGTATAAACTAAAAATGGTTCATTTGAGAGAATTCTGTGAAGAAACACTATTAATAAAGCGGTTTTATTCTTAAACCGTACTGATGTGATGACCTTTGATGAGGTATCCTTTTACAGTGTATCTCGGTGAGTTCCTGTCTCCATCTATAATGTGACCTGTGGTTTTCTTGTGTGATCCTGCAGGCCCAAATCGAGGCTGAATTGGATCGGAACTGGGAGAGACTGCTGCAGGGTCTGTCCTTCTACAAACCACCCAGGTAACACAACATTAAAAAATGTACAAACATGTAAGATGTAAAAATAAATAACCTGAACACAAAGAAGAGTTTGGCTTTATCAAGCTAGGGAGATATTATTTAATGATATACATACTCCGTGGTATACCTGTTGCGCACATCCAGTTTTGTTCAGAATACATATAATGTGCATGAAAAAAACAAATATGCAATTTGGATTGCAAATTTTAGGTTTACATAAACAGACTTTTCAGAATCTGATTAATTTCTTTCGAATTGATGATAATTAGTCAGGGTATTATCATTAACTAAAACCCATAAAAAACATTTTCATAAAAAAAAATGTATATATATATTTTGGCTGCTTGCCAAGGCAGCATTTCTCATTTAGTTTAAGATGAAGTACTAAATTAAACTACAATTAAAATGATTAATTCAAAATGTATAGTATATGTGATAGTAAAATAACACTAAAATTAGTGTATGTAAACATACCAAATTTGTCTTTTTGCTGTTGTTGAGTTATGTAGTAAGTGATAATGTTATGTGCAGCACATCGGCCGCAGACAAGCTGAAAGCAGATAAAGACACACCACAAGCTCTCAAAGACTTCGGACTCAGGATCAGCAAACTGCTGGTGAGTGTCTGGGCACGTATTTTTAAACCTAGTTAGCTGCTTACTTTGACCACAACTTAAAGTGCAGCACTTGATTTTGTTTATCATATGCATGCTTTTACCCAAAATGCTTTCTAGGATGATGTCTCTTGGTTTTTGAAAACATTGCACTCTCTCTTATTTGATTTATACATACTGGCTAAGACTAACTGAATTGATACTTAAGGAGTGGAGTGAAATATTTGTGTTTTTTTCATGTCAGGGTTTGGATGAACAGCAAAGTGTGCAGATTCTTCAGTGTTACCTTCAGGAGGACTACAGGGGCACACGAAACACACTCAAGGTGAGCTCGGCATCATGTGGTACACGCATGTACAGCTGAAGCGTGCATGAACATGACGAGAGTCAGTTTGTGTGAATAAATAAATAATCCTCCTTTTGTTCCCATCAGGCTGTGCTGCAGGATGAGAGACAGAGTCAAGCTCTGCTGCTGAAGGTTTGAAACTAAATAATGCTTCAACACTAAAAATGACTCTAAAATATATTGAAATGTGACACATGTTGAAATTGTGTTGTACAGATAGCAGATTACTACTATGAAGAGAGACTGTGCGTTCTGCGCTGCGTTCTCCACCTCCTCACGTACTTCCAGGATGAGAGACATCCATACAGGGTAAATAAGAGATCAGCTATTCTGTTAGACAGTCAGAAACCAAATTATTTTAATACATCCTTTTTCTTTTCAGGCAGAGTACTCCAACTGTGTTAGTAAACTGGAGAAAGATCTGGTGTCCAACTACAGGCGGCAGTTTGAGTCGCTGTCCAAATCAGAAGCTCCAACATGGGAGACGCATGGAATCCTGATGGTGAGAAGATGATATGATTCTGTTTAAAGCGGCATCACCTGTAGAATTTGACTCAGGATCTGTTCATCTCTGTGTAGACGGAGAGGCAGGTGTCCCACTGGTTTGTGCAGTGTCTGAAGGAACAGGCCCTGCTGCTGGAGATCTTGTTCCTGTATTACGCATACTTCGAGATGCCGCCCAATGACCTTTCCACCTTCACACGGCTGTTTAAGGAGCAGGGCTTTGGACAGCGGCAGACCAATCGACACCTCGTGGACAAGAGCATGGACGCGCTGGTTGAACGCATTGGGTCAGAACATGCAGTCACCTGATCTTTTTCCTCTCATACAACCACAAACAATGTTTTATAATATCTGAATTGTCATCCTCTCGACAGCTATTTCAGTTCTTTGATTCTTGTGGAGGGGATGGATATCGACTTTCTGCATAAATGTGCTCTAGAAGATAGAACCGAGCAGCATCAGTTTTATGACCAACAGGATATTTGCAAGGTATTGAACATACGCTGCCATTCAGATGTTGAGGAACCCATTTGTACTCACCAAGGCTGCATTCATTTGATCAGAAGTAAAGTAATATTGTGAAATATTATTGCATTTTAAAATAACTGTTTTCTATTCGAATATAATTTAAAATGTAATTTATTTCTGTGACGCAATGCTGAACTTTCCTCCTGTCTTCAGTGTCGCATGATCCTTCACAAATCATTCTAATATGCTGATTTGCTGCTCTAGAAATATTTTTTCTCATTATCAATGTTGAGAAAAGTTGTGGTGCTTCATATTTTTGTGAAAACTGTGATACTTTTTTTGGGATTCTTTGATGAATCGAAAGTTCAAAAGGACAGCTTTTGTTTGAAATAAAAATCTTTTGTAATATTACAAATGTCTTTACTGTCACTTTTGATCAATTTAATGCATCCTTGCTGAATAAAAGTATTCCAAAAATCTTGCTGACCCCAAACTTTAGAATGAAATTGCATATTAAGACTAAATTAACTTTTGTAAAAATTGATAACTCTGGCTCTAAAATCTGAATGGATGAGCAATTTTGTTTTACTTAGAATGTTGATGATTTGCTTTTTTGTTGATCAACTGTTGTGTGTGTGCAGGAAGTGGATCAGATGCTGTTGACATTTGGTGACATCTCTCACCATGGGCCGGTTCTCTTGGCCTGGGTTCTGCTGCGACACACACTGCGTCCAGAGGAAGTGAGCTCTGTGATCAGACGTCTAGGACACACGACGCTGCAGCTCGGAGTCTTTCAGTACCTCACCAACATGCTGCAGGTACTCGGCAGCACTGGAAATAACGTAAGAACAGTGTTCTATCAAATTGCTTAGATTAAAAAAAATCTTTCTCCAGTGGTGACGTGAACCTTTATGCATACTGTCACATGTCTCTGTCTCATTTTAGTGTACAGCGAGCACTGCACGGATGTGTATATATGGTCTCCTGTCTTTTGTCATCACCTCTTTTGAAGAAGAAACACTCGGCAGCCAACAGGTACAGAAATACACAAACCAACAGACAGAGATCAAAACTTAATATCGTGATACTGGTATTCATTAATAATAAATTACGCATTCATCTTGGATAAGTCTGGTAATTATTCTGTCTGTAGCATCTGATCAATGCAGCATGTGAAGTTCTTGCTGCTCCGAGTCTGGCTGAGCTTTTCTGGGAGTCGGTGAGCAAAGCAATTGGTGCACATTAAATAAAACACCACTATTTGTAGATTCTCTGTGTTTTATTTAAAATGTCTGTGATTTGACCTTTGACCTCTGGTTGTGCCCTACAGAATCCAAACATGGGTCTCGGAGTGATTCTGGACTGTACAGTGGGTCTGTTTCCATATAAGACTGGACCTTTACTACAGCTGCTCACTGCACTGCTGTCTGACAAATCTACAGCTAAGAAGGTAAAACTAAAAAGTAAAATAATGCCCTCTTAACATTTTCTAACATCACATATATGCACACTTCTACACAATAATTTAGATCTCGTGGACATTTCATGGTCTGTCTCTCAGGTGTACACCTTTTTAGATAAGATGTCGTTCTACACTGAGGCCTATAAGCACAAACCCAACGATGTGATCTCCAGAGAGGACGGCACTCTGTGGAGGAGACAGACTCCTAAACTCCTCTACCCTCTGGGTCAGTGCTGAAAACATGTGTTCCTGTGTTTTGGCGTCTCTTTGCCTGATTGCATCTGCGTATGAAAACATATGTCTTTGTGACATTTTCTCTGGTGTTGTCTGTATGTTCAGGGGTGGGTCAGACCAACCTGCAGATGCCTCAGGGATGTTTCGGACAGGTGTGTGAAGGAAAGCAGCTGTCTGTGGGTGAACAGGGTTTCCTGGTGCGCTGGGAATATTCCTATAGCTCATGGACTCTCTTCACCTGTGAGATTGAGATGCTGCTGCACGTCGTTTCTACTGCAGGTACGAACACTCAAAACTTACATGCATTTAGGGCCCTATTAACCTATTTTTTGCATTAGAATTTTTCTCAATTCTGTCTTAATGATTAAATTTAATTTTAGTAATCAAAAAGCATGTCTAATTAATTTAAATCATGAAACTTATTTATAATTAAATTTTTAGGGCCCTATGAAAAGTTAAATTTTTTTCCCCCAAATTATTTTTTGGTAATGTCTCTGGATTCCAATTTAATGATTAAATGAAATTTTAGTGCTCATAAAGCATGTCTAATTATTTTAAATAATGAAACTTGTACAAATTTAACAAGTTTATTTATAATTACATTTTTAGGTTTGAATTTTAATTTAAGATTTATTTTGGTCAAATTCTGTTTTCCTTTTACATTTTTATGTATTCTGTTTTAATTATTAAATTAAATGGTTTAATAATCAGAAATAATGTTAATTTAATTCATGAAACTTCAACATTTTAATAATTTAATCAAATTAATACAATAATGGGGCCTTAAGAAATGTTTAATTTTTTTCAGAAATTCTGTGCTGTCGGTTTTATTTTTTCTGTACTTTTGATATAATGATATAAAACATTAACAATTTAATTCATCTTTTAAAATGTAATCAAATTAAAATTTAACAATTGCTTTTATTTGTTTAGCAAACAAAGTGCTACACAACATAGGTTTATTGTCAATAGTCCATATCAAGATTTGATTAAGTGTACAGCCCTACTTTGCAGTATTTTATCCAGCATTTGCCGTTACATATACTGTACATTTTTATGACGGGATACAATGTGGAAATCATAGAGCCCTATGTATTTGAAGATGTTTACATTTTGTAAAAATGTTGCCGCCTGTTGACCTGCTATTGACATCTGTCTCGGGTGAATAGATGTGTTGGCACACTGTGAGCGAGTGAAGCCCATCTTGGATCTGGTTCATAAGATCATCAGCACAGATTGGACAGTGTCTGACTGTCTGCTGCCGCTCACATCACGGATCTACATGCTGCTACAGAGGTGAAGTGCACATGTAAACATAAAGACCAAACAGTAAACACTGATTATTAATGAAATTGACAGTGTGTGATTCGTGTTATAGGTTGACCTCCGTTATTAACCCTCCGGTAAATGTTATCACTTCCTGCGTCAACTGCCTTATCGCTCTGGCTGCTCGGCAGCCTGGGAAGGTAAATGTTCACAGTTATATTAAGTCAGGGTTATATGAAGTGATGATCTAGGACTAAACAGCCTTTGCTCCTGATACAGGTTTGGTCCAGTCTGCATCACACCGGCTTCCTTCCGTTCGCCTCCACCCCTCTGACTAACATGGCACAGACTATCAGGTGATACACACACACATGCAGAACTAGTGAACAAGAACAGCATCATATTCACCTGTTAAAATCAGAGAAACCTGAAGAATGACATGTTTGGTGTGTGTGTGTTTCAGTGCAGAGGGTATGAAGGCGGGTAACTATGGCAACCTGCTGGTATTGATCGAACAGCCCAGAGGAGAGTACAGTGTGACCATTGCCTTTTTAAGATTAGTGACCACACTCGTCAAGGTAATGCATTTATCATCCGTTATGACCAATCATGTCAAAATGACCAATTATTAGCTAACCACGTATCACTACAATGCACAGACTACATTGTAAGGCTGCATGATTAATTGAAATGAAACCAAATTCACAATGTTGCTTGCATGATTATCAAATTGCTTGCAAAGGCTGCAATTAAATAAATTTATGACGGCATGTTTCAGAGTAAAGCGTGGCACTGTTTTACACACGAGCAGCTCATGATCAGCTGTTTTAGTGTCTCAGTTTAATGTTTGAAAATGAATTAAGACAGCCATAAATATTATTATTGTAATTCATTTAATTTAATTTGTACTCTTAATAGTAATAATAATAATATTATTTAATAATACATTCTTACACAAATAATAATTTATATATACAATAGAAAAACTAATAGTAATATTTAATGTAATATATACATTTTTTTTATCAGACTTTTTTTTTCTTCTGTATTTTTTATTTTATAACAATGTTACAACTGTAATATTTTGGTTTATTTTATTTAGTAAAAATAATATAACATTTTTGGCCAAATTTGGCAGCCCCACAAATAAGCACAACAAACCTGGACATTTTTTTTTTTATTGCAATTCAATTTTTTTCTCCCACCAAGTCATGCAGCCTTACTACATTGGTGGATATTAAGTAATTTGAATGTGTGTGTGTGTGTGTGTTTTCAGGGTCAGTTGGGCAGTACTCAGAGCAGAGGACTCATCCCATGTGTGCTGCTGGTTCTGAAAGAAATGCTGCCTGCATACCATAAATGGCGCTACAACACCTATGGAGTGCGAGAGAGGATCGGTGAGCAACTCGCACAGCATTATTATCTGAAATTCTCAGTTTCTCTTAAATTTACTAGTATTTGCTTAACACACTCTCTACTCACTGTTCTCTGTCAGGTTGCTTGATTCTAGAGCTGGTTCATGCTATTCTTAATCTGAGTCAGGAGGGGGAGTCCGAGGGCAGGTAAGAGGATGCAGATGATATTTCATTGTCATTTATTTCATGTGGTCTTCGTTTGGTTCTCACATACTTGATGTTTGACCTCTGCAGCGCCCCCAGTCTGCAGTCGTTGTGTATCTACAGTCTGGCCAACACAGAGGCAGGACAGGCGGTGGTTAACATCATGGGTGTGGGAGTGGACACTATCAACATGGTGCTCGCAGCACAGCCCAGCAGGTACGCGATTGAGCTTTTAATATGGATTCAGTCTCCTCATCCTCTTTACACGAGTCAGTGGGTTTGAATTTGTGTGTCTGTCTGCAGTGGTGGGTCTGAGGGACCTGGTCAGGTTCTGATCCAGACTGTGAAGTTGGCTTTCTCAGTCACCAACAATGTGATCCGACTCAAACCGCAGTCTGATACGGCCTCACCACTGGAGCAAGCGCTGACACAGCACGGTTAGTACACACACTTAAGCGCATGGTAGATGTGAAATATTAGACTGTTCTGTCAGGGATTGCTTACTATAATAAATACTTAACCTTTCCCATAGATTTGTCATATCTAGTGATCATGCAAGTGTTTTTTTTTTTTCTTTCTGAGGGTGGTCACGGCAACAACCTGATCGCTGTGCTGGCAAAGTATATCTACCACAAGCACGACCCAGCGCTGCCACGACTTGCTATACAGCTGCTGAAGAGACTCGCCACGGTAATGCTGGACACGTTGTTGTGGTCTTCATGTGGAAAACAGCTTTATAAAGGGACTAAATAATGTAGTTTTACATGTAAAATGCCTGAACTTTGGGGTTTGAGTGAGTGTTGTTATTGTTAACTAAAACTGTTAAAAATGTTAACATTTTTGTTAATTGGAATGAATTGTAAATAAAAATATTAGATGAAGAAAAAAAAATGTATCAACCGAAATTAATAAAATGACAAGCAAAAACATTGACTTTAAAAAAAAAATAAATATAAAATAAATATTAAGATAATTTAATTGTTACTTAATTTGACTATCGATTTAAACTCCAACTGTTCAATATAACAATGCTAAAAAAAAAAAAAATGTAACGTTACTAAAAGCTAAAAATATTGAAAATATTGCAAAACTGAAACTTGATGAAAACAGAAAATATAAAAGTAAAAGCTAATTGAAAATATTAATAAATACTATAATGTATAAAAATAATACTAAAATAACACTAGTTTGAATACATTTATAGTAGAGAGAATCCAATAATGGGTTTGACCATTGGTTTTATTTAATACTTAAACTGTTCAATATATTCATTACTAAAAAAATTATTACTAGTAATCATTACTAAAACAAACAAAAAAACTAAAGCTGAAATAAAAATAAAAGCTAAATAGAAATATAAAAAATGTCAAAAGCACAACAAAAGTCTAAAAATGTAAAAATAAAAACTAATTCAAACTATTAATAAATATTCTAAAGTATATAAATAACACTATTTATTTATTTTGTCTTTCACTGTTCAATATAAACAGTATCAGTCATTAAATATCTTGGTTGATGTCTTATAGTGATGACATTTTTATGGTAATTATGTTATAGTTAATTTAATAACAGTAGAAGTCCCACCATGATACAAGAAATGTGTATTGTGTGTGCTATGTTCAGGTGGCTCCCATGTCTGTGTACGCTTGTCTGGGCAGTGATGCCGCTGCGATCAGAGATGCGTTTCTGACGCGACTACAGAGCAGAACTGAAGACATGCGTATTAAAGTCACCATACTGGAGTTCCTCACCGTGGCTGTGGAAACACAACCTGGACTCATTGAGCTCTTCCTCAACCTGGAGACCAAAGACGGCAGCGACGGGGCAAAGGTCAGAGGTCACGGAAATGCTCATAGAGTTAGTGTGCGATGGTGAATGATTCAGAGCAGTGTGTGACCGTCTGGTTTGTAGGAGTTTTCTCTGGGAGAGTGGAGCTGTTTGTCAGTGGTGTTGGAGTTGTTGGACTCTAAGCAGCAGGGGAAGTACTGGTGTCCTCCACTCCTGCACAGGGCGGCACTGGCCTTCCTCCACGCACTCTGGCAGGACAGACGGGACAGCGCGCTCTCGGTGCTCAGGACCAAGTGAGTCCCTCACACATGATGCAGTTGGGCAGTGCTTCTCAGGCTTTTTTGCTCAAAGGTCCCTGTTGTCCAACCCATTATTCAGAGGCTTCCTGATAAATGCAAATTCTAATAATTCTGTCATAATTATGATGAAGCTGCTGTTTTCAAACATTTTTATAAAGAATCTAATATTAATATATTAAATTAACCAGCCACTGTTAATTTGTACTAGTTTCAAAAACTATGTGGGGTTTTTTAAAATAGAAATTAGGAAATGTAATTTTGTATTTTATTTATTCTTTATTATTTGTTTTTAAGCATTTGTATTTAAAATATTAATAATAATAAGTTAGTAATTTTATTAATTCAATGCCTTGTTGAGAATCACTGCTGTAGGGGCCATGTTCTACACTTTTGTAACATGCATGTCCACTTTAGTCAAGGTTAGTCATTATCGTTTGGTTGGTTGTAATTAAGCATTAAACTAACCATGTGATCTTTTATCGTTACAGAGAAAAATTCTGGGATAACTTAACAACTCCTTTATTTGGAAACTTACCTCCCCCATCTGAGACCACAGAGGTATGTGTACATAAATGGTAATAACTTAAAGACAAAAATGTTCCCAAAGTATTTTATTTCTTGTTTGATTGTTTCTTTTTATGTAGCCGTGTGTTCTGGAGTCTTGTGCCTTTGTGATGAAGATAATCGCCCTTGAGATCTACTATGTTGTCAGGTATGATCTACACAAGCGTGTAAGAGGCCATACTCACAGGATATGCTGTTCCATTCAAAAACGGCTTATACTGTAACAGCTGCTTCAAAATTGATAAAATAATTAGTAAAAGAAGTGTTTTGTTTTCTATTTGCCAACCACCAATACAGATTCACAGTTGTCTGTCTGTATGTGTCTCTCAGTGGTGTGTTGGATCCATCTCTGAAAGCGGCTCTGGAGAGTTTCAGCACTAAGCGCCGCTACGATTTCTGGTCGGATTACGTGCGTGATCTAGTGTGTGTGGCCTGTGACGGTGAAGAGGAGGGTTTGCGCTCTCTTTCCGAGTCTCAGATGCTCATATCCGCCTGGGGGGGGGGGGGGGGGTTATTTTTGGGTTTTTTTTTTTTTTTTTTGGGGGGGGGGGGGGGGTGGGGGGTTGTGGTGTTGTTGGGGGTTTTTTTTTTTTTTTTTTTTGTTTTTTTTTCTTTGAGTTTTTTTTTTCTTTGGGGGGGGGGGGGGGGGGGGGGGGGGGGGGGGGGGGGGGGGGGGGGGGGGGGTTTTTTTTTTTTTTTTTTTTTGTTTGGGGGGGGGGGGGGGGGGGGGGGGGGGGGGGGGGGGGGGGGGGGGGGGGGGGGGGGGGGGGGGGGGGGGGGGGGGCGGGGGGGGGGATGTGAACGCTGTAATACTCCTCCAACAGTTCATGGAGCAGCTAACCAGCGCAACTTCACACATCTCACGTTTATACTGCTGGTGTTTATCATAACCTGTCTCGTGTGTTTGTAGTCTGAGGTAATGCATCTGAAGGATGACACTGTCAGGCAGAAGCTTTTCATGGACGTGTTGGAAGGGACCAAAGCAGCGGTAAGTTACCTTATACATATGAGCACCCATGACTATATATTACAGTTATCTTAAATCCTGATCTTACTGCTTGAAGAAAATTTGACTTTTTTTTGTATTGCTATGTTACAAACACGATTATGATACATTGGTACAAAAACCTCAAACTTCTATCTTTCTCTCTTTCTCAGCTGCTGATGTCTCAGTCTGTTTTCTGTCTGCATCTGGGATCCATGATGGTCACGCTGCTGCTCATCCTCCTCAAACAGTGGAAAAGGTGGGTGTTTTTGTAAATGATTGGCTCAGCTTCACGTCTGAAATAAATAGAAACGTCTCTGAAATAGAAATGAATAGAAACGTCAAGGTTATTATACTAAACTAAAACTGAAACCATAAAAAAATTTAAATTGTTACTGAAATAAATATATATTTAAAAAAAAAAAAACTTTATAACTTATTTTATGACAGCTAGTTTCCAAAGCAACGTATAATGTTCATGTAGTTTAACTGTGTACTAAATAACAAAGCCCCCCCCCCCCCCCCCCCCCCAGGTTTAAAACTGAAATGAAAATAATGAGAACTATACTGACAGACATAAAAAATAGTAACTAATAAAAAACACAAAAATTTATTAATTTAAAATAAGAAGGGAAAATACAAAAAGAAAAATTAATTAAAAAATTTAAAACATGCCCACATTTACACCCATGTTATTTTAGTATCATGCTATTTTAAACACATACACACAAATAATTTCCTATTTCTATTTGATTTTAAAGTTTTTGTTGTGTTCTTGTCGTTTTAATATAATTTTAAACAAATGTTTACTGAAGATAAGCTACAAAAACAATTAACTAAAAGGTCACGATGAACTGGGAAGGGTGTTTTGAATGTTAGTAGTGTCTATATAATATTCAAAACTCTTCAAAAGAGCATGTTAAGTAATATTGCTGATGTGGTTTGTGTCAGTGTGTTGGTGTCCGCCCCAGCTCTACTGCCGCCCCTGTCTCTGATGATGGAAAGCGTTCTACATGCTGAACAACAGCTCACGGACCGAACTAAAGCCAAACTCCTGTCAGCTCTCATCTTAGCCCTGCAGATACAAGGACTCAACGGTCAGTCTGCATGTTTGTTTGGGGATAACACATTACACCAACTGTGTGCATATTGTTTGTTCCGTTTTAACAATTCTTTAACATTTACTGGTTCAGGAGGAGATATTACCCAGCTTCCCCAGCTGCTGTTGTGTGTGTGTGAGATGGTTCAGGACGAGGCCCTGACGTTGATTGACAGCACACGTCACACGATACAGAGAGGTGACGTTCAGGAGGACGGCATGGAGACAGACAGCCCACACATACAGAAAGACCAGCAAGACTCAGTGAGTGTGTGTTTGTATGTATAATGTACACAGAATTAGGGCTGCACGATAAATCGCATGCGATATTTAATGCGAATCTTGTCAGTAAAGCCATTCTGTAATCAGTGGTAAATCTCCATCACGTGCGGGTTTTCACACGGAGCAGCATTAACTACACAGAGCCGTTGTTCACCGACAAGCTGCGCAAAACATGCGCAAAATATAATCGTGGTTCATATATGAGCCCACAGGTGATGGAGATTTACCGCTGATTAAAGAGCCGGCTTTACTGACAAGATGCGCGTTAAATATCGCATGCGATATATCGTGCAGCCCTACACAGAATGTATATATGCTATCCCATGATGTACTGCACTTAGGGCTGTGCAAAAAATCGAATGCGATTTTCATGCGCATCTCGTCAGTAAAGCCGCTCCTGTGATTAGTAGCAAATCTCCATCTCGTGCTGTCAGATGGAGCGGCATTTACTACACAGAGCCGTAGTTCACTGAGCTACACAAAATCGCGTTCAAAATCGGCAATGAATCGCATTCGATTTTTTGCACAGCCCTAACTGCACTTGACCTGATATTAACTATTAAAAGTTGATTAAAATTGTGGTCATTTGACAACAATATGGAAACTTGTTTCTGCAGTGGAATAAAAACAAATTCGGTAAGGGCAAAAATTATCCAGAAACTGTTTTACATGTCCATTTACAACCCTAAGATTTGTCCCTAGAATGAAATGGTCTGTTATTACCTATTGGAAGGTTCATGAATAATAATGTGAGCTATGCTCTGATTGGATGTTTCACAGGCAGTGGATCTCATTTCAGTAGCTCCCACAGTCAAACAGATCTCACTGTCAGCTGTGACGATGAGAGATTAGGATCCAACCTTATTATGTTGGAGCCGTATTAGACGAAGATACAGATTTTAGGAGATTTTGCAAGAATGTTTAGCATCTGTGGTATGAACATGATCGCTGCGAGACGCTGACGGAGTGAACAATGCTTGAGAGAGTTGTGAGTGAGGGCACGGACACAGCCTCTGTGTTGCCAGATCCAGCTATTATAAGAGTCTCTGGACTTGTCTTTTTTTCCACTTAATTAAAAATTTTTAGAAAGTTAATAAAGTGGGAAGTTACAGTTTAGGGTTAGCGATATATTTATCTTATCTTATCTTATTTGCAAAATATTTGAAATAATTTCAGTTTATTTTTATTTATTTATTGGTTTTTGTTTGTTTTAATAGCAATATCTGGAAATACGGCTGTCGCGATCGTAGAATTTGATTAGACTATTCTATTCGATTTTTAAAAATCCTCGACTTCATTTTGCTCGAGTCGACTAACCGGCAGAATACCGGAAGTGGCGCTTTTCACGGACGAGAATCCATAAAACACCTTATTAGACCGTTTCCCAAGGCTGATATATTAAACCCATTTAAAAATCATAATTAAGAATAATTGTGTTCCTAAAAGAAATGGCAAATATTAAGGATAAGTGGACTTTGAATGAAAATGGTGCTGGTCAATATTAACAAGGAATGAATCAACACAGTAAATGTGTAAAACCAATCGTAGGCCGTTGGCACACCCTGCAGGCTTTTGTTGTAATGCGTAATGTACATTAGCTCTATTGTTTATAATACATTGTATTTTAACAATTTTGTTCAATAAAATTATATAATTTCTTGCTTTTGATACTTTATTTGAAACAATTATTATTGCCTCATTGCTATTAAATATGTATTTTAAGTAATTTTAAAGGATTTTGTTCACTAACGTCTATTTTTATTACCACAAAAAAAATTTATTATAATTATAGGGCACTATGAAATCCATTTTATTTCCAAATTCATTTTTTTCCATTTTAATTTTTCTATACTTTTTATTAATCAAAAAGCCTGTCTAATTAATTGAGTTTTACAGTTTTATCTGTACCAAATTCTGTTTTCCATTATTTTCTAGATTCCATTTTAATGGTTTAATTAAATAATCCAAAGCATTGCCAATAATTGATTTATATATAAAAAAAAAATTATAATATATATATATATATATAGATATATATACAGTGGGTACGGAAGTATTCAGACCCCCTTAAATTTTCACTCTTTGTTATATTGCAGCCATTTGCTAAAATCATTGAAGTTATTTTTTTTTTCCTAATTAATGTACACACAGCACCCCATATTGACAGAAAAACACAGAATTGCTGACATTTATGCAGATTTATTAAAAAAGAAAAACTGAAATATCACATGGTCCTAAGTATTCAGACCCTTTGCTCAGTATTTAGTAGAAGCACCCTTTTGATCTAATACAGCATGAGTCTTTTTGGGAAAGATGCAACAAGTTTTTTCACACCTGGATTTGGGGATCCTCTGCCATTCCTCCTTGCAGATCTCTCCAGTTCTGTCAGGTTGGATGATAAACGTTGGTGGACAGCCATTTTTACGTCTCTCCAGAGATGCTCAATTGGGTTAAGTCAGGGCTCTGGCTGGGCCATTCAAGAACAGTCACAGAGTTGTTGTGAAGCCACTCCTTCGTTATTTTAGCTGTGTGCTTAGGGTCATTGTCTTGTTGGAAGGTAAACCTTCGGCCCAGTCTGAGGTCCTGAGCACTCTGGAGAAGGTTTTCGTCCAGGATATCCCTGTACTTGGCCGCATTCATCTTTCCCTTAATTGCAACCAGTCATACTGTGCCTGCAGCTGAAAAACACCCCCACATCATGATGCTGCCACCACCATGCTTCAGTTTTGGGACTGTAGTGGACAGGTGATGAGCAGTGCCTGGGTTTCTCCACACATACCACTTAGAATTAAAGCCAAAAAGTTCTATCTTGGCCTCATCCGACCAGAGAATCTTATTTCTCACCATCTTGGAGTCCTTCAGGTGTTTTTTCATGTGTCTTGCACTGAGGAGAGGCTTCCGTCGGGCCACTCTGCCATAAATCCCCGAATGGTGGAGGGCTGCAGTGATGGTTGACCTTCTACAACTTTCTCCCATCTCCCGACTGAATCTCTGGAGCTCAGCCACAGTGATCTTTGGTTCTTCTTTACCTCTCTCACCAAGAATCTTCTCCCCCAATAGCTCAGTTTGGACGGCCAGCTCTAGGAAGGGTTCAGGTC
This sequence comes from Sinocyclocheilus anophthalmus, assembly GCA_018155175.1. Lineage (NCBI taxonomy): Eukaryota > Metazoa > Chordata > Actinopteri > Cypriniformes > Cyprinidae > Sinocyclocheilus > Sinocyclocheilus anophthalmus. Next base: position 574,382 of record JADLZN010010937.1, read on the forward strand.
GTCCCAAACGTCTTCCATTTAAGGATATGGAGGCCACTGTGCTCTTAGGAACCTTAGGTGCAGCAGAAATTTTTTTGTAACCTAAGCCAGATCTGTGCCTTGCCACAATTATGTCTCTGAGCTCATCAGGCAGTTCCTTTGACCTCATGATACTCATTTGCTCTGACATGCACTGTGAGAAGTAAGGTCTTCTATAGACTGGTGTGTGGCTTTCCTAATCAAGTCCAATCGGTATAATAAAACACAGCTGGACTCAAATTAAGGTTTAGAACCATCTCAAGGATGATCAGAAGTAAATGGACAGCACCTGAGTTAAATATTTAAGTGTCACAGCAAAGGGTCTGAATACTTAGGACCATGTGATATTTTAGTTTTTCTTTTTAATAAATCTGCAAAAATTTCAAAAATTCTGTGTTTTTCTGTCAAAATGGGGTGCTGTGTGTACATTAATGAGGAAAAAAAAAACAACTTAAATGATTTTAAGCAAATGGCTGCAATATAACAAAGAAAAATTTAAGCGGGTCTGAATACTTTACGTACCCACTGTAATTATTTATATTTGTAGGTAGTTTTGTATTTTAGTTTCAGAAGAAAATATCCTGCAAATCTTACATTTTTCCGAAAATAACTTTCGTGGTAACTAATATTCTGGTAAATACTACTTTTTTACAAAAAGCTGATCTTTTTGATTTATAATTTTATTATAGTAGACTAGTGGATATAAAGTGCGATATAGTTGTCATTCTTGCAAGATAATACTGAACTTTTGATTTCCCAGACTGATTTGTGGACTGAAGGGATGGCCATTTGCTTAGTTTGCGAATTATGTTGCACTTTACGTTTTTACTGATTTCTTTTTTTTAATGAAATATAGTTTAATAAAATATTTTTAAGTAAAATTGTTGATTTTTTTTTGTCTGGGAAATTAATCGTTTAGATTAATCGATAGATTAAACGAAATAAAAATAGTTGTTAGTGGCAGCCCTAATGGCAACACTGCGATGATTCGGCTGTGCAGGGTCCTGGCTGGCCTAGAACTTGGGCTGGTATACGTTATGCAAATGTTGGGGGCGTAAACATTAATGATCCCGACTGTAATGTCACAGTCGGTGTTATGTTGGGATTAGCCTCTTTTTCAGTGGTCTTTTGCACGCACGAGATTTACATAAGAACATGGAAACAATGGTGTTTGAGGCTCACGGTATGTCATTTCCATGTACAGAACTCTTATTATTCAACTATGCCAAGGTGTAAACCACACTAGTTTTCCATTCTATGGCAACCTTTCACCCCCCCCCCCCCCCCCAGAGGAAAAAAAAACAAGTCAGAGCATTAAGGTATATTACTCAGAATTCCAAGAGATGTGAAAAAGAACGAGTTTATTAATCGCTTTTTTTTTTCTTTATTTTCTCCATTAGGAAAAGGGAAAGAGAAAAAAAAAAAAAAAAATAGGTATTTGTCTCAAAATTTTTTTTTTTTTTTTTCGATTTTGTATCTCAGAATTTTTTTTGTTTGCAAGGAAACAAAAATCTAAATTTGAGAAAGGTTTTTTTTTGTTTTTTTTTTTGGTTCATGATGTTCAATACATTTTATATGTGCTCCTCTCGGAGGTTGTCTTGCGTCTCCCCTAGCTCTCTCCGGTCATCATTGTAGGCAGTATATTGTGCAGTATATACAGTATGCAGTTATTCCATTTAGATCATAACCAGTATATCTCTCTCTGTCTCAGGTGTGTGTGTTAGCTCTTCATCTCTCTAAAGAGTTGTGTCGGGCTGACGAGGATGGTGAGCAGTGGCTGCAGGTGGTCAGGAAGCTGCCAGTTCTGCCGTCGGTTCTGAGCGCTCTAGAACTCAGTCTGCGATCCAAACAGAACCTTTACTTCACTGAGGCAGCGCTTCATCTGCTGCTCACACTCGCAAGAACACCGCAGGTACACACAGCAGCTTTAGGAACATTTATCCAAAGCAACCGTTGTAAGAGGACCCTTACGGTCAGTTCGCGTTTGTCTCTATGACTACCCAGGTGATGAATTCCTAAGAGGAGCTGACCTGCATATGCCATAGCCGCCGCTGCACTCATTCACGCCACGTGATGATAGAAATGTTGGATTATTTTAAGGTAGTAATGTACCGTATAAGTTGCCCTGGGATCTTTCGACGACCGCCATCCTGGAAAAAGGATGTGTTTAAAATTGATCAAAACTCTATGATAGGGTGTCTATTTTTTGATATCCTATCTATTATATTTTTGTCCACATTTTCACGGTATGTAACTGAACGTGATCGAAAAAAAAAATGTTACAAAATTCTTATCCTAAAAGGCCTTGTTCACCTAAAAATGGAAATTGTCGTTATTTACTCTTCCTCATGTCTTTTCTAAATCTATAAGACTTGAAAATATGAAAATATTTTTATGAAACCTGTGAGGTTTCTGTCCCTTCATTGAAAGTCCAGGTAGCCAAAACTTAGCAGAATATAAAGGCCTTGCAAAACAAATCCATATGAATAGAGTCAAAAAGGTTATGAACCACTGATTTTAATGCAAAGTGTATGTGAAACTTGGAAGATATTTGACTGTGATATGGGTGACATGTTAAAATCATAAACGACATTAAATATGTATTTCACTCCAAAAATGAACAAGTATCACACACTAGGACTTTAACATCAAGTCATGACTCAAAAATGAAATAAACTACTCAAAGATATATGATCAAAGTGATTGACTAAAATGAATGTTTGTCATGTTCCTGTAGGGGGCAGCAGCAGTGGCAGGTGCTGGAGTGATTCAGAGCATCTGTCTTCCTCTCCTCAGTGTGTATGAGGGTCCAGCTAACGGAGCCACGCAGGTACTGCCTTACAACTACAGCATCCTAATTTATTACATTTTTTTCCTGAGGAGGTTCAGAGACTTTGTATGATGGTTAAGGCTATAGATGGTATACAGTTTCGTCTACTGGGCATGCGCACGTCAATGTAGCGTCATTTTTGTCACACTGTACAACAATAATTACTGTTTTTGCATTATTGTAAGGCAGTGGTTCTCGACCTTTTTTCCCCGCTGGGCCACACTATGGTCCAAGTGCAAGACTCATGATGGGCCGCACGCATATCATTTACATATTACGTCACCAATACAAACCAACCAGATTTATAATATTATAGCCTAAATATTATGATATCTAATCGATTACATTAATTGAAATAAATAAATAATTCTACTCCCCATTAATAAAACACCCCTGATGCTGTCGGGAGCTGACCAATTTTGTGAAATTCGGCTCGAAAGGAGTAACGGCACAATGAAGTTGTGATTGTAAGTTGCAGTCTATAAGACTTGAGGCGCGACATTGCAGAAAATGTACGTTCACAAATGTAGCCTATGTTGATCCAAGTATGGAAAGCACTTTCGAATTGAATAATCTGAGGTTCTCTCCAGAGATGTTTTGCCACATTTCTGCAGTTAAGGATGATTGCTGCGTTTTAGTTGGCGGTTTTTGTTTTCTTTTGCCTGAACATCATCAAGTGTGTGGCGGGGCAAACCGAAAGTTGATGCCGAAAGTCTCCTTCACTGCTGATGCTGCGACTATTCTTGTTTGTACGTGTTCCTTCGCTGGCATTTTCCACATTCCGTTTTTCTCCCTTAATAAAAAATTTGTCCATTCTGATGCTCAATTTTACCGAACTAATGGCTGCTGATGACTATTTGAATTGAATTCTGCCAAAGTGCACGCTTGTAAGTGTTTGTTAAATGCGTAACGTTAATTACGTGAGTACAGGTCTGCTCATGTCTGAAAATAACATGAAAAAACGACCTTTTTTTTTTTTTTTTTTTTTTATTTACCAAAAAAAATTTATAACTATATGGTTTAGTACATTTTTTATTATGTAAATAAAACTAAATGGGTAAATGTTGGTAAAACTGAAAAAGTTATTTTTTATTGTGTTCAGCATGGTGGGCTGCATTTGAATTTGTGACGGGCCGTGGGTTGAGAACCACTGTTGTGAGGGGTAGGTGTAGACGTTAATAAAACACAATCTAATAGGTAGAAAATTAAATTTATTGTTAGCTTCCGGTTTTAGCTGTATCCCTTCTAGCCACTACCCTGTATGAGCGCAGCTGTTATCTCTGTCAGGCGTTTGTGCGGAAGTCTCAGGATGCCCCCAGCTGGACGGGTGTGTACAGACTGAGTCTGTCTCTGATGGAAAGTCTGCTGAAAACTCTCCGTTACAACTTCATTAATGAAGCGCTCGACTTTGTTGGCGTGCACCAGGAGCGCATTCTGCAGGTGTGTTTTTATGCCTATGTTTATATTGATTATATATAGAAATTTATTTATTTTCTTTCGTTTCCTAAATGTCTATTGTAATTCAGCCAGTTTAACTTTATTTTTTATTTTTCTATATATTTTACTTTTTTTATTTTTGTAGTTTTCATCCTTAATAGTGATTTTCATTTTTAATATAGTAATGATCCTGTCTGGTTGCAGTGGATTTTATGAGCACAATTTAAAAGCATTACAAGAAGTGCTATAATTTAAATACTTTTAATATACTTCATTATAATTATTGTCATTGGTAAAAAAAATGATAAAGGTCCTACTAGGGCTGCACGATTATGACAAAAATCACAATTGTCAATTATTCCCTTTAAACTGTAATTGACATTATTAATTATGATTATCACAATTTACATTGAATGACGTTTATACCATTGTTTGATGCAACTGCATGCCGTATTTTTATATGAAAATAAACAAGCTGAAAACACTAACTGAAAAAGCTTTAGTGCTTTTCTATAGTATTAAGCCTCAAATGTCAAATATACATCGGATTGGTTTCTTCTTTAAATTATAAAAAAAAGTAAAAATGTTAATGGTATTATGATGTTATACTCTAAAACTTAAATTAAAATAATGGGGGTGGAAACAAAACCCTTAAGGGGATAACATGAGGGAAAGCAAAAGAAAGCAAAAAACACATCTTAAGTGTGCAGAATAACATCAGTGGACTTTGAATGATTAATTGCCACTCTGAATGATTACATAATTGTGGCGTCCATAATTGTGCAGCCCTAGGTCCTACAGTTATATGCAAAATATATATTCTTTTGATTTTGAGGTGAGATAACCTACTTTTTTTTTTGTTTTGGCATTCACTCAAAATATATCTTTCCATTCCATCTTTCTCATTTTCTTTCAGTTTTCTTTGATGATGTTGTTGACATTGTTCCAGTTTTTCCGTTCTGTTCTGGTGTGAGCGTATGACGGCTCACTGAGGATGTTGTGTGTTGTATGTAGTGTCTGAACGCGGTGAGGACGGTTCAGTCTCTGGCGTGTCTGGATGAGGCCGATCACACGGTGGGCTTCCTGCTCCAGCTCTCCAACTTCTGCAAAGAGTGGCACTTCCACCTGCCGCAGCTGCTCAGAGACGTCCAGGTACACTCCAGCACTTCTGCTTCTTTCCTCTACAATTATTTCAGAAGTTAATCATTTAAGACAAGTATTTGTATTGTAACTTGTAGAGTTAGTTTATATATAAAATACTATGAACTATGAATTGATTTGAATATTGACTTAAAATTAGGACTGTCATTCATTAAATATTAATCTAATTAAGTACATGATGTTGATAAAGTAGTCTAATTAAATGCAAATTACATTTGGCTATGAAAATACCCCCAAAAGATATTTAATGAGTTAAATGAGAAAGTATTAAGTAGACATTACAAAGAGTAGCTTTAGAAAGAAATTTTATTTGATTCAACATAATATTTATTACACAAACCTGATGAATGGGCCTTTGAATCATTGATTCACCAGATTCGTTCAAAACAGATTCATTTAGAAACTAAACACCGCTGTGTTGCTCGAAGACGCACTGCAGTTCTGCTGCGGCTTTTTTAGGTAATATTTTTGTTGGCAAAACTGAGCAAAAACAGTTAAAAATGTAACATAGTAACTTCTTATTTACTGAACTGTTATATAAAATCACATTTGCACTCGTTATATTCGGGACAAACAGCATTCGTGTGATGCTGCTCGTGTGATATCGCTTATGTGATATAAATATGAGACCAAAACTCATACAGGAGCATTTTTGCCCCAATATCTTGAATTTTAGGGCATAACTGCACTTGTGGAGTTGTTGCCCTGCATCATATTTGTCAACAGTCAGCTGTATGAAATGTAAGATGACAGGTCTGGGAGCGGGGCCAGTGCGTTAACTGCGTTAAAATATTTTAATTGCGTCATTTTTTTCATAACTAAACCTGACAGCCCTACTTAAAATATTTACTTGAAGTCTCCCCTGAGATTTTGTCTAAAGGGTTCAGAAGTTAATGTTTGTGTGTTTCAGGTGAATCTGTGCTATCTGTGTCAGACGTGTACGTACCTCCTGCACAGCAAGAAAATGCTGCATCATTACCTGCAGGTATGAGACTTTGAGGCTCTGACCCATCTTCAGTTTGTCAGTGCTGTATGTGGTTGATTTATTATGCGAGTCTGTTTGCTCAGGCCAAGAATGGGGAGGGGCTTCCACCAGGGCCACACCCCCAGCATGCCATACAGCCCGCCTCCAAAGAGCAGGAGGAGGCGGAGTCTAAAGCGCTGCAGGCGGTTCAGTGCAGCCTGTTAAAGATCCTCAGCAAAACTCTGGCCACGTTACAGCACTTCACACCCGACTGCTGTCAGATACTGCTGGACCAGGTACACACATCCACACAATATAAACACTCGCCATTCACGGCTGGAGCGTTAAATCACACGTTTTTCTGTGTGTGTTTAGTCGATGGACCTTGCGGAGTACAGGACGCTGTTTGTGTTGAGTTTCACCACTCCTGCCTTTGACTCTGATGTGGCTCCGTCGTTTGGGACTCTCATGGCCACCATTACTGTGGCGCTGAGCATGCTGGGAGAGGTAGTGCAGCGCTTTCAGCTCTTCTGGTGTAATGAATGTTGTTTGTTTCTGTGCTGATTGTGGTGTTGTTTGTAGATTGAGAAGAGGAAGGAGCCGGTGGTGGTCTCTGAGGACACTCAAGCACTGAAGTGAGCAGAAACGCTCCTGTGATGTTTACAGTGCGGTGTGGGTTTGAGCTCGAGGTCGTCTCATGCTCTTTCTCTGTGGTTTCAGGTCTTTGCTGATGTTCTCGATGGAGAACTGCTTCTATGTGTTGATCTCTCAGGCTGTTCGCTGTCTGAAGGATCCTTCAGTTTTGCCCAGAGACAAACAGAGACTCAAACAGGAGCTCAGCTCAGAGCTGGTGAGTCCTTCATTGGGCTTAAGATATATTCAATTATTTCAATAAATCAACTTTATTGCCAATCATGAAATTAATTATTTGACCTCAAATCAAATTTTTTTTTCTATTTTTTATTTATCCATTTAATTATCTACATATTTTTTAAGTTTTGTGACTTATTTTCATTACTTGTAAGACCTAAATCATCCTGTGTGCACTGTTTTTTCCACAGATTCCTTTATTGTATTTTAACCTTTTATTTGATTATATATATACATTTTTTTTTTTGATGTTTTGTGATTTTTTTTTATTACTGTAAGACTATAATCATCCTGTCTGGAAAGTGTTTGTTTCAACAGATTCCAGATAAATTATATTTTTATTTACTGACATTTATTTGCTTTATCAACATTTTTATAATTACTGCAGAACTATAATCATCCTCTCTGGATGGTGTTCCACAGATTCCTTTTTTTGTTAATTGGTTGATTGATTTATGTACTTTTTTTTGTAGTTTTTTTATTTTATTTCAGTAAGACACCATGATAAATATGAAATTAGATTTGTATATCTTTTGATTTTGGGGTGAAATATGACCTTAACCAGTTTTTTGACACATTTGCTTGATTCACCCAAATGTTTTCTTTCAGAGTACGTTGTTGTCGACATTATTCCGTTTTTTCCGGCGAGGTTCCCCTTCCTCCCCAGCCAGCGGGCTGCTTCCCTCAGCGCAAACCAAACCACCCACACCAGGATCCAAGGCCACGCCGGAGGGCCAGGAGCCCTTCATTCAGCTGGTCCAAGCCTTCGTCCGACACGTCCAGCACTAGACGCACACATCCCGCTCTGATCAGAGCTCCATACTAAACGCTGATTCAGAGATCTGAATCGCACTCAAAGGGAAACTCCAGCAGAGTGAATCCGTTTCAGTGATTCTGGCTTCGACTTCGGTGAGCCGTTTGGTGCCAAAGCTCATCGCGGGTCCTGGACTGCACACAGGGCCTTTTCTATTTAAAAGCAGTTACCTTTTTTTCCTCATAAAAATACAGACGGCCCTACAGCAGCTGATAAAAACTGTCAAACATTGAAATGTTTTTGTAGTTACATGTATATAATTAAAACATGTTACAGATGTCTGTCATGATTGTATGCCATAGCTGTTTTGTATGAAACCTTTCTGTCCCAGTTGCCATATATTTGTCTTATAACCATAATAAACTGAAAGGGAGTAAAGCTGAACACGGTGCAACTTTTTGAATGGACACTAACACTTGTGCTAGAAAATAATTAAATATCGGTAACATTTAATTTTTAGAATTGCAATTATTTTTGTGACATTTACATTTTTATATTAACTGTTGGAAAACAAAAACAAAATATTTATTAGTTCTGTTCTCTTAATTTCTATTTTTATATGCATAAAACCTTATTTTGTTTCTGAAGATATATATATATATAAAATGTTAATGTCACTAAAATTATTTTAAATGTGCTGATGTGCTTATATTATTTTAAATGCTAAGGTTCTCTGCTTATAGTCATGCATTAGCATTAATTATATACCTAACAATAAACAAAACTTTAATCTACATTATGTTTTGACCATCTACGTTAACGTCTACAAATACATTTTAATGTTTCAAAATGTATAAACTTTACAAAACAAACATGCACAAGTAATAGTAAGCAATAGTGTAGTTGGGTCAAAGACGTTATGATGTCCACATCAAAAGAAATGTACAAAAATGTCCATAAAAAGCACATTAAATGTAACTAAAGTGTCTACTTTTAAGGTTTAAAATAAGTTTTTGGAGAATAAAATGTCCAAATTTTGTTCAAATAATGCTACATTTCATTCAGTGTAACAATATTTATGTAAAAATTCAAACATGCTTATTCTGAAGTGTACATATTAAAATATATAAAAGGGAGCATATTCAATTTTGTGTTTTAAGTGAGTAAAAAATTCTTACTGACAAATGGGCAAAACCTAGGAGAGTGGCAAATTTAAAAAATGTAAAATTACAACTTAGTATTTGGGGTGAAAGTGTCATAAAATGATTTTTGTTGTAAATATCCCTGACAAGATTGTTACACAATGACATTTTAGTGGGTGTCTTCTGGAAATCTGAAAAATGTATATTTATTTTTTTGCCCTGAAAAACAAACAATTTAAAGCAGTATTATACTTATGCTTAAACCCTTTTTCTCTTTGACCCATTTATAAATGTATACAAACCTGGTTGTTTAAAAAAACAATTTGCATTCATGAGGCTAGCTAATGTATTTTATATTCTATAGAGGTTTTGTTTTGGTTAAATGTGTAATTTATTATACAGTAAATTTAGTGCTGTGATATCATAGATGTCATTGTAGAAATGGATCAGTCACATTCAGCCTTGATTTGTTTATTCCATTAAAATGTCCAATAAAAAAATTTTCATAGACAAACTTAATAGGCTTACTAATAAAAAACTTAAATCGTATGTAAATGAAATTTATAAGGTTTCTTATTCACTCAACCTCCAAAATAAGATTTTTAAAGTTTCACCACTCATGTTGCCAATATAAATATCTTAAGTCTTGCTGTAAAGATTGAGTAGTTGAATAAAATCTAATGCTGATTAGTCCAGCCTAATTCAAACCGGTTTACCATGAAAGCAGAGAGACTGTTTTATGAGGGTTTAAACATTTACTTTAAACACAGTCTGCTACATTAAACCATGCGCTCATTAAATGTACATGTACCATTCATTTACATCAAAATATGAGATCTTAAGCAGGATAATACAGCATCACAGGAGACCGGCAGTTAACATGAGACTGTCTAAAACCAGTATAAAACTAAAGCTCAAAGTATTTACAGGAGAAAATCTCTTCCGCTATTAAAAAACATTCCCTTTTACACGGTTAAATGCTCACTGTATATGTGCAAATAATTCTGAACGGTGTCAGCGTACCTCAAAAAGAGTAATAAATTAAGAACCCAAATTAAAAGAGAAAACCATGATGTAAGGACTCAACAGTCCTGACCTGGAGTCAGTGAAGTTTCTAACAGCCACAGTGGGAGGAGTTTTCACTGCAGGCTGAGCCTCTGCCTGAATGCTGCTGACAGGCCACGCCCCCCAACTGCTGATTGGTCACTGGCCATTCAGTGGGACGTCCTGCAGAAACATAATCAGAGATGTGTCGGGAGCCAAACAATCAAGCAAATCCATGCAGAGCATCTCAAGCCTGAAATAAAACCCCTTCAGACAAACACAGCAGAGACATGGAGTAAAACTCTTCATACGGGCCACTGGGGTTTAAACAACTGCAAGCAAAAAAACATTTGAATAAAGGAAAGAGAGCAGTGAACATGCAGCGATCGTCATGCAAAGAAACAGATCTGCTTCTGAAAGCACACAAACACACGAGCCTTCATTAAACTAACCTTCCACCTGCAGAGCCTTCAGCCCAAAAACATTCAGATAGTTAGACTGAAAGACAGAGCATTAATATCATGAAGACAGGAAAGAGAAAAAAAGTAAAATATCTACAGATAAATGTCCTTTACAAAGAAACGTTCAAGACAACAGAACATTAAAAAAATATTTTAGAGGTACTTTATGTTGTAGCCAAAAAAACAAACCAAAAAAAGGATCAAAAAAATGGTTAGAAAATAAATGTCATACTAAGTCCACAGTATTGTCTTGTGATTATGTTTTAGTTTTTATTATATGGCAATAAATTAATTCTGACATCCAAAAAAGAGTTAATAACAGGATTCACCATCAAACTCTCCTTGAATACTTTGGTTCCAAAAATATGTTTGCAAGTATTTCATTTGTCATTCAGTTGCATCACAATTTATTTCATATACTTAAAAGTCTACTATATAACACTGCAAGGTTTATTTTATTTTAAATAAGTAAATCAATTGAACCGAAATGCAATTAACTTTTTGAATATTCTTTTTTATTTTAAATGATTAAATAAACTATATTTATTTTATAGTGTATATTAAATAATAAACTAATTCCGACATTCCCCCCAAAAAAGGTTTATTGCACAATGACAAAAATTACCATCAAAACTCTGCTTGAATACTTTGGGTCCAAAAAAATAGTTAGGAAGCATTTTATTTTTTTTATTCCATGTCATGCAGTTGCATCACATCCTCCTTGTGACCATCATGTGCAACTTTTTTTTTAATGTTTTTGAAAGAAGTCTCCTCTGCTCACCAAGTCTGCATTTATTTGATCAAAATACAGTAAAAACAGCAATACTGTGAAATTTCATTGTAATTTAAAATAGAGTTCGTTTTTAATTTGATTATTTGTAACATACTTATTTTTGTGATCGCGCTTGCCCAAGCTGAATTTTCAGCATCATTACTCCAGTCTTCAGTGTCACATGATCTTCAGAAATCATTCTAATATGCGGATTTGCTGCTCAAGAAAACAGTTGTGCTGCTTTATATTTCTGTGGAGGCCTCGATACATTTCCCTCAGGATGAACAGAGTTTGGTTTGCTCTCATGTAAAAGAACACAAAGGTAAACGCACCTCCAGGTTTCCTCTGGCTCTCTTCAGCACGCCGTGAGTCAGAGACACTGCAGAAACACGACACACACATCAGTGTTGGTTGACTCTGCATGAGTGTGAGTGTGTGTGTGTGATTCCTGCTCTACGCTGCGGTCCGACGTGATGAACAAGCGCTCTCCATGCCTCTTTGAGCTGGTTGCTGGATCTGAGGTGTTTGACGGCTCTGCTCAACATTCTCTCCTGCTGAGACAGACGAGTCTTCAGACGACTGATCTCACTCTTCAGCAGCTCCTCCTGATGACACACACACACACACACACACACACAGTTAGCACAGTACTGCTGGCAATGATTTTACTAACAGAGTTTCACATAATCACTGAATTAGAAATTATTGTGTGTGAATTGTAAATTATTGTGAGGTTTGTTGGTATCAGGGTTTATTTCTTATTTCTCATTTTTATGTATCAGTCGCAATGCTTCACAATGTATTCATTTCATCACTGATTTTTTTAGTCTATATTTCATATATACTGTAATACTGTAATGGAGGTGATTTTTATTTCACAGAAATAAATGTTAAATTCTATTTTAATTCAATTAAATTAATTTCACACCGTTAGTCACATTTTATAGTATTTTTTATTTAATGGTAAGAACACGCCACGGTGTATTTTGTTTAACAAATACATTTTAACTTCATTGTAATTAAAAGTAATCAATGTCACACTTTATTATATTTTTATTACATTATTAGGTATATTTTATTTCACATACTAAAAGAAAATGGAAATTAGTTTTTATTTATTTATTTAAATAAAATAAAATGTGACCATAAATAAAGCGATAGGAACACATTAGCATGTTTTTAATTATTATTTGACTTAATTGTCATATATTTAATTTAATCTATTATATTATATTTCAAGGTGTATTTTACTTCACAAATAAATTTGAATAAAATGTTAATGTCACACCTTGTTTCTGGTCTCAATTTATTGTATTTTTATTTCATGATAGGAACACGTCAAGATGTATTTAATTATTTCATCTTATATATAATTTAGTATACTATATTACATTACAATATGTGTTTTATTTCACATAAGTAAATAATCAAATTGATAAAAATTAACTTGATTATACAAAACAACATTGTATTGTGATTTTTTTTGCCTATAAACCAACAGTTAAGTGAAGTTTATTTGCCTGAGAAGTATTTTATTTCACATAAATAAATACATTTCACACTTATTGATGGTCACATTTTATTATATTTTTATCAAATAAAAAGGAACATTTCATGATGCATTTAATGTCAGTTACCTTCCTTTATTAGTCTTAAGTCATGGGTGTATTCACAGCTGTCTTGTTAGGTTCGATTGAATCAAACTCAAATTAGTTTCTCCTCTTAGTGCGGATCTTTTGGGCAGGTGTGAATACAGCAATCGCACTCAGGTGCGCACCAAACAACCGCACCGAGACCCAGCTGAAGAGGTGGTCTCGGTCCGCTTCCAAATGAACTCTGGTACGGTTGAATGGATGACCTTAGCACACGCATGGTTTTGTTTACAATTTCTGGTTCACTTGCAAAAAGGGTAGAATGAAAGCGAACCGCACCAAACAAACAAAACAAAATCAACACTGTATTTGGTCCGGACCAAAGCAAGTGAACTAGTGGACTTTCCTGGTGTGAATACACCCTATATTTAAGCTTTATCTAAATAAAAACCTCATGTTACCTGTTGAGTGTGTGTGGCGTCTCCTGAGGGTAGTGAGACTCTCCAGAGCAGTTTGAGAAGTCGAGCGGCCTCCTCCAGAACCTGCTGCATGGTGTTCACACTCTTCAGCTGATCCACATCCTGACACACACCACAGGAAACACATTCAGTGCTGAAACATGACCCTAACACACACCAGACTGAGTGAGTGTGTGTGTTCTCACCCGGCCGCAGTCATGTATCTGTGTGTCCAGATCTGCAGTGAGTCTCTTGGCTTCAGTGATCTGTTTGCGCAGGGCGTTATAGTCCTCGATCAGACCCAGAACGTGACGCCCGCGTCTGTCCGCCCACAGCCGGTGACCCGGGACCAGCCGGGACGGAGCGTGGGAACCAGAGTCCGCTGAGCTACCGCTGTCTGAACACAAACAGAAGTGGAAATGACCATTTCATTTTCAGGGTTTATGAGCAAACTTCACAAAAATTACTTGGGAGTCAGATATAAAAGAACATTTACATTTAGTCATTTAGCAGACGCTTTTATCCAAAGCGACTTACAAAGTAAAAGAAGTGCATAAAGAAAACTAAAGCCTATTTTTAGAACCATAAAGATTTTGAGATATTATTCTCAATTAAGCACCAATTGCAATCTCATTACTGTAATGCATCTCAAGGTTTTATTTTACTAAAAGAATATATATAATAAAGATTCATATCTAATAACAATGACTGACAATGACAACAATGATAAATAGTATATAATAATACCGTATTGGCCCGAATATAAGACGACCCTGATTATAAGACGACCCCCCTTTTCCAGATGTACCTTTTGGAAAAAGGTTTTTTTTAAAACCAAATCTTGTTTTTTCTCAGTAGAACACATTTTGTCTTCAATTATTTTAATTTTGCATGTTTTTCCTATTTAAATTTTTGTTTTGAAAGTACGGTAAAAACCGGTAAAATGTACCAACAATCACATTTAAAAAATACACTTTTTAATATACCATTAAAAAAAAAAAAACGGTAGCCCATCTGAATTATCCATCTAATAGTAGCCTACCAAAATCTTATTAACAGCAGAAGTTAAATCTGACTGTAGTCTTCAAATCTGGGTACTGTCTTATGTTTTAAAATCACAAAGAGCGTTTGGTCCCATCAGGCTAACGTGACACTCACGACTCATGCAGCTGTAAGCTTTTCTTTTTCTTTTGTTTTTACTCGCGGTCTTTACAACACGCATTACATTACGTCTTTCATGGCACACTCGTTTTATGCGTAGTTGGCGCCACATATTGTTGGGGGTGTATTAGTGACATTCAAAGTCTGACCCCTGACTTCAGACGAGACCCGCGTTTTTTTTCGATGTTTTCCAAACAAAAAACAATCGTCTCATTTCGGGACAATACCGTAATTACTTAAAGTCACAATTAGGCTTGCTGTGCTAGACGGTGTTTTAAACCGGTGCTTAATTTTTACCGGTGCACCGCCCCCACCGTCGTTCTGATTTTTTTATAGTAGCAAAAATAAAATTATTACTCCCTCGTTCAGTAGAGGACAGCAGACACTTTTAAAAACTAAACGCTCAATGCAGCATCCCAAACTGTGCGCAAACGACAGTGCAACCCACGGAGCAGAGGTCCATATCTTGATTTATCACGTGAGTAGAGTGAAGGTCGAGCTGACACAAGACGTTGAGGTGAGAAGACAAGACGAGTGGCAGAAGATTGATTAGAAAAGGAAATGGCAAAACGCGCCTGTTTGGCATATTTCACAGATCTTACGAAAACCCCCTCCTATTGACTGGAAGTTATTTATTTGGTTCCACAGTGTTTGCTGATGACTTTATTTAAACTTTGTGTATTTTATATATTTTATTTTACATCAAGGTGAATATGGCCGTGCCTCCAAGCTTTCTTACTCGTTTTATTATTTTATTAGGCATATATGGTGTATTTATATTAGTTTTGTTAATAAACGTTCTATGAGTTTGACGTTGTTATTGCTTGAACTGAATCAACACCGAACTGCCGCTAATTTGAAAGTGAAAGTAAAATGCGCACGGCACTTTTACAAGCCATTTGAAAGCGAAGAAACGAGGACACTCAAACGAACTAACCCCCACCACCACAACGGGAAAATTTCCTCACCGTCACAACCCTATTCACAAACCCACAAAATGCCCCTAAAACAAGTACTACTATGATGTATAAACAACGTAATTCATAATTTGTCCTATAAACAGGCTGCAATTTCTTATTCATTTTCATGCTCTTTAGATTCATCACTGCAATGTGAATCTGTTCATAAACTGACCAATATCTTTATAATCATACAAACAACAGAAATGGTCAAAGATGCATACCATGTGCAGCACTGGACGCATCTGTATGCAAGTGAAAAACATCTGAGAAAAAGAGATGAAAGGAAGAAAGAAAGAAAGAAAGAAAGAAAGAAAGTGAAAGATGGATAAAAAGAATGAAATGTCAAAAGAATTACCAAAAAAAACAAGACAGATCAAGAGAAAGATACATTGAAAAAATTAAATAAAACAAAAAAGAACGAACGAACAGAGGAACAAAAGGGAAAGGAAAGATTGAAAGAAAGAAAAAAAAGAGAAAGGAAAAATTAACACAAAAGAACGATCAAAAGAAAGAATGAACGAAAGAAAAGAACAACCAAAAGAAAAGATAGACCAAAAAAAACAAGAAAGAATGACAGAAAGAGAGAAAGAACAAAACCACACAGAAAGAAATAAAACAAAAAATTAATTTAAAAGAATGACAGAAAAAATGGAAAAGAAAAAACAAATGAAAAATAGATTGAAAGAATGACAGAACAACAGAAAGAGCGAAAAAACAATGCAAGAGAATGAACGAAAAATGAAACAAAAGAAACAGAAAAAATACATTTTTGTCTTTTGTTTTAATGATTGTTTTCTTGAATCTTTCATTTGTGTTACATTGGTTTAAATATCACTGTAACCTCTCAGAATTAATGCTTTAACAAAATTGCTCTCCAATAATTAATGCATCTCAAATAAAGAGACTTTGTGTGTGTGTGTACCTGTTTTGGGCAGCAGGTAGTTGATGTTGATGGTTGATTTGGGGTCGGTGTGGGTCAGCAGCTGTTGTTCCAGTCTCTGTCTCAGTGTGGTGTTGATCTGGATGCTTCTCTCCAGCTGAACACGCAGCTGTCTGATCTCAGCCAACAGCTCGCTCAGATCCGCTGCTGAACCGCTCTCAGATCCAGAGCCACGGCCCTCACCTGAATACACACACACAGATATCAGCGGTGTCGCAACCCTCCCTCGACAGCACGTTCAGGCATCACGAATGTGTGTGTGTGTGTGTGTGTGTGTGAGAACGCACCTGTGTGAGTGTGTGTGGAGTTCTTCATGTGCTCATGCACCTGCAGCTCCACACGCACAGACTGCAAGAGCTGCTGGGTATCACACAACTGCTGCCTCTGATGACTGTTCTCACACTGCAACCTGAAACACACACACATCAGTGCATGCTCAAAATAACTTTATTATGTTGTCCTCACTGGGTGCATGCAAAACTAACATACAGTGCAACAGCAACTATGTTTGATGTCAAACAAATTGTTATTTTTAGATGATTCATTTTATTTGAATCAGACACACCAATTTGCAAATTAGTCTGAATCAAATATATTTGAATTTGTCGGACAACCAACTCACTCACTGAATGAGTGCAAACAATCACTGCATTAAAACAATTTATTGCTTACTGAATGAGTCAAAATGATGACTGCATTAACAATTGAACTACTTACTGAATCAGTCACAATTATTGCATTAACTGACTCAGTGAATTGGTCAAAATGCTTACTGCTTAACCAAAAAGTCAGAAAGATTACTGCATCAACAACTGAACTGCAGATTGAATCGGTCAGAATGCTTATTGCATTAACTCGCTCACTCACTGAACAACTGTCTCACATAATCAATTACTGCATTAACAACTGTATGACTCACTGAATCAGTCAGAATAATTACTAAAATAACTGAATCACTCACTGAATCAGTCAGAGCAATTACTGCATTAATAACCGAATCAGTGAATCAGTCAAAACAAAGATTACGACATTAAAAACAATCATTTACTGAATCAGTCAGAACAATTATTGCATTAACAACCGAGTCACTCACTAGGCCTACTGCAATAAAAAAAATAACTTAACTGGATTGGTCAGAACAATTACTGCATCAACAACTAAATCACTTCCCTGAATCATTCAGAATGCTTACTGCATTAACAACTGTCTCACAGAATCAGAACATTTTCTGCATCACTTATTTATGCAGAAAATGCCTGCATTTAGCAGGTGAGAAATGCTGTGAGCTAAAATGTTTGTAAGATTTAAAACCATTTAAATATTAACTGGTTGTTCCCAGTTAAAGATACTCATTTGTAAATGTAAATGGAGATGTAGGAAACACAGATGTGCAACAACTAAAAAAATTCAGGGATGACATAATGAGTGTGTGTGTTTGTAACATGAAACTCATTAGCCAATTACACATTTACCTCCTGGATTACAAATAATTGCAATAATTAAAGCAACTCATTACACAGGCCCTCTGAGAATGACACATGATACACAAACACACACATTACATGATACCAGATCCCTGTGTGTATCTGCAGCTGATCTCTTTTATAAGAAACACATTTTCCTGTAGATGGATGTGCCGTATATGTGTTACCTGTACAGGTTGTCCTGTAGTTGCGTTTTCTCCTGTTTCAGTGTTTCACACTCTTTTCTGCTCAACTCTAGTTTAGCGGTTCGTCTGGCCAAAGTCTCCCTCAGGCGGTCGTTCTCCTTCTGTTTATCTGTTTAAAACACACAACTGTGACAACAGCTAACAGATCACATCTAGAAAATAGTTTTAAAAGTATAGAGCCTATGTTACCTCGTGCTCCCTGATTGAGCTGCTCTTTGAGTGTGTGGTTTTGGGCGAGGAGGAAGTGAAGTTCACTGCTGATGTGAGCCTGATCCTCAGAACCAGCGATGAAGATGTTGGTGGCTGTTGATCACATAAACAAACACTCACATATTGAGTGATCTGAAGAGCGTTGTAAACCACTGAAAACATGAAATGAATGCGTACGAGTTTGTGTGTTCACCTGAGTCTTTTTCAGCTTCCTGTAACTTTCTTTCTAACTGTTCTCGGAGTCTCTCGTTGGTTCTAATCGTCTCTTCAAGATGCAGACGCAACGCTCGGATCTCCTGCAGGTGTTCTGCTAACAGATCTAAGAGAGAGAAAGTAAGAAAATAAGTAAGTGGATGACGTCAATGCTGCAGCTACTTGCATACTATAACGTTATATCTCTCTGACTCTACCGGAGTTGATGGTCTTGCTCGCTGACGTGTTCTGCTGCTCCGGCTGCTTGTCTTCGGTCTGGCTCTGTGGTTTGTGCTTCAGGACAGATCGAGTGAGGTTCAGCTCACTGCGAAGTGTAGCGTTCAGTTCCTCGCTGCTTCTCAGCTGCTCCTGCAGATGGCCATTCTCCCTCTGTAGCATTCGGACACTCCCCTCTCCATCATCGTCCACGCCCCCTTCGACAGCCACGCCCCCAGAAACCAGCCGTGTATTTGAAAATGCATTGCCATTGGTTGCCTTCAGCCCTGCAAGAAATGACAAGAAAGATTTGTTTACAACTGCATACAAGAATAAGCATGAGCCGTAAAGTAATTCTGCACATAACTTGTGTTCTTAATTATTTTTGGTGAATTTTGAGCACAAAAACATGCTAATAGCATTTCAGCAATTTTGTGCATGTCTCCTTTGCCGTCATTCAATTGTATTAAATGAAGTATGAGGTTTATTAGACACATCAGCATTCAACAGTTTGGTGTCTCTTCCGCTCACCAATACTGCATTTATTTAAATACAGTAAAAACAGTAATATGTGAAATATTATTACAATTTAAAATAACAGTTGTCTATTTGAATATATTTTAAAATGTAATTTATTCCTGTGATCAAAGCTGAATATTCAGCATCATTAGCCCAGTCTTCAGTGTCACATGATCCTTCAGAAAATCTACATTACAAATACTTTTTATGAAAGATCATGAAAACAATATTTTATGTATTTATAATAACATGCACTATTGAACAAAGCACAATAACGGGACACTTATTAATAAAGTAAACTGTTAATTTGACTTCAGGTTGAGCTTAATGTCTTAAAACACAGTTTCAAATATTGCTACCAATTTAATCGTTAACTAAATCTGTTTTTGGTAATTAAAGTTGAAATAAAATGTACATTTTAGACAAAAAACAAAAAAATAGAAATGTTGCTTCAAAAACTACATTAAATAAACTAAAGTACTATGCACCAAACACTAAAATGGAAATAATTAAATTAAGCTAAATAGAAATATAAAAAATAATAAAAGCACATAAAAATAGAATTTAAAAAAATCTGGGGGGGGAAAACGAATTGAAAATATTTTTTTTTAAATATTGAAATAGTACATACATAGTGCTACAATAACACTGGTACAAACATCAACTTCTGTTACTGAAGCCTAACCTATAATTCAAGACAGCAAGGAATCAGCAGGACTTAAATGCAGAACTGGACATTAATGCTAGATTTTTACCTTCCTCTTTGGAGGCTTTAAGCACTTTTCTCCATCTGCTACGAGAGACGGCGTTATGGAGCACAATTTGTTCACTCATGTCCAGAGCCGAGCTACTGTTAACCTAGTCCTGATCTCACTATAACGCCAGATCTCAGGATAGTTTCAATCCAGTAGAAAGTTTAGCACAGCTGTAACATTCTCACAAACATATATCCTGTCTAAACGACAATTCAGCATCACTTAAAATTAGACACTCTCGCCTCTAAGAGCGTTAGGGCTAAAGAACCTGCAAATATGGTGTATCCCCATCAGGCGCTCACTGAATACACACTCAAAAAAAAAAAAAAAAAAAAAAATCTCTTGATCTATTTGTCCCAGATGCTGGGAAACCTGAACCAGGTCGTTCTGAAGAGAGATCAGGAGTAACAAATTCCTTCTGTTTGCTAGTGTAGTGCTGTGAGAGTTAATCCAGCATCTTGTGCCGATGCTTTTAGTGAAGAGCAAAATCTATCCATTTCCATGATACTTAACAAATCATCAACACACCGGCTCAGGGCTCTTAACGGCTCTCAGGAGGGCAGAGGAGATAACAGTGCATACTGAATAATGCATCTGTAAGGGCTAGTAAGGGGACACCAGCCTCAGCTCCTGCCGTTTCACTACACGACTCAAATACTCAAGCCCGCAGATTAACGAAAATAGACAAATGCATATTTATTCAAGACAGCAAACATGGGTTCACTAAAACACCTCAAAAGACACAATCAATGTCAAAAAATGAATAAAAATGTCAATGTCATAAAACTGTTTCGCAGTAATATTATAATTATGCATCACACCAAAAATCAGAATTTAAAACTTAAAATTAGAAATGTAAATTAAACTTGCTATGGCAAAGGACTGAAATAACTACTAAAATTACTCAAATAAAACTAAAATAAATAAAACCTAAATAGAAATGATAAAAACAACAAAAGCACATAACATTACTAAAATTAAAAAAACTTAAATACTAAAATAAACTACTAAAATTGTATTACTAAAATAAATACTAAAAAAATGTAAAATATTAACAAATATTATAAGAGTTTACTAAAATAACACTGTCACTATAATTACTAAAACAAAAAAAATAAGCTTAATAAAAAAATTTAAAGACAAAAGCACAAAAAAATGACTAACATGAAAACAGAAAGTAAAAAAATAAAAGGTAATTGAAAATATTCATAAATATAAGAGTTTAAATAATACTAAAATAACACTGGTTATAAAAACAATCATAATACATATTTCAAACAATAAAAAAGACATACATAGAAAATTACTAAGACAAAAATACAAAACAATAAATCCAATTAAAAATATTAATAAATAATGTAACAGTACATAAATAATACTAATACAACATCAACCGCTGTTACTTAAACCTAACCTATTATTCAAGACAACAAGGCATCAGCATCACTTAAATGCAGAACTGGACAGTTAGTTTACATAGAATTAAATAACATAAGCATTTAAACTGTGAGACAGTGAGAAATGGCACAAGACTTCAGTGTTACTAAGTACCAAAACTCATTTGACCGGCATATCTCTCCAGGTCAAGAGGTCACTGGCAAATCAACAAGAGCCCCATGTGAAGGTTTACTGGATAAATAATTCAGCTTGATTTAAAAGGTGCTCCGCCTTGAACTGAGATTACATTCATCTATTAGCAAGGAGTCCGTTTCAGGTTGATAAAACATTGAAGAACTTTATTGGAAGGATGTTCACGAACGTTCAGTTCTAATTTAGCATTCTGATGTGTTAGCTGAGATACAATCAGACACATTTAGAAACCAACTTACACCTGATGAGGTGAGTGTTACCTGTGTGAGGTCTGTTGGGGGTCTGCCTGCGGACAGCAGGAGGGCTGTCGTGGAAGGAGGTGGTGCCATCATTGGACAGCCTGTCACTCATCTCGGAGTCGGAGTGCTGGTGCATTCTGGGAACTTGCATTCGCAGTTGATGTTGCAGAGAATGAATGAGCCGGTCTTTCTCCTGTAGTTCTGCAGAGAGTCTGTAACACACACAAACAATTACAGAGAGAACAAAACTATCAGAGGGACACAATAAAACAAATCAACAATACCACAACAACACACAAGATAACAGGGAAATTAGGAAGTAAAAGAGTAAGGCTAAATCCCAAATTCTATACTTGTATTAGTCTAAAAAGCATACATGGATGCATACTTTAAATCACTATTCCTTTAAGTTTTAACAGTCAGTATTTTTTTGTTTGTTTGTTAAATAAGTCTCTTCTGCTCACCTAGGCTGGATTTATTTAATCAAAACAGTAAGTTTTTTTTCTATTTGAATATACTGTAAAATGTAATTTATTCCTGTGATCAAAGCTGAATTTTCAGTATCATTACTCCAGTCACATGATCCTTTAGAAATCATTCTAATATGCTGATTTGCTGCCAAAAAAACAGTATTATTATCACTGTTGAAAGCAGTTGTGCTGCTTTATATTTCTGTGGAAACATTTTATTTTTTTTAAGATTCTTTGAATATAAGGCTCAAAAGAACAGCATTTATTTCTTTCATGTTTTTTTTTTTTCATACATTTATTTTGGAAAAAAGTAGCAGTGTAATTTGTGAGACATTAATCATTATCTTTCATACTATATAATATGGATAGTATATGAATTGGGATGAAGCCTGAATCTGGGCATAAAAGACTGTCACCCAAAGAGAAAATTCAACATAAAAACAAAACCTAAATGACCCTAAGAAAGACTTCCATTGTAGAGGTATGAAACACGCTGCACTGCACACAGGCCCTTGCAGGCAGCACTCACAGGTCAATGTAATGCTGTGTGCTAATGGCAAGATTCTGGTTCTGCCTGCACAAATAAACCATCTGTAGCTGCTGCTGTTCTCTGTCGCCCTCCAGCTGAGAGCGCAGGTACTGCAGCTCCTCCCACACCCACTCACAATCGCTGTTGGGAGGAAGCCAAAGACTAGGCCATCAAACACCAGCTGGATGAATGGCTAATAGTAGCAACAGACTCACACCAGTGTAACCAATCATACTATTGCGGTGTTCCATTCCATTTCTCCTCTATTACATACTTTCAGATTTACAGATTTCAGTATTTGTGAGATCACGGTGCATCGCTCTTAGCCGATATGAAGCTGAAAGCTGTTCTCACCTGAGCATCATCTCGGACTCCGCTTCTTCTTCATTATCCATACCAGACCCTCCTGTAGAAACTAAAGGATAACAGAAAATACATAAACTTCAACATTTTAGTTTATTTATGGCTATGTTCACAATGGAATACTACTGCCTCTGCTTCAAAGTTTCCCATCGCTACCATTCTTCATTAGTGGTTTCTCTGTGTTGGTGTATATTTACCCTGCTCCAGTTTCTCCAGCAGGCTCAGGCTGTGATCCAGATGCTCTCTGAGCTGGGTTCCCTGAGCAGAGTGCATGTTATTAGGCTGAAGTAACTCCTCTAGAGCTCTTCTGAGCTCCAGCAGCTGTTTACGCTGTTCCACACCCAAACCACGAGACACACGTATCTGTTCCCGCAGCTCACACAACTCCCGGGCCTGAGACTGGACCAGAGACTCAATCCTGCCGAGAGAGAGAGAGAGAGGATGACATTTCACTAAAAAGCCACAAGATGAAGGATACCGTTGTTGATGATGATCATGAAGATGGCGATGAAAGCTACCTGGAGGGAGAGCCTGCTTGGCTGCTTCTGTTCAGGGTTCTCTCTCTTTCTCGCTGAGTGCTCAGCTGGGCGATTTGAGCCATCATCATCTTTGTTTCCTCCTCCTCTTCACCTGCTGTGGGTTCAGAGGTCACACTCAGGAGCTCAGTCGACAAAGACTTCTTATGCAGCTGCCTCTGGAGGTTCTGGATTACTTTGTTTTGTCCTTCGATCTGTGACCTGAGCTGCTGGATGTGCAGGGTGGGGTCGGCGTGAGGGTCGGAGGGTCGAGGGGAGCTCAGGCCAGGAGAGCTGTGGTACGAGGGGCTGGATGCGGTAGTGTCAGGTGAAAATCGGTCCTGATTGCCCGTGAGGACAGGAGACAGAGTGGGAACCAACCGCAAAACACCATCCACATCTAATAGTGACATCAAACACACAGAGGACAAAGAAAACACACATACAAAGACATAAAAAGTTGGATTTAAGTTAATTACAGCAATGGTGGAAGGAGGTTACAGTCCTCAAAGATGCCACATTAGTTACATTATTAAATCAGGGATGGTTTGGTCATGCAGTGGAAGTGATTAAAACAAACTTAGCACACACAAATACGTGCTGACAAACACATAACCAATGTTAAAGGACAAGTGCACCCAAAAATTGTTTACGCTCCCTCGTGATTTTTACCCACAGGAAAAAAAACAGCACCATCATTCTGTTCAACTTTGGTGTTAAGTGGAGTAAAAAGTTATACAAGTTTGGAACAGCATGATTTAATGGAAGTATTTTCAATTCTGGGTGAACTATCCCCTTAAATTACCCAAAGCGTAACACCGTTGTTTATTATGATCATGCAGTCAGTAGCAGTTTGCATGGATCATCAATGGAGATAAGAGATTCTGAAACTGCCTTTCCATGCAGAAACCCTCACATGCAGACTTATTAAAAAGAAGTGTTTTTCCCCTGTCTACCTGTGCTACTGCCCTCCACCTCCGTCTCACTCCTTCCACTCGTTTCATACCCGAGGTCGTGCGCCTCCACTTGCACCCCTTTATAATCCCGTTCACTAGGGGGTGCTAGAGCAGACAGGCAGGGTTGAGAACGGTAGCCCCAACCAGAAAAACAAGCAACAGGCTTGTCGTAGTACCGCAATAAATCTGAATGGCACTTAATGCAGGTCTCTATTGGGCAACTTGATATAAAGTACTTTTATAAAGTAAACATAAGAATAACTTTTTATATTGTAATTAATATTTTGAGATGAAAATCATGTTCAAATGTATCAGATATGATCCATCAGGCTTTGGAGGAATCTTTATTTGTTCATCTTTCAATTATCACTGTATTGCATTGCATTATACGTTTTGAAACTACAGAGCTTTGATCATGAAACACAGCATTTAAACATCTTACTATGACATATTACTGGGAAGTATAGAGTGACATGTTATATTTTTATCATTTTATGTAAGTATCTGCTATACTGTTATAAAGATCACACTGATTTACAAGCTACCAGAAATTAATCTTTTTGACCATATAAATATAATCTGCTTCGAATTGTCACAAGTATGAGCTCCATTTTCTCACAATATAATACAATACGAGTCATAAAAGCCTGACGTATCAAATATGATACTCAAGATATTTACAAGGTTAAGTACGTAGGTCCCTGACCCTTATGCCAATATGTAGCTGATTCTATAGATTAAAATTTAATCCCTGACATAAATACTGAGGTGAAATATTGTACAATCACATGTGCCATACACAAAAAAGTGTCTTAAAAGTGCATTAAAAAGAGCTAGTTTGAGCAGTGTTTACCCTCAATTGAGTGTATTGCATGTGTGTTCTTTTCACCTTTGCGCGGATCAGACTGTTTCTCCTTATTTGAGCCATGCACAGCGATGACAGACTGAGCGATCGCCAGTTTCTCCTCTAATTTCCGACATGCCCTTTGCCTCTCCTTCAGGGCCATCTGCAAACTTTCAATCCGAGCGTCAAAGTGGGTCATCTCCAGAGTTGGCCTATCCATTGGTCAGTCGCAGAGCTTGCCAGGAGTGAGTAAAAAAAAAGGCCGCTCCCCCGGGTCCTCCACGTGCCACCACGAACACCTGCCTCAATGGGCTCTGCGGCTGCTAGTGTGAAATCTGAGCACGCTCAGTATAAATCTGAAGAAGCATCAAGAAGTTCTTATGAAGATTCTGGTGTGAGGTCACAGGCTCCTGAACGTTCTGTTGCCGTTCTGGTTTAGAACTCTCAGTGTTCTGAATGGGCGTGCTTGTCTTTTGTTGGTGCCTCTCAGTGCAGACTGGGTCCTCCAGAGACTCTCTCTCCAGCAGAGCACGCTGCAGTCTGTCTAGCCATTTCTTTAACTCTGGACTGGACAAGATCTCCTCATGAGACTGGTTTGGTTTGGAGCAAATGTCTGCGAGAGACTTGACCACGCCTTCAGCAGCTCTTATGCACTCAGACAGACAGTCCGTCAACTGTTGCAATGACAGGACCTTTCCTTCTGGTCCAGGAGTGTAATTCCCCTCCAGACCAGTGGGTGCGCTGTTGCGCTTGGCACTGACAGCTGCACTTAACTTTTTAACAGCTGCTTCTGAAGTCCAGAGCTTCTCCTGCAGCTCTGCATTCATTTTGCACTGCTGCAACAGCGACTCCTGCAGTGAATCTGCCTGCCGCTGTAACTCAGAATCAGGTCCTAGTGTTGGACCAACCTCTGGGATGTGAGAGTCTTTTGACCTGCCATCGCTTTGCTGAGAAATTCTGATCTGTCCGAAAAAAAAAAAAAAAAAAAAAAAAAAAAAAACAAAAAAAAAAAAAAAAACAAAAAATAAGTTCTCAAACCTCTCACAAAGTGCTTTTGGGTCTTCTTGTCCAAGATCCATTTGGCTGCTTGCAGTGTTTACATTTCGGAGCAATGCAATGGCGGATTCCGCAGAGTTCAAGCAGTCTAAGAGCTGAGCGTTGAGTCGGTCTTTCTCCTCAACAGCCTTCTGAAGATCTGCACAACGTTGCTGCAAGGTTACATCTCCTGTTTGACCGATTCCACACTCCGAGTCCAAGCTGCATGCGGTGAGGTACGCAATAGTAGACTCTGCCGCTTGTAAGGCTTCCAGGTACTCTCGGTTGAGCTTGTCCTTCTCCTGTAGCTCTGCCTGTAGCTCGTCCCATTCCAGGACCTGTTCCCTCAGGCGGGAGATTAGCTCCTCTTTCTCTTGGCATTCTTGATTCAACAACTCTAATTGCACCATTAGCTCGGATTCCAGATTTTCATTCATGTTAGTGTCTCGTTTTGTTCCAGCAGTTGGACTCAGCCTAGCATCTTTAACATGGTCTAATTCGAGGTGTCCGTGCTGAGCTGGTCTCGAAGACATCTTGCTGTCCGTGCTGTAATCAGACTCTTCAGCCCCAGTCAGGTAGTCTTTGTTTCTGGGGTGAACGTGGCCTAAATTCAGCTCACTCAGATCTTCTGAACTCTGCCCAGAACTCTTACTGTGCCTCACAGGTACTGGTAGCCGAGACTTTACATATGTCTAAAACAAATGACATTAGGATTATTTTACGATTATATGCTTTGGAAAAGACAAAGAAGCAGTAAAGACAGGTTTGGATGCATCTAAACACTAAAGGCAAGAAGAAGTGGGAAGAAGGGGTGGTGTGTCATAGTGGATAATAGGGCTGGGTATTGAACATGAATACATGAATAGATTCAATTTCAATTCAAAAACTCTTGATTTGATTCGGTATAGATTCATTTGGGTATATATCAGGATTAAAATCAAAATTAAAATTAAAATCAAGATCAAGAATTCAGTATTGTCAACCTAGCCCTACTGGATAAAGCAGGGTTACCTAATCCTGTTCCTAAAGATCTACCAACCTGAAGAACTCAGTTCCAACCCTGCTCCCAAAACACCTATGTGTAATTATCAAGTACTTCTGAAGATCCTACTTAGCCAGTTCAGGTATGTTTAATCAGGGTTGGAGCTGAACTTTTTAGGAAGGTAAATCTCCAGAAACAGGACTGGGCAACTCTGGGATAATAGGGTTGGTAATTGGATGGTTGCTTGTTCAATTCCTGCATGCAATGAGCCACTTTTGAGTCCTTGAACATGGCACCTAACTCCAGGTTGCTCCAGAAGTTGAAGATTCAGGCATAAATGCTTCTTGGTAGGTTTGAACCCACAACTGTTACCAACCATTATGCTAGACTTTCTACCTTTTCCGGCAGCACATGTGACTGATACTCACTGCATGTCTGGCCATGTGCTGCATCTGATTCTTGCTGGATTTGGTGCTTTGACCCTGCCGCCTTCTCTCATATCGCTCCTCCATTTCTTTCCTTTCTCTTGGTTTGTTCTCTTTCTCCAGTGTGCTGGTGTGTCTCTGCAGATCTTCATGGTTTGTCTGCAGTTGTTCCATATTGCTGCCCATCATCTTAAGGTCAAGCTGACTTCTAGCATCTGAGACAGAGTTCCGCTGCAGCTGCTCTTTTAGCAGTCGAATTATCTTTCGGTGACTTCTGGCTTCTGAGCGGAGCACCTTCACGGTTTGGTGCAAGTCTCCATGGCTGTCACTTTCTCCAGAACTCTCTGCACTTTCTTTGGACTCAGTGGCGTTTTCTTCCTTCAAAAGTCCACGGAGTTCAGATGCATCCAAGCGGAGTTTGGCCACTTGCTCCCTACAAATTGCAGCAGTTAAAGGTTTTATTTGACATACAACCAAAGCTACAATGTGGATACCTAGTTATCTTAAACATACCGGAGTTGAGAGACTGACTCCGCTCCACAATCTGAGAGAAGGGATCGGAGTTCTGCTTTTTCTGATCCATCCCTTTGCTGTCTTTGAGTCTGTGATGGTTGATTACTCTCACCAGCATTCTCTGGAGAGCGATCTCCCTTATCACATCTCTCCTTAGAGATAAACAACACACAGGACAACAGTAAATACAAAAACAAGACTACTGTGGTTTCCAGACTGAAAGCTGAGGTTCAAGATTACAAAATATTTTACAAAATTGACTAATCTATTTCCATTTCTCTTACCTTCGTGTTTGGAGGCATTGGTGTCACATTATCTTCAGAAGTGGGTTTCTGCTGTATCGGTGATTGCTACAGTAATGGCATGTTTGGTGACACATGACTTAACAACACAAAATGCCATAATGGAACAGAATATAAAGAAAGCACACAGTAACGGTAGGATGGGGCGGCTGCAGGTGATCATGGGTAAGAAAATAAGCCAGAAAGACAGAGAGAGGAGATAACAGGGGTTAGCAGGGACGGAAGAGAGAGACAGAGAGAGAGAAAACTAGAGGGAGGGGAAAAAATAAATAAATAACCGCAGACATATACATAACCACTCATTCAGCAGACAAACATGTTACAGAAACAAACTTCTAGAGAAGGTCCAACCTACCGCTAACTAATGTTAGTAAACTAGAAACTCAACTACAGACAAGAGGTCAATCATAAATGGAACACGAAAGCACAAAATCTGAAGGTCTGAGGTTAAAGGTCAAGAGGTTAAAAGAAGGTAAGAAATTGGGCCCCGTTTTACATTGGCATCAAACCAAATGTCAGCTTTGCACAAATGTATTCCAAAAACCCTTACATAAGATGTAAAACTAATAATATTTCTAAGAAAATATTTCACTGTGACCTTTAATACCTTGATTGGAGTTGAGAGCTTGATTAGGTCTGGTTCTTTCTGAGAGTCTACTAGATCTTTACCCACAATGTCTTTCTCCATCAGAAGCAGCTTATTCTGCAGTTCGGCATTGACTGCCTGAAGCTCGAAAACCTGAAAATAAGAGGAAAATGTCAATCTTTCAATTTTGTTTGACAAAAATTACATAGCACTTGGCGATTAGGCACTCACCTTTATTCTGAGCTGTTCAATGGTCAAGTGCTGGAGCTCCTCCTCTGGTCCTTCGCCAACACATATACTCATATAGGACGTCTGATCGCCAATCAAACTCAGTGTGTCCACTAAAATAATCAGATGAATTAAAGTCAAATGAACTAAAATAATTGAACTAATTTAATTAAGAATAAACAAATGATACGTATGATACATGAACGTACTAGAATCGTTGGCATGTCCAACCCCTCCTCCCCGGTTCTGGATTTGTCCCAGTCTGGCTTGCAGAGAGGCGTTCCAGCGTTGGGCTTCCTCTAGTGCATCACGCATACTCTCCAACTCTGAAGGGTTTGAACCTGCACACACATGTATACTCATGCAGTTAGTAACACTGCAAACACATTCAATATATATGTATGTACAACTTTAACTTTGTTCTCTGCATATTTATTTTTTATTTTTTAAAGAACAGCTGAGAAAACACAAGAAATTATAATAAGAAGTGGATGGGTGCATAATCAGTATATGACAAACCGAATTTGCGCCATACAATAGAATACATACTAAATGCTGTCAATGCATATTTATTTTATGCAGATATTTATTGTAAGTTTCAACTGAGACTTAAAGCATACAGACTACTGAGTGGTGAAAGCGAGGGCCACAGCAAGACATGGATAGGAAGTTAATGGGAATGTTAATAGGAAAGTTAATCAGGTGCATTTGTTTTGTTTTGTGAGTGTGCACAGAAGGATGATTGGCAAATAGAATCACATTCAATTAGAATCAAATTCAAAAGTTATGAAGTGGGAATAAAATAGTTAAATTATCAAATAAATCAGTTTCTCCTGATCCGCTCCGCTCCAGTGTAACTAAAACATTTAGGATTAAAAAATAAAATATAACTATTAAACTATTAAACATAAAATGTTGACAAATGTTTAGGGTTGAACTAGAAGCGTAGTTAAGATCTCTCTCTCCTCTCTCTCTCTCTCTATATATATATATAGATAGATAGATAAATAGATAGAAATAGTCAGATGATAGATATATATATATATCTCTTATAATCTTAACTCTATATCTCTATCTATATCTCATCAGTCCAGTGGTGTGAAAAGGTTTTTGCCCCCCTCCTGTTTTTTTAATTTTTTGCATATTTGTCACACTTAAAAGATTCATAGATCAATCTAATTTTAATATTACGCAAAGATAATGCAAGTAAATACAAAATGCAGTTTTTAAATTATAATTTCATTTATTAAGGGAAAAAAGTAGGGATGCACGATATATCGGCCACCATATCGGTATCGGCCAATATAAATACTAATTTTTTTCTGTTATCGGTATCGGCCTGATAAGAAAATTTGGTCGATATCTTAAAGCCGATAAATAATGAATTATTTCCTTCAGAGACACTTCAGATGCGCGCTGTTCGTTTGTAGCTTTTTGTGCAATTGTACGTTGTAATATTTTGTTTATTTGATGTATATCTGATTTATCTAATATAGAATGCGTTTGGTTAAGTTTAAAGAGCGCTTCAGTTTACCGGTGATCGTCTTTAGCTCAGCGCACGCAGCTAAAACAGCAGTGCACAACATTAATAACTATGATTGGGAATGTTGTGTATATAACATTCTAATGAGAACATTATTATAATAAAACGTTGTGCATTCTTTGGTTTTAGTTGCTGTGTTTCAGCGCGTTGATATGGTAAGAGCGCATCCACAACAGGATCACATATTCTGACTATAGCACGCAATAACTGTATCATTTTGTACATATATAAGTTGTAAAATTTTGTTTATGTTGTATTCATATTAATCTCAGGATGCATTTCCTTAAGTTAAATAAGCTGCCAGCAAAACGCATTCAGCTCTTCAGCTTCAGCACGCGCAGCTCAACGGCTGCTATTTAAAACAGTGGTATTAATTTGTTACTTTTTCAAAATCATTGATACATTATTAATAACAACAACCACTTGTATTTTTCTCTTATTATTTTAATCAAAAATATGGTTTAGTAATTAAAATCATTTAATTATTGTCCGAGCAGAGGCTATTCCGTTTTATTGATCTGTGGCGCATTTATTTTGATTCTTTACACGTGTAATGATGTTCAGTGACTTGTTTGCATTATTTATGCTTTATTTTATTTATTTGTAAGACTTTTTTTTGACTAAATTTGGTAATGGGAGAGAAATTATTTTTTTTAAAACGTACACCGTTCAAACTAGGCCGCTTATGTTGAAGTGCTCGGTATGTGGTTTTTAATGATGAGACCTTTTTTTGTAATCATGCTCTCAAAAAGTATATAACAATTTGTATATAGATTTATCGGCCAACATATCGGTTATCGGCTTTCAAAAATAAAGAGTAATCGTTTATCGGTATCGGCCAAAATTTTCATATTCGTTGCATCCCTGAAAAAAGCTGTCCAAACCTACCTGGCCCTAGGTGAAAAATTAATTGCCCCCTCCTGTAAAATCATGAAAGAACTGCAATTAACCAAATTATTTTAGAAAGCTGAGTTAAATTACACTAGCCACACCCAGGCCTGATTACAGCCAGACCTGTTGAATCAAGAAATCACTTCAATAGAAACTGTCTGACAAAGTGAAGCATGCTTCAGGCAGCACATCTCATCATGCCGCGATCTAAAGAAATTCAAGAACTGATGAGAAACAAAATAGTTGACATGTCTGGAAATGGTTATTAAGCCATTTCTAAGGCTTTGGGACTCAGCGAACCACGGTCAGAGCCATTACCCACAAATTGAGAAAACTTGGAACAGTGGAGAACCTTCCCAGGAGTGACCAGCCTACCAAAAATTACTCCAAGAGCCGCAACACTGACTCGGCCAGGAGTTATAAAGAACCAAAGCCACATCTAAAGAACTGCAAGAGGGCCCTCACTTGCCTCCAATAAGGTCAGTGTTCCATGAATTTCAACATGAAAAGACTGGTCAAAAACTGCCCCGGGAGAGTTTGTTCCCAAGCAACAGCATGCGACCAAAAGACACAAGGCTTGGCTCACATTTGGCCCAAAAAAAAAATATCTGTGTTTTCACAAGACTTGTTGGGCACAAGTCCGTTGGACTGTTGAGAACACAAGTTGAACTTTTTGGAAGGGGGTGTTCCCTGTTACTCCATTACGTCTGGCGTATAAGTAACACTGCATTTCAGAAAAAGAGCATCATATCAACAGTAAAATATGGTGGTGGTAGTTTGATGGTCTGGGGCTGCTTTGCAGCTTAAGGACCTGGATGACTTGCCATAATTGATGGAACCATGAATTCTGCTCTCTATCAGAAAATCCTAAAAGAGAATGTCCCCCCCTTGGGCCCCGTCAGTTTGTGGGACCGTCAAGCGCACTTGGTGTTATGCAGCAGGACATGAAAAGCCACAACCACAGCCACAAGTCCCCCACCTTGAATTGGCTCAAGAAAAACAAAATTAAGTGGCCAAGTCAAAGTCCAGACTTAAATCCGATTGAGATGGCGGTGGCTGCACCTACAACATTCCCCCAATCCCTGGCTCAAAAACCCCTCCAACGTGGCTGAATGAAAACAAGGCCCGTATCTACAAGAAAGAGTGTGCCAAAAATTTCCTGTGAACGACTCATGCCATTTATCGCAACGCTTGAATTGCAGCCTTGTTGCTGCAAAGGGTGGGACCAACCAGTATTAGATTAGTGTGCAATTCATTTTTTTACGTAGGGCCAGGTAGGTTTGGACAGTTTTTTTTCCCTTAATAAATTAAATCATATTTTCAAAACTGCATTTTGTATTTACTATTTGTGTAATATTAAAATGTGTTTGATGATCTGAATCTTTTAAGTGTGACAAAATATGCAAACAATTAAACAAAAACAGAAACCACTTTTTCACACACTTATAATTTTATAATAGCACTGAATAACATGTCCCTACATGGTCATGTTTTTATTTTATCTTGTGATGGCTGGAAAGGGCATCTCCACTGCCACAATCCCACAAAGCAGATGGACACAAGAGGATTATGGGTAAATGGAGTAGAAACAGACAGAATGCATTTTATTTTCAGCAGTCAGTGTATTTGGAAACTGTCTGATCCATCTCTTCTGCATTCATATGCAAGCACTGAACTTAAAAAATGGCGAGTATATGTGGATCTTGTGACCATTGTGAAGGTTAATGGATAGGAAATGTTTTCATAGGTATGCACAGAAAGAAATAAACAGGCTGAATAAGTGAAGTCATATATGTGTACAAGGCAGGGTGGGATGAGGTGTAGTGGTCGACCGATATATCGGCAAGGCATTTTTCAAATATCGGCATCGGCTGACAAGTTTTTCTGTTTGGCCGATGCGTTTTCGAGGCGGTCCTTTTATTTTTGACGGCATGAACGGCCGCGCCTGAGCAACACATTGCTCACATTCTCTTCGCTGTCGTCGTTAACAGTTCTGTCTAATACGAATGAAGTCCATATTTTAATAATCGAATAGAACCGTTTTGAAACAAAGGATGTAAAATGTATACAAAAAGTTAGTCAAATAACATTGCTTTTATATTAATAGTAATAGAAGCAACATTAATAATACTTTCCTCGTTTTGCCAGCAGTATGTCAGCAAAAATATGCATTTATAAATTTTAAAAGGGGTCAGATGATGTTCTAAAAAAACAATTGTTTTATTTGGTTTGAATCCGAATTGTGTTTGTTAAGTGGTTTTTGGTGGTTTTAAAAAAACAATTTTTCCACATACTGTACATTTGCATTGTTTCCTCCGTGCCCCTCTATAATGGCCCCACCTTTTCTGAACGCGCGTTTTTTTTACAAAGCTCATGCGTTCTAAAAAGCGAGGTGGCTCTGATTGGCCAGCTAATCTCCAGTGCGTTGTGATGGCGCGATTACCTCAAGCGTGTGACGGAAATGTTACACCCATTACCATACTTTATGCCCTGTGTCCCAGCGCGACGAGACAAAAACAATAAAACACATAAACGAGGCATTTGTTGCATCCAGTAGGGACCTTAATTAGTCAGATTAAAGAACTTTTATCTGTCTTGTTACGCGTTTACGTTGCATAGCGCCCGCTGTAAACTAAAAACCATGTCTGCATTTGTGATGACGAACAACAAGCGCTACTCTACGCTGCTCAGAACTCGCATTTGAATCATCAGTGGCATATTTTTTTAAATATGAAAACGTACTTACAGGATGTGAGTCAGAACAGCCGGCATTTTGTATTCCCTATTTCCTCCTCAGAAACAGTCCCTCCAAAAAAGCGCTTCACCATCTGAATAGTGGGTTTAACTTTGCTGGAACAGTGGTTTGTAAATACAACTTTACCACCTGATTTCTTATCTAGTCGTGTGTCCTCTTTGGGTGGAAGCCAACAAAGTAGATTTTGCTTTCAACCAACACAACCCACACAGCGGCCCCTAGAGTGAGCGGAGTGCCGACCGGTCTAGAGTTAGAAATGGCCGGCGGTCTTGAGACCAGCCCTGGCTGTCCTATTTGACGAAGGAGCGGCCGGCTGGCTTGCGGCAACCAAATGTGACGACCCCGGTCTGGACTCCGCTTCATCCACAATTCCCAGTTGAAAAGCCTAAAGATCCGGCGATCCACAGCGCAAAGTTGCTGTATTTCCTCAGCGACCAGCAGGATCAGATCATTCATGACTAACGGATATCCTGCCTTCTTTTGGAAGGCCAAAAAAGTTTTTGCTTTCACCTGCGAAACACATAGCTCAAGACATTGTGACGCGGCAACAATCTCACCGCGAGAAATAATAGGTTCGCCTTTCTTCTTTTGCGTGAACATTTGGGTTTTGGGGCGTCGTTTTATTCCAATTCGTTCCCACAGGCGGACGTAGACATGATATGAGAAAATCGTTTAGGTAGGCGGGGTTGACGCTAACTTGTATAAAGATAGCGCTTTTGATTTGAGACTTTTAGGTATTGCAAACGTTACAGATCTGATTCTTATGCACCCCGAAGCTTGCTCTCCACTCCAAAGAGACAGGAAAATTGAAATTCATCATAAACTGGACCGCCCTTTTAAAACAAATCTTTATGAACATTAATGAACATTTAATTTTACAAACCTTGCAAACTTAGTCGGATCCAGTTATGAGATCTTGTGAAGTGTGCATTTGTATCCTGCATGCTCGCGTATTCGCTGCACGGTCGATCCGTGTGAATTGAATGCCGACCAGAGTAAGCTAGCCTTCACGAAAATCCAGCGTCGAAAAACTTTAAAAACTTGTGCATTTTAAATTTATTCTGCGGTTTATACATTTTGCCCAATGTCATAAATTCATGTTCATTTTTCCACTGTGTTGCTGTATGTAATAGTGTTGTTCCTTGGCTTTTTATTTTAAAAAAAAATATGATTCCCAATCACACAAACTCCAGGGGAATACTGAGTGCCCTGTTGGACAGTGTTTTACTTTTTATTATATTTTTTTTTATAAATATTTAATTTGTGAAGAATACTTTTGTCATCTAAAGTATAAAGTAAATGTTTTATTTAAACATTTATTTTTAATTACATCCTTTTTCAAATTAAGTTTCAAATTTTCTTAACATATTAAGTAGACTAAATAAAATATCGCTTTAATATTGGCCACCCGCTTTCCACGACATCATCTCGGCTGCACAACAACCACATAATCGTCCGACCTACTGATGAGTGAATGTATTAAGGTGTTTTAGTGCTGATGATCCCACCCACAGAAATTGTAACCCCTAATTAACAAAAGATAAGTTTTTTTATCTATAAATAAATCATAAATAATCACATGAGGAAATAAATGAACCATACAGAAAACGCAGAAAAGGAGATGAACAGATGGACAGAATTGCAGAAAAATTTCAAAACACAACATAAAACACAAAAAACACAACACAAACATACAACAATTAGAATAAAGATAATGCAAGCTTTCATATACTAAAAAAGCAAATTATATTTGTTTGGTTTTGGTGATGAACACTGAAATGCAAAAAGCGTTTGCTTGTTTACTCTACTGGTGGGGGGTCGGTCTTCAACACCAGATACAGTCTGAGTTAAAATAGAGCCATCAAAATCAACAACCTGATTGGCAATCTTAAGCCTTACTTCTACCTTGAACTAGACCCCTATAGCCCCGCATCATTGTTAGCTGAACACCCTAAAATGTTTCTTTATGGTTATGGGAGATTAGAGGCATGACCTCTGATGTGGTTTTTTCTTCTTCTGCACTCCCGGCTGTCTTGTACTGCCACCTTCTCCCGTCTTGGTTTTTGCATCTTTCTGGATCTCGTCTGTAGCGGATCTCCCTCAGCTTCTGTGTTTCATCGGGACTCCACTTTCCACTGCTGTCCCCTGAGGAGTGATTACAAAGCGTGTGAAGCTTCCAGCTGCAGAGATGCCCTGCAGCCTCCTCAACACTGAGAACAAAAAAGCCATCAGTTACAGTAATAGGTTCCCTCAAGTGTTTTTGTAAACATCACTTACAGCAGATACACTTTTTAAGGGTTGTCACAAACACAACCGGTCCCGCGCTCTTTGAAGCGGCGTCTGATTAGTCCATATTAGCGATGTTGCCTCAAGCCCTCAAGCTCGGTTTACTCTCCGTCTGCCTCGTCAGAGAAAAGATCCAACAGTAGATGCAAACACCTAACCAGCATAAGAAAGGCCTTCAAAACTTAGAGATGCTAACATTTAAAGTCCTTAAAGATTACCACTGCATGTGTTTTTCACATGTCCTTTTTTGTTGGCGATTCTCCTCCAATGATGGTCCTTTCTCTCTGAGGGAGAGAGGAAATGCCTTAGCATTCCATTTTTCGATTTCATTCCACCACCCCGCTGGACCGCTTGATCCACGGTTCCCCGAGGAGTCCCGACGTCCCCTTCTGAGACCACACCAGGTGCGGCGGTTGCAGCTCCCGGCACCGACAACAACATAACTAAAAGCAATATACTGTACCCAATTCGCCAAGCTTCATGCTAGATGTCCCTTGAAAGTTTAATATTTTAACTGTTTTTAATGAGTTTATGTCACCCTTTTTGATCACTTTAAATGCTCTTGCTGAATAAAAGTATAATTATTTAACAATTAAAAAAATTTTTTTTTTTTTAAAGAATTTAACTGACCACAAAATTTTTAATGGTGGTACATGTGAGTGGTTTATACTCACAGTAATGATTTCTTCTTTAGTGTTGAGTGTTGATGTAAGGGACTCGATATTGGTCGTCTGTCCCTCTAATCGCATCTCTAGTTCTGAGACCACTGACTGAAGCTCTGCTAGAGACATCTGTCACAAACACATACAAAATTATTTTAAAAACGTCAAATATTGAAACACAAAAAAACATAAATCCATTAAGATCTCAAATTAAAGACCTTGAGCTGGTTCTCTCTCTTCAGAGCGGCATTCAGAGCTTCTGTTTTCCTGTGTGGGACTCTTCTGTCTTTTTCTTCTTCCACTACACCATTGATGTCTTACTGACTGTCGTTATTTCCAGAGTTTCCTCACTGTTTCGCCTGCTTAGTTCAGCTACAAACACACACACAATGTTGATGCAAGAATAATGGTAAAGTTAATTTAAGTGATCAGATGGTATATTTCTGACAATATCGGTGTTTTTCAAGAAATATCACCGTTATCTGCCCATATGTGCACCTTTACTGTAAAACTGTTATATTCTTACAGGACAAACACCCTCACCTCCTCTCTCCTCAAGTTTCTCCTGCAGCACCTCAATGGTCTGTCTGAGCTCCAGCACCTGAGGAGGAAGAGCTTCACTCGTCTTCATTTCCAACAGGATGCGATCTTTCTCCTGTCCACGGTCTAGCAGCTTCTATAAAACCAACAGAACAACATCACTTGCCATTTACTCACCACAAAATGACTGTCTTATGAAGGTTTTTTTGCACACTAAAGCAATTCCAGTTCCGGACCGAGCAATCGATTTAAGTGTGAAAACAGCCTTGTGATCAAAAGATTTCAGGTCAAAGTCTCACATTAATGAGGGCATCCTTTTCCGCCAACATTGCACGAAGTTCAGCGATCTCTAGGTGACCGTCCTGTGTTGCTGTAGCATTCAGTCTCTGTGCGTTTCTGAGCTGCAGCTGTGTGTCTGCCAACTCCTTACGAAGATCCTGCAATTCTCCTGCATGTTTATTCAGAGTCTGTACGTGACGCTCCGCACTCTCCTACAAACACAAAACAGACTTTTCTGAGGCATTGGAAAATATGCTTATAAGTACACATATTAAGCATAAGTGTACAAGTGCATCAAAACCATAAAAAACTCTCTCATTACTTGAAATTAAAAATTAACAATATAAATGTTAAAAAAATATATATATAAAAATTTGAGTAAAAATGGAAATACAAAAAATAATAAATAAAAAATGTAATCCAATTAAATGTAAAATTATTTAAATTAATACAAATCTTTATTTTATATATAAAACTATAATAGTATCTCAATGATAGCGAAATTACACTGGCATTCAGTACCTTCAGAAGCTGGTCTTTGCTGCTGATTGTGGCCAGCAGATTTTCTACAGCGGTTTGGTTCTCGGTCACTAGCCTCTCTCTGTCCTTCACTGCCTCTGACAGCATCACCTCTGTGACCTTTAACCTCTGACTCATCTGCTCTGCGAGGTCACGACCCTGAGACTCTGACTGGTTCAGAACCCTATTGGCCATCTCCTGGAAAGTGAGGGAAAAATGCCTTCACACTAACCAAATTCTGACTCGTGTCTGCACCAAAACCTTGAGTGTGTGTTATACCTCCATATCTCTTGTTTTGTTGTCCAGTGCTTGCTGTAAGTGCTGTATAATGGCGTCTTTCTCTCTCAGAGCCCTCTGAAGGTTCTGCTCAGTCTCGTCTTTACACCTCTGAAGATTCTTCAGCGAGTTCAACAGCTGCTGCAGCTCGAGATCTCTTTCCTTTATTAGAGCATCAAAACTCTACACACAGAGAAAAGTCATTAGCATCTGATTCTACAAATGGCAACTAAGAAACCTTAAATGTGAAGAAATGAAACATATACCAATGCAAAATCTTTCATCACACAAACACACACTCTTACATTGATAGTCTCCTCGTTGTGTGAGAGCAGGTTGTTGAGATGCTCCACGTCTCTTTCTTTCTCTCTCAACCTCAGCTGCAGCAAATGGATCTCATTTTCTTTCTCCTCCACGGCTGCAAACTTCTCATCCATGGCTTTCTGCTCACAGACAATAAAGCGCACAAAAAAACTCAAGTGATCAATATTCATGATATCAGGGCTGACAACTGTGCTTAATATTAAACAATACACAAACGGAGAAACACAAATCATTAACATACAACCATCCAACTGGAATCATTATCTGAGTTAAGTAGGTTGTTTATGGTATTGTACCTTTAAAACTTGTATATAAATACAGAATACAATAAAGGAAGAGCCACAAACCTCAAGTGCTTTCTCTTTCTCCTTCAGTCGTGCTCTCAGTTTACCCACCATGGGATCACCTTCCTCTGGAGTTCTGTTCCTCTCCAGATCTTTAACCATGTTCATATAGTCCTGAAAAAACAGGAATGAGTAAGCAAGCAGAGAGGTGTTTTGCATGTGTGTGTGTGTGCGCGTGTACCTGCAGCTGCTGGTCCTTATGATTCAGGCTAGCTGTGAGTCGTTCTATGGCGTTCTGGAGTTTTTGTTCAGCAGCGCGGTTTTGTTCTTGCTGTTCTAGACGCTGTTGTTCTAGAGTGTTCTCTCTGTCAGCAAGAGCGCCATTTAGCTTCTTCAACTGGTTCTGAAGATCCTGCAATAAACAGACGAAAGTAAATAATATTTAAAAATGAATTAAATTTAATTAAAAATAATTATTCCACATTGGTTCATCTGATCATTTAAATTTTTGTGACATACTTTTGTCTTCTCTTTGTAATGACGAAGTTTTTATTCAAATACTGCGTTTATTGCAATGCTTTTTTTTTGTTCAGCATGTGGTGTCCCCTGTGGCTACCACATTAACGGTCTTGTCCTCCTCCCTCTTCTTTTCTGTTTGCTGTAGTTTGCTCCAGCCTCTTTTCCATTCTAGTTGGCCGGCTGAAGAAGGGACAGTTCTGAATCTCTGCTGCCAAGCACACGCTGCAGCCTCTGGGCTTCCAGCAGCGAGGAATGATCCTCCGCCTGAGCCCGCTAACAATTTCGGTCCTGCTTTTTCCCAGGAGTAAATACGCTTTTGGTCTTTTCAGCCCCTGAACAAACGTGAAGAACAAGGCACACATTAGCCACTCTTATATTAGTGAGGAGGAAAGCAACGAAGTTACTCCAGTGTCAATCTTTTTTCGAACCACACACTGAAAATTGCACAATCACAACATACCGGATATTTTGTAGTTTTTGGCTTTAGTGAAGGCCCTCTCGATCTTACCGACCCCTGATCTTTCTCCTCAAGATCACCAGAAAGATCCTCAATCTGAAGAGACAGAAATAAAGTGTAAAAATGTAAAACCACATTTTATAGTATTTTGTTTAAAAGCATTTTCTAGTGTTTTTTTTTTTGTAAAAAATCAATTCATTTAAGATTGTTTTCAAATACATTATAAAACCATTGTCAAGTAAATACCACATTAACAAAGAAAGATTGCTTAAATTTAAACCCAACTGTAAAACATTTGCTTCAGATTTATGTTTGTATAATCATTAGTTCAATAAAATTCTGGCATATATTTTTTATCTTATTAAACTTGGTTTTATTTTCCTCTGAATTTCCCAACTTGTTTTGTTCTCTAACACTGTATTTTTGTTGATAGAAAAAAGAAAAAAAGAAATCAATCAGTTTCAATGTTTGACTGGATCACACCACCACACCTCTTCTCCTTCTCTTTAGAAAAACCCTCTGGGCCCTGGATGGT
Organism: Sinocyclocheilus anophthalmus; assembly: GCA_018155175.1. Classification (NCBI taxonomy): domain Eukaryota; kingdom Metazoa; phylum Chordata; class Actinopteri; order Cypriniformes; family Cyprinidae; genus Sinocyclocheilus; species Sinocyclocheilus anophthalmus. The sequence goes on from JADLZN010010937.1 coordinate 615,956, forward strand.
TTTTGTCCCTCGTTTCAGAGAGTGTTTCTTCGTGTTTTGTCTCGTTTCAGAGAGTTCTTCTTCCCTGCAGCCAGTTCGATCTCTCTCTCCTGCAGTTCATCAGAAAGAGTCTAAAACACAGAGGAACCCAATGAGACTTTAGTACAATACTTTGCTGTTAATTCAATGACAATTTTCTGCTTAGAAATCATGTATGCATGGAACCAACTTCTAAAATTATTACTGCCAATGTTAAAGAGGCTAATGTAATTTTTGTTATTTTAGTATTATTGAGATTTTCTCATTTTCTGTTTTCATTTTGGTTTAAGTTAAGGTTTTAGTACCTTCGTTGTGTGTTTTTGTCTTTTTTATTAGTTTATTCATTTTTATTTCAGCTTTATTTTTTGTTATTTTAGTGCATCAAATTAAACAAAATGAAAAGGAAACTAGCTTAAATAAATTTCAAGTTTTTAATATGTTATATATCAGTTAAATATGATTTCATTCTATTATTTCAAGTAGGGAAAATGTTTTTTACGGTTTTAATTTAAGTTACGAATAAAAGCCCAGGCATAGTTTGCTTATATGCAGAGAGGGTTTGTCTGCGGAGTATTTACCTTCTTTTCTCTCTCGGTTTCTTCTAGTGTGTGTTTGAGGGTCTGGTTGCTGCTCTTGGCCGTGTTCAGTTCTTCAGTCAGCTGTCTGGTTTTCTGCTCCAATCTGCTCAGTTCATTCTGCCTTTCAACAAACACCTGCAACAAACAAAAACATGCATTTAATTTACCGCTAAAAAACAGTTAAGCAGTGCCCTAATGTCCAAGGTATAATCTGAGAAGGCAGAGAGCCATCAAAATCTGTGTATAAACGATGTACCTCCTGTTTAACAGGTGTGTATTCATCATTAAAATCCTCTTCCATCTCTCTCAGACTTCTCTCCAGCTTAAATTTCCAAGATACACCACTGTGGGCGTTTCCATGTATATAACTTGGATTTTTTAATACTGGAATCTTGCTTCTGTTGCATCGTGGGACAGGCCGCACTCCTTGCACACTCTTCAAGAGCTGCAGTATATCACACACCAGCGAGGGCGTTTCTACAGTTGTGGGGGTGGAGCCTCTCAATGGTCGTGTCTGTCTGAGGGGTGATGCACTGATGAGGGCGTGGTCATAGTGATCCAGGGCCACTGATTGGAGGGAAGTTGACCGTGAAATCAAAGCGCTCTTCTTATTTACGACGTCCAAATAGTCCCGACTAAGAGATCGAGGTCGGGTTACCGGCACACCAGTGGTTTTTGAAGTTTGACAAGAAGAAGAATGTAATTTTGAACGTTGAGAACGATCTGTTTTACTAAGCGGCTCAAGACTCACACACCTCCTCAATCGACCTTTAAACTTCTCCTGTTGGCCGTCACCACCAGAATTCACAGAAACAAGCCCTTGACTTCTTCCTAGTGTGTCTTGAATGCTGGAAATCCGTGTTTGTTGCTGCTTTGGTTGAATCGGTGGAGGTCGCCGAATGTATTGCAGTTGTTTTTGAGTATTTAAGCTTGCTCCAGTCTGAACTTCCTGTTTAAGAGGTACGTTTCGCCCTATTTTGTGTTGGTTATGTTGTCTGTATTTGTTTGTGATTTGCGCTTTCAGTCCATCTCTCTCGCTCTGCATCCGTTGCAGCTGAGCAGCATGCGTTTCCTGCAGCTGTCCAATGGCGACGTCGCATTGCACAATGTGCTCGAGTAAAAACACGCATTTTCCGCAGAGAAACTCACTGCGGCCGTCTCGTTGCAACTCCAAGCCCAACACGTGCGAAAGGATGACCGCCAACCTCAGACGGCCACATGCGCTGAACAACCAGCGACACTGACCGCCCTGCACACACACGCCACATACACGGCATGGGTCACGCATGTTCACCAGACCGACTCTACAATTTTCTGATCTGTACACATGCTATTTTGCTATGCATCTGCCTCAGTGTTTTTCCTTCCGTCTTGCTCTGCACTGAATCTGAACTGACTATGCTCTGCCCACACGCAGATTTAAACCCTTTAATCCACAAACACACACAGGAAATCCTTTGGGTGATGTGCGCAACGTCTGCTAACACACACACACACACACACACACACACACAGAGAGTAATCCACTCAGCTCAGCAGGCATCCGATGAGAAGAGTTGTATTTGGGCCACTGATGCTCCTGCTGTGACTTGAGGATGTTGCAGGTCACACTTATGCATGGAACATATGCATGAAATAGTATGTTTCTGATGATCAGAACAAAACCCCCAAACACCAAGTATTAATCTTTGATGCATACCTAGTGCCACACTGTTTTTGCTATAGACATGAATGACATTTTAGATTGCACATCTCTGTTCACCTGAAAATCTCACAGATTAGCACTGAAGGAGGGACCACAGCCATATCTACAGAGCAGAATATCAGAAATTTTAGAGTGGACTCTTGACATTGGCCAGAACACATAACAACCACCTAGCAATGACTAAAAATCACTTACAAACCTCATAAACTATTGCATGTCGAACACCCAGAATATCCTAACGTCAAAAGTTTCAAAAATTGAACCCAAACAAATGCACACAAACTTTTTTTTAAACTTTTCTGTGCAAACTTTTAATGTTTGATTTCCATTTGCAACAGTCACAGACTGCTGCTGATCTGCTAATCCAGTTTAGCACATTACCCTTTGACAGGGTTCTCACACTCTTTGTCTTTCCTGTCATTTTTAATTACGACATAGGACTTTTACTTAGGGTGCATCAGATTGTGATGAACAGATTTAAACTATTATGCTTATGAGTGCACAAAGAAAAACCCTGAAATTTTAATGCTGGTGGAATGGATGAATCAGCTTTTGCTTCAAGACCCTTTCTCTCTTTACAACAAATTTGTAAATTGAAAACTGAAACAGGAAACAGTCGCCCAATGAATCACACAGGCCGATGTCATCATGCTGGATTGCTTACAAGCAAATTTTACTCTATAAAAGTACTCACAAAGAGGAATATTCTAGTAACACAATGTGACCAGCTGTCTGCTTACCTCTTTGTCTCTTTCTGCATTTTCTCTCCCACGGTCTAATTCTTCCCTAAGAGTCTGTAAATAAACAAAACATTACTCTGAGTTTGTTCATGTGCGTTACAGATAGCATTAACCTTAATGTATGAAAGCTGTTGTGCTTTACAAAACTAATGCCAAATTTACAATGCAAAAGTAGCACAGAAGCACTTCTGAACTGGAAATTAGGGGTCTTTAGACAGACCATGTAATTGAGATGGAATAAATGCATTTACACAGCAATGTCAACTGTATACTTTTATACTAGAGCCTGAAGTGAATCAGAGCAGGTATAACTTAATCTGGCTTTTATGCAGCATTAGGTATTTTGAGCAGGCACAGAGCAGCCATAACTCAGCTGTGTAAAGAAGCCTTAAAAGACTAACCTGTAGCTGACTGTCTTTTTGGTCAATAAAGGAGTTCAGCTGTGCCATCTGCTCTGCCATTGGCTGTTTCGGGTCATTGCTCCGAAGCTCTCCAATCATGGCGTCTTGATTCTTGAGTGACACCCGCAGCTGCTCAATAACACTTTGGAAATCATATCAAGGATATGTTAATAGTTACACTTTTTTAATGTAAACTGATGTTTCAGTAATTTAATTTCTTTCTGAATTACCTCTCCTTTTCCTGAAGGGCCTGCTGGAGCTCTCTGACCCGTTCGGGGGTGGAGCCTGAATCAGATGAGGGTCCTGACTGTTTGGCAGCTTGCAGCTCTTTCTCCAATCCAATATTCTTCAGCTTTTCCTGTTCAGCAATGGTGGCCATGCTTTCCAGCTCCTCTTGGGCGGCTTGCAGAGACTTGAGAGAAAGAGAAAGCACTGACTAAAGATGGAGGACACATTCCCAAGCATTTGTTATAAACATTGTAGGGTTTGTTTTACCTCCTCGAGTTCTTGAATCCGAGCGCTGAAAGCTTCTCTGAATGAGTCCATTTCTCTCTGCATTTTCTCTCTGCCATCATCAACACCTCGACTGGCTAAACTCTCTAAAGCTTTCCTACACAAACAAACACACACCATTTAGATCCATGTCTTATATCGATTGCCTTCTGCATGTTTTCATTTGTAAATATTTCATCTGAAAGCACAAATGAGTAATAACCAGGTGCAGTTATTTTTTTATATTATAAGCCATTTCCGTAAAACAGACTGAAATTAATGAAAATAAATTAGACAATTTTTTTAACTGATTTTTTTTAAAGCAAAAAGTTGCAACTAGGTAATGAATTCAGTTAATCAGAACAATTTGATGTTTAATGGCTATGTGGAATTTAATTTGGGACCAATCAAATTTGACTATGGGTGGAGCTACACTTCAAAACAGTCAAACAGAAACAGATAAAAACAAAAATCACGAGATAAAATGTAGCAATTTTTCGGCAAACAATCATCGAAATGAACAAGGAAGAAACAGGATTTATCACTTGATTCTCTATCATGTCGTACCAATGATTAGTAAAAATAGTAAGTAAACAAGTGGGCAGGACTTACGACGCGGACACAAGCAGTTCTTGTTTCTCAGCCAGATCTCGTTTCATTGACTCCACCTCCACCTTCAGCTCAATGTTCTACACAAACAGACAAGTTACTTACAATAATAAAAAACTGAGATCAACCAGCACAAAACAACTGCTTGCTTTAATATGAAGAGATGAACTATGCCATGTGTGTACTTGTATGTGGCAGTGTGTGTCAGTCACCGTTTTGTAAATGTCCTCAGTGGAGTCATCACATTTCTGCTGCACACGTTCTTCCAGAAAATAAATCCTGAGCTTCAGGTTGAAGTTTTCCTTCTTCAGAGCTGTGATTTGCTGCAGGGGAACCATAGAAATGATTCCCAAAATACTCTTTATTTAGACACTGACAATACAAACAAGGAGAAAATGTACCCGAATCTTCTATTTAAGCAATATGTGTGGAATATTTTAAGGAACAAATCGGAATTTATACTGTTATTCACAAAAAATTGTAGTTTTCCTGTGACATTCATGAAAGTTCAGATTCATGAGCAAGTGACTCTTTTGAGTCAGATCTTACAAATGATCTAGTTCACAAAACCAGACTGAACGACTTATTCAAGAACTGGAGAAAACCTTCTTCATTTTCTGTATATGCAGTTCTTCCTTATTACAATATTCAAGCTCATTCATGAATAAACATAAGGAAAGCTGTTCTCCATATAACTGAAAGAGAGATGGGGAGGGAGGAGACGAGAACTAAAAGAGAAACAGAGTGACTATAACAGGCTGTGTGTGGGTCTGTAATGAGGGTTGGCATGAGTGTGTGTGAGTGTGTGTGTGTGTGTGGTGTGTGTGTGTGTGTGTGAGAGAGAGAGAGACTGGCAGGGCAGTGAACTGTGAGTCATTGTACTCCGAGCGTTTTTCACTTCAACATCTGGGGCAGAAAGAGGGGGAAGGGAAGAAAAATATACAAATAGAACGAGAGAGTGTGGAATAACCACAAATATCACAGTGATGGGCAGTTGTACCTTGCTTTGAAAGATCTCTGTGTTTCTACAGCACACAAACACACTTTCTCTCATTCAGACACACACAGCCACAGGAATGCACACAGATCTTTATCTTAGTAAAGAAAGAAACACTTTTCCTTAAATGGACAGGCAGATATTCCATACCAGAATTTCATTACTGCCAAAGAAACCATATTAGTTGCAAAAAAATCCAAAAAAAATTGCTGAAAATGTACTTCAACTCAGATTAGTTGGTTTCTTCATCAAAACAGATTTAAAGAAATTTAGCATTATATCACTTACTTGGCAAAGAATCCTTTGCTGTGAATGGGTGCCATCAGAATGAGAGTCCAAACAGCTGATAAATACATCACAATAATCCACAAGTAATTGAGACTCCAGTCCATCATTACATTTTGTAAACAAAAGCTGCATTTTAGAGAACAATCCATCAAGATGTTTGTTTTTTTATCTTTCAACCGAGTCCATAATCGTGCTTCGAGTCTCCGAGCAACACAGAGGTGTTTAGTTTCTGAATGAATCTGCGTTTTGATCGAATCGTGTGAATCAATGATTCAAGGGCCCATTCATAGAGGGAGCCATTTACTTCATTCCTGAATTAATCAGCCGTTTGAACGAATCGAATGAATACATTTACCGCCACCTGCTGGCAGATTTAGTTTCTTATTTAGAGTATCATTTAATAATAATAATAATAATTAATATATTAAAGGGAGATTCACCCAAACCTTAAATTCTGTATCTTTACTCTCACGTCCCTCATGTCGTTTCAAGCCTTTCTTTTGTGCAGCATAAAGGAATGTATTTTCAAAGACTATAGAATACGCTTAAAGGGACTTTGGTCTTTTGAAGACTGTTGTACAAATCTGTTTTGGTAGACTTTCATTGTATGAACAAACAATACTGAGATGTTTCTCAAATTATCTTCTTTTATGTTCCATAGTTTATGTTAGGCCGTTGTAGCCTAAATGTTTATGTGTAATAAATTTAATGTTGAATCAAATCAAATAATTATTTCTAAAGCTACAATTTGTAATGTCTACTTGATACTTTCTCATTTAACACAAAAATAGCTTTAAATAATCTTTTGTGGGTATTTTCACAGTCAAATTTTTTTTGCGATTAATTAATCGAAACCATGTAATTAATTAGATTAAAAATTTGAATCGACTGACAGCCCTAGTTATTATGGATTACAGACCTCCCAAATTTTAAAAAAAAAATTTTTTTTTTTTTGTTTTTTTTTTTGAACAGAATTGATGTTACTGATTTAATGACGGCTTTCCTACAAACACACAGCTTTTGACTTCACAAGGTGTGAATTGATGGACAGGAGTGGTGTGGATTACTTATGGATTATTGCAATGTTTTTATCAGCTGTTTGGACTCTCATTCTGACGGCACCCATTCACTGCAGAGGATCCATTGGTGAGCAAGTGATGTAATGCTACATTTCTCCAAATCTATTACAAAGCAGAAACAAACTCATCCATGTCATGGATGGCCTGGGGAGGAGTAAATTTACATTTTTCAAATTCAATTAAATTTTTTGGGTAAATCATTCCTTTAATCTAATATTGAGCAGGTTTACTCAAACTTATTTCTTTATTAGCTCATAATCAAAAGGGTTTAGTTCCAAATTAATAAACAAAAAAAGCAAGAAAACTATGTTCAAATGTGATTTAGAAATTTTCCGATTTTGATAAATCAGCAGACATGCTGAAAGATAGTTAAGAAGTGAAATCAAGGAAATCTACGTGTGCTGCTTTGTTTTTGCATAAACTTTACTGCCTGCTATGAAAAGAAAAACTTGCTTAAAATAATGCGTTTCATATTTCAGAATGCTTTAACACCTAGTGAGCTGCCTAGCAAGACAGCATTTAGGCATCATATGCACAGCTGCCTAAAAAGTTCACCAACTTTCTCTCTCTCATTATAAGAAAACAAACAAAGCAAACATTTTGATATTGTTGTACTTACGTTCTCATAATCTTTCATGGTCAGAGCTTTGGCTGGAGACATCCTCTGCCCTGGAAACAGAGGCGCTGCAGACGACAAAACAACAGATAAACAAATGAACAACAAACACACTTCTGTTCACTCCAGAAATGATCATTGTCTCACTTATTTTCATTTGACCCTTTGAGGCTTTGATGAAAATCTGATTAAGACCATGTGGTTTGATACGTAAGGACAGACATCAGAGAGAAATACAACAAGTGTGTCAGACTGTGTGTCTTCATTACAGAGCTAAAGGGGTCATATGATGTTGCTAAAAAGAACATTATTTGGGGTATTTGGTGTAATGAAATAGGGCTGTACGATATATCGAAATATCGCAATATGTATATCGCAAGGGCGTGCGATATCTGAATCATTTTAATAATAGGCTACTTAAATAAAAATGTTGCAAAAGGTCAAAGTTTTAGTTTAACGCATATAGCAGAGAATTGCTTGACGTTAAAAAGAGTTAAGTGCAATAAGTTGCAGAAAACAACTCTTTGCCGTCTTGTATGAAGGTATTTTTGGTGCAAAACAACTGAGTGAGCGTGACAGCGGAATTTGTAGTTGTAGAGAATAGCCACACATGTGTATCAGTAAATCTGAAGTCACAGACAAAAGTTGCAAACTTGTAGATATTTTTTTCAGAGAATTTCAGCCAATCAGAAGAGCTCATTTGGGCGCCTGAAACACGCCCCCTAGTTTTAGCCACAACCCCGAAAAATCGCGAGCTGCGAGCATCTTGACAGCGACAAGTATCAGAAAAGTTAGTGGCTATTTTTTCTTTCTGAAATAATTTGTTTATAGCTTAAATACAGCTAAGTTGGTAAACAGTGTTTCTTAGTTAAGTTAGCAAACCTTATTTCACGAAAGGTAAGCTAACGTTAGCCTACCTGAACTGTTAAGTTTGCTATTCAATCGTCTCGTATTAAATTACACAGTCTGTAACGATTTATTCCTTGTATTCTGTTATGCTTACCTTATAGAAAAATGACAGATCAGGGTGCATCTTCGCAGGTGAGTAAGTTAAAACCAAGGGTACCATGTTTTTTTTCTTTGGTGAATAGTAATTTTTATTGGGATAGCCTACTATAGTAAACTAAAGGTAATTTACAGCAGGCAATCTATAGTGGGTAATTTGCCTAGTAATTATTACTCTCATTGTTGGGTAGGATTACTAATTACTTTTGTTATCTCAGTTTTCCTTCCTTTGAGAATCCTTGTTTTGTGATTTGGCTCAATATCTACTACTATAGACATTTACCTACTATAGATTGCCTGCTGTAAATTAACTTTAGTTTACCTTTAGTTTTCTATAAGGTAAAGCATAAAAGAATACAAGGAATAAATCGCAGACAGTGTAATTTAATACGAGACGATTGAATAGCACACTTAACAGTGCAGGTAGGCTACCGTTAGCTTACCTTTCGTGAAATAAGATTTGCTAACCTAACTAAGAAACACTGTTTACCAACGTAGCTGTATTTAAGCTATAAACAAATGATTTCAGAAAAAAAAAATAGCCACGTACCTTTTCTGATACTTGTCGCTGTCAAGATGCTCGCAGCTCGCGATTTTTCGGGGTTGTGGCTAAAACTAGGGGACGTGTTTCAGGCGCCCAAATGAGCTCTTCCGATTGGCTGAAATTCTCTGCTCTCTGAACAGTGCGCGCCGTTGCCTCTACAGATGCACAAATCACTTTTGCACCATTTATCACACAGATAGGCGGTGCATAAGGGAGAGAGCGTGAAACTTGTCATTTGCAAGCGAAAAACAGTGTTTGAGACTCGTAGCAGCAGATTCACGCCGTTGTAGTTATGCACTTGTGTTTGTGCTAGAAAAAGCATCCAAGAAAAAAAGATATATATGTAAGAAAACATTCTACAAGCGTGCAAATCTCATTGCAAGAATTCACAAACTGATTTGCGGATGTACAAAATTCGTCTGTGACATTTTTGATGCAGGTGTGTGAATGTTTTGCACCATACTCACTGTAGCAATAGTAGCAAAACATGTGAGCGTACGAGTTTCTTGATTTGTGATTAGTAGACTAGGATTTGTGCACCTGCAGTGAAGGATTCAAGAAGTTGTAACTGTTGTGTTGTGTTTGTGGGAGAGAAAAAAAAATCTACAAGTTTGCAACTTTTGTCTGTGACTTCAGATTTACTGATACACATGTGTGGCTATTCTCTACAACTACAAATTCCGCTGTCACGCTCACTCAGTTGTTTTGCACCAAAAATACCTTCATAGTCTTGTCTTGCTGTCTGACTCACACCCGAAGCGCGCGCACAAGCCGCATCTCGCGCAGCGTCTCTTCAGTTCTGCCGCACACGTGCAAAGCGCACACGCACACAGAGACGCGTTTCAGACAGCACGCGAACACCGAGTTGATTCGTCTTTCGCATATCCTCCTTATGTTTGAACAGACAAATACACACAGAATGTCAATAGTACCCGTCTCGACGATCGTTCTCGTAAACGCAGTCGGTTATGTTTTAAAATGAATGTAAACAGCTGAGAAAGAAATCGGATGTGTATCATTATACTGGATCCGTGCAGTCGGATTTAAAGCGACAGCAGCCTATTGATACGTGCTGCTGAATATGTCACTAATGTTAATCAAACAACAAAACAGCTATAACAAATATTAATCTAAATTTAATTCATACAGTGAACACTATGCAGTGTTATTTTACACTTAATTATTAAAAAAAAAATTGGGTTTTTTGCGTTTTTTATGTGCTGAATACTACTGTTTATATAATATAGTTGTAAATGGATTTCTTTTTTTTTTTTTTACTGACTGTTCATTTACTTTTAATCATGTTTGAACTTTCTCAGACTATACTTTTTGCTGGGGTATATGAAGAAGTACTTAAAGTGTATAGAAAGCAAAGTTACAATGATATAAAATTAGTGTCATTAATTTTTTTTGTTTGTATGTTCACACTGATGTTAAAATGAAATTTTCTGATTTGTGACATTACTTTTTATGTACTGCTAAAACACTGCTGGTCCCTTTCAGAAATTATAGTGATTCTTTCTTTTCCAAGAAAGAATGTGAAATGTGTGGTTATATAATTTCCATTTTTAAATATTTTTAAATATAATTGAAATTGATTTTACACACTTTAAGCAATATTGTATCGCATATCAAATATCGCATTTTTTAACAAGGTATCGCATATCGCATTTTTCTTCAATATCGCACAGCCCTAAAAAAGGACGTTATCGGTTTTTTTTAAGGTTCAAAAAAAACATTATTTTTCACATACTGTACATTTATTGTTTCTCTATGCCCCGCCTTTTTGAAACGTGTTGATTTTTACAAAGCTCATCATTCTGATAGCGAGGTGTGCTCTGATTGGCCAGCTATCCAGTGCGTTGTGATTGGCCGAATACCTCAAGTGTGTGACGGAAATGTTACGCCCCTTACCATACTGTGATGTCCTGTCAGGCCGGAGTGTAACATAAAACCATGTCTGCATTTGTGATCGGAGAAATGACAAACAACAAGCGCTACTCTACACTGCTCAAAACTCGCGTTTCAATCATCAGTGACAAATCCTTTAAATAAAAAACTTACTTACAGTCTGTGAACAGCCGGCATTGTAGTCTACTCTAACAGAATCAGGAAACAGTCCTCCATAAAAAGCACTGCACACATCTGAATATTTGGGTTGAAGCGTTCTGGAACAGTGTTGTAAATACAACTTAACCACTGATTTCGAGTGTTCATCTTTGGTAGGCCAAACAAAGTAGTTTAGCTTCATCAACGAAAAAAACACATCGTCCCAACGCGGCTGGCGGCTAGGAGTGGGAGGAAAACTGCCGTCGGGCTGAGTCTGAGTGAGAGGAGGGTCGGTGAGCCTTGAGAACGGCGCGGCCGGCCGGGCTCTGCGGCAATCACGTGTGACGACCCCGGGCTGGACTTCGCTTCGTCCATGGTGAAAGGCGATCCGGCGATCCACAGTGCAAAGTATTTGTATTTCCTCAGCAACCAGCACGGATGAGCTCTAGGCATGACGAAGCTGATATCGTCTTCTTTTGGAAGGCCAAGCAAAGTAGTTTCACTTTCATAACGATATGTCTCCACAACATGGCGGCGGCAGCAACAATACTACAGCGAGAATAAAAGTTACGCCTTCCTTCTTTGTGTGAACATTTGGGCGGCGTTATGCAAATCTTCCCACATCGTGACGTAGACATGTGGGGTCGTGTTAGAACGAGCCATTGTATGGTAGCGTGGCTGACTCTTAACTTTTATAAAGGAATATCTCTTTGGATTTGAGACTTAATCTTTGCAACTTTACAGATCTTCTTTATGCACCAAGAGCTTGTAACACTTCAAAGATAAAGGAAAAATTGAAATCGCATCATATGACCCCTTTAAAGGTAAAAGGCTTGAGGGAAGAACAAAATAACTGCTTCTTTTCATCTTGTTCTTTTACATAACCGATTTAATCTCGATAATTCAACAGAGGCTATAGTCTTAAATGTGCTAAAGTACACAGATCTACGTTCCTTAAAAGAATCTGCTAAATAGTTAAAAAGCACCTATATCTCTCTTTCGTGTTTTCTGTTTACAGATTACATTACGAGACATGAGGGTGTTTGTACCTGTCATGTCGTCCATGCTGAAGTTGCCGCTGTTCAGAGACTCTGGCAGTCTGGAAATACTGCAACATAAACACACACACAACACAAAGAGCCAAACGGAAGTTTAAAAAAAGTGAAACAGCAAGACAAATACACTGCATCCACAACAAAGCCACAAAACTGTCAGTGTTCATCCATGAAGCAGGTGCAAATATCCAGCGGTTACACTCAACACCACAGCATCTATTCTGTTTTACTATCCAGCTCATGGAAACACACACAAGTACTGAGAGGACGGACAATGCATACGTCTGTTGACGCTTTTCATACCCCAACCTCAAGGCAGGAGCAGAAATAAAGTGTGTGTGTGCTTTCATAACCGTTTTAAAGTGCAGCACTGGCTACAAGCGAGAGCATGATGTAAGCAGGCCATCAGAAACTAATGTAAATGTACAGATTACAGCATGTTTATGTTGTGTTTGTGTGTATTTGCTGTAACTCTTGGCTTCCTAACAAGTTCAATCCCCTTTGGTCCTCTGACAGTCACCCAGACCTACGGCAAGCCCGTTGGGACACTCAGCACACTGGACTTACATAAGACTGAGCAGCTGTCAAACAGAAGAGCCTCACAGGTCTAAGCATCTGATGCATCTTATTTCTTATACATCCAATATCTCAACTAGACCCATTTATAGGCCGATATTTGAAATTAGTGGCATTTGCTGATTTATGTCATTTTATTTGAAAGTATTTCAAATACTTACATTTAAAAGTATATAATTTTCTAAATCTAGCTTGTAAAATAATAATGCATATGTTCTTATTTTCATTGCAATTTTAGTTTTATTAGTTTAGTTTTTATGTCTATACAGTTTATTAAATTTATTTCAATTTTAGTTTTAGTTTTTTAGGCTATATTAAGTTTAACTAAATGTTGTGTTGGCAACTAGCTGAAACTTTTTTTTTTTTAAGTAACAAAAATGTTTAATCATGTTTGAAATCGATATTGACCGACAAATATTTTGAGTTTAAGTGTTATTTTAAGATCTAGAAGATAACTTTTTTTATTTAGATATATTTTATATTTTCATTTTTACTTTACCCAGTTTTAGTCATTTTTGTCTATACCATTTTTATTCATTTTATTTGAGTTTCAGTTTTAGTTATTTTATTACATGAAGTTAAACTAAATAAAAAATAAGAAATGATGCCTTGGCAACTAGCTGAAAAAATTATGCTTTTTATATTATTATTTATTTTACACTTTTTTCAGATAACATTTAAGTAATATTTTTTTTATATTACTTTTAGTGTTAACTATAATAATCCTGACAAATATACACAAACTATTAATTTCTTTTTAATTTCGGCATTTTTAAACAATAATATTGTAATCGTTATTAGAATAAAACCAATAAATACATTAATATATATATATATAATAATAGCAACTTAAGCGTTTAACTTTTAGACCAGTTACTGATTACTGGTTGATCTCTAGTTTAGATCTCTAGTTATTTCCTCTCAAATCAGCCATATGTCCACATGAGCATCAGCCACTGAAAAAGCCCAACACAACTCCCAAATGACCACTATATCCAATGTGTGTTGACAAAAATGCAGCCTAAAAATACAACAGCTTCCATAATATACATATAGCATTCATGAGACCACATTCATGTGGAGACAATAGCAGGTGCAACTTTGCTCAATAACAATGTAAACAGTGTCTCTCAACACAACAATTGTTCATCTGTTTATTTTAATCTACAGTATTTTGAGCAGGATGGATGAAGCCAAACGGATTCAATGCCTTCAACACATCACAGCCCAACAACTTCCTCTTCTCACGTTTTCCTGCACCGTTAGCATTGTGCTAGCAACAGGAAGACACACATAAACTATTATATAACTATCTTATGGGTTCACGAACGAGTTAGTCTCAGAAATGTATTTAAATTGGTTAAAGTTATGCTATCAGCTTTCGTCTTGGGTTTCCCCACAGGCTCACCACCTGCTTTATAAAGGTGACACTGCAATGACACGACCATCAGGACAGCACAGACAGTCTCTAACTTGACCATCAAACCCAAGAGTCCTTCAACTCCTACACATTAGAGACCTGCTGCTGAACTTGACAGAGTCTGAGCTCTGAAATAAAGCAGTGATCTACTACAAATACACAGCTGCACATCTACAGCACTAACTCTATACACAAGCAGCACAGGTGTAACAGAGTTACAACCTACCTACATCAGTCCTTCATGTTCACATGGCCACAGAAAGGTAAAATATAGAGATCAATGCGTGAGATAATAAACAGAGCTGTGTGACGCCTTGGCCGTTCCAGAAGGATATAATGGTTTTCTGCTATGACAACAGCAGCTAGAGACTCTCTCTCTCTCTCTGTTTGTCAGCATTACTCACAACACAACTAAAGCCACTTTAGAAACTGAAACTGAATGCATTGCGTTTAATGCTTTCTGTGCAAGTAATGCATTGCTCTAATAAACAAAAAAAAATGCAACTAAATATTCTTCTAGTCTGGTTGAATTTGATTTGGTCTGCATACGACTTAATTAACTGCACTTTTGTTTCATGCAAATACATCTATTTTAATGCATGCCTCATCCAGTTCAACGCAGACAGCTATAATTAATGCACTGCATTATTATGATGCATACAAAATGTTGTTATTAATACATTACATTATAATTATTCAATGATCCCTGTCTGATCACGGTTTGTGAATGTATTGACTCTCCTAAATATTTTCCTCAAACACTGATCTGACTCCTGAACGTCAAAAACAGCCTCGTGTGCCCAGATGCTTTAGAGATCGAGTCCCTGCTATATTTAACTGAGAGGATCATGTGTGTTTTGTTTTTAACTTCAACTCCACACACACGTTCAACAATATAATAATAACCACAAAAGCTGGATTCAGACTTAATCAGATTCCACATAAACAGAAAATGTCAATGCAAAATATGAAATACTCATAAGTATACACATATTAGAAGCATACTGATATATTAGTTGGAACTGAATCAAACCAACTAACGTAAGGAACACTTTCAGAAATTCGTCTTTGCAGCTGTCAAGAACACACATAATTGTCAGACGGATGAACGTGAATAACAAAAGCATCATACGCATAATTTCTGAGATAATACAGAATAAAAGCATCACATTCTCCACGTAAATCATGATAAAGGTTACGTTATCTTCTCCGACTTCGGAGAATACGTTAGTTTAATGTGCTGTAATTCTAACGTTAGCTCATCTTATGTTTTATCTGTCGAGTGGATTTCCACTAAACATTTTAAAATTCCAATGTTGAATAACATACTGAAAACATTTGGTAGGAACTGTTTTCGCTGCTTATTTTAAATGTTCTCTCCCCTCATGCTAACATGCTAACGCTACCTGACAGACTCTGACAGAAATGTACAAAATAAAGCGCTTCACCTCAGATTGATGTCAAACGGCAGCGTTTGATCCTCTCCGACCACAGAATCCATTCTGGATCGAAATAAGAGTGTTTTGTTTTACCTGTGAACAATATTTCTCTCAAAACATGATGCCCGTTGTATTATTTTTGAACTGTGAGCGGTAGATTATGAATGTAATTTCAAAGCAGACGTTGGAACCGCCATTTTAAAATCCGTGACGTCACCGTGAGCGCACGCTTAAGAAGTTGGGCTGTTCATCTAGTAAAGGATTTTCTTTAAAGGATATTATTGTGTACTATGAAAACAATGTTAACAAAGGTCTTGAATACATTGTTAATTTATTCATATTGCTGGCAAAACTTTATAAACAAAAATGCTTAAATTCATCCCCAATATTTAAGGTATTTTTAGTGGAATTTGCTTGTTTTATATCGACTCTGCAATTGTTAAAAAAACAAAAAGTCATTAACATGTCTAAAATATTATGACATTATTTTCAGTTCCCGTTACTAATTAATGTCACACTTTGTATAGCACTGACTGTCTTATGCTATGCTCTGTTTGTTATTTGTTCTATTTTCATTAAAAAAAAGAGAACGCTTAGCTTATGAATATTTATTAGGTAGTGCTGACCTGGGAAACTTATAAATATTCATTAATTATGTTGATATTGCCGGGTAACCTTCCAGTGGTGAGGACATATTCAGTGAATATTAAAAATATTACGAGACGATGAGCGCGCTGCATTGCTGAGGCGTGCAAGATGATTGGACAGAAGAGGTCGATTAGCCCGCCTCTGCTTCACTCCTATTGGCTATCCCGAACAGTAACTCAGAAATGAAATACATGGATTGGAATAACCTTTAAATCACCCATTAATAAGACAAGTTTGTTGAATTTGATTGTAAGAACCTAATGGCATTTAGTGAGTGAGTGAGTTTAACATTGATCACATTTTAATGGAGATTTAAAAATGATGTGAATATCACACATTTATTGTATTTCTAATTCAAGAGCACTAGCAGTACAGATAGTATTAGGAACATTAAAAAAAAGGTAATGAATCGGTTTAATCTGTTTTTAACATTTTTATGATGTAACACTCATGTTAACAACTGTAAATGCAAGTGTCTTGCTTGTAAATAGACTATCTACTGCTATCTGCTGGCAGGAGACACTAAATACAGAATCAGATTAGCTTTTTAAAGGGGTCATATGATGTGATTTCAAGTTTTTCTTTCTCTTTGGAGTGTTACAAGCTGTTTGTGCATATATAAGATCCCTGAAGTTGCAAAAGACTAAAGTCTCAAAACCAAAGATATATTCTTTATAAAAGTTTAGAGTCAGCCACGCCTACCTTAAACGGCTTGTTCTAACACGCCCCCATATGTCTACATCACTATGTGGAAATATTACCAAATGTGCACGCAAAGAAAGGAGGAGTGGTTTCAGTAACCGCAGTTAGTGTGAAGCAGCATGTCAGGGAGACACTGTTTGATTCAGTGCGAAAGCAAAAGCACTTTATTTGGCCTTCCGAAAGTAGAGGCATTTAGAAATCTTTAAGATGACTTACAAAAGAACAGCAATGCATTTTATGGACGACCGTTTCGTGAACCTAGGAGAGGAGGTCATTCTGACTTTGCTATGACAATCTGGCGCTTCTGAATCAGCTACTGTTTTGTTATTAGTTTAAGTATTTGCTATTGACTGTTCAAATGCAGAGTTTGCGCATCGTGTGTGTGTGTGTGTGCGTGAGAGAGAGAGAGAGAGAGAGAGAGGGAGAGAGACAGCGTCACATCACAGTAGTCAGCTGTCTTAACCGCGGCTTGTGTAATGCATCATTACTGTGTCTGTTCCCCTTTAGGGCTTGAACTGATGGTAAAACTTTTGACATTATTTACTGTCTTTACATTTTTTTTGAAAGATGAAGCTGGCGATTATGGTAAGGGGCGTTACATTTCCGACGAGTGCTTGCGGTGTTCGGCCAATCACAATGCACTGGGTCAGCTGGCCAATCAGAGCAGACTGTGCTTGTCGGAAGGAGGGACTTTGTAGAAAACTAAGCGTTTGAGAGAGGCGGGGCGTAGGGGACCTACAATAATGTACAGTATTTGAAAAATAATGTGTTTTTTGAACATTAAAGCATGTCAACATATTCTGTTACACAAAAAACACAAAATAATGATCTTTTAAAAAGATCATATGACCCCTTTAATAGCAAAATACGTGTTATTGTTAGGGGGTCATGTAAAGGGAGAAACGATAAAAAAGTAAAAATGTCAGGCTATTTGTATACCTCCTTTATACAACAGCCATAAAGTCTAACTATAGAGATGGGTCGTTTTGAAAACCAACCGAGTGAGGGTTTCAGTTCAACACTTAAAAACTTGTGATCAATGGAAAGTCCCAACCACTGAAAAACAAAAACCTGCATGTTAATAGGAAAATGTGGTTATATACATTTGGTCTGGATCTCTTTGTGTATTTTTATGAAAAGTGTGTCTGTGGTTTTGAAAAACACACTTGCCTTCTTGTACTCTTCCCTGGATACGAGCTTCTGCTATGTACATGTGAGCAGTTTTGAATGTTCATGTTGTTCCCAAGTATTTTAAATGCTTTATAAATGAATAATCTCTTAATTAAAAATTTTAAATATGATATAGTCTGTAAAAACTGTTATGTACAGTCACTAAACTATGACATATTATTGCACCAGTAGCAGCTGATCTATAGCAGTGGTGGACAGTAACAAAGTAGTTTTACTTCGTTACTGTACTTAAGTACATTTTTCAAGTATCTGTATTTTACTGGAGTAGTTTTATTTTGAGTAACTTTTACTTTTACTTCACTACATTTCATAAAACTTATCGTTACTCCTTATAATATATCACGTGCTCCGAGACGCAGAAGCGGTGTCTGATTCAAGAACGAACTGAATCTTTTCAATGAACCTTTTAAATCGGTTCGCAAATCGCACCAAACGATTCATTCACGAATTGGAATGATCCGAATGCAGCTGTTCTCGAGTTGACAACTCACTGATTCAAATGAACCGTTTAGTGCGAGTCTCCAGTGAACTGAACTCACAAGTAAGAACCGGGAGATCTTGTGAGCGCGCGTCTGATGCTGTTAAAAGTAAGTTACTAATGTCGAATTTTAGGATTAATTATTGTAACTGAAAATCATATTTAGGTCAAAGCTGTCAGTTGTTTGTGAACTAAATCTGCTGTAAAGGGTGATCTGTTTAAGCCCACTGAAATGCTTGAATGCAGACACATCAACATCAGAGTCTCTATGTTTTAGGTCAAAAAACAGTAAAATAACACAGATTAAATAAAATAACTCATGCACGTTCATCTTGCTGTAAAGTTAGCAGTTTTACTAAAATATTATGCATTTAGCCCTATGTGACGTCTGTTTTTATATTGTTTGTCAGCACACATAGCCTAAGTTACTATGTATCTGGATCAACTAGCCGAGTAGACAAATGTTTATTCATAACCATGCTGAAAATAAGTCAATAATGTTAGCTGATGCTAACTGTCTAGCTAACGAGCTTGCTGGTGCTAAATTGAGGTAATTTTTTACAAATAAAGTCCAATTATTTTTATTTAACCACCTAGATAGAATACATCTGGGGGAAAAGAAAGGATGTGATGTTCAGAACATGGTAACTACAGTAATTATCAAAGTGGGAAGTGATGCCCTCTGGGGGCATTTGGCCAGGGGTGTTTTTACACCACAGACAAGGTTTGAGAAGAAAAAAATCTAATTATATTTTCCTTATTATATTCATTATTTCCTTATTGGTTATTTTGGGAAAATCCCAGGTATTTTGAGCAGTAGGATTATAAAAAAAATATATGCTAATATAAAATTAAATGATAAAAGTAGCCTATATAAAACTGCAAAATAAACATTCATCTATCGGTACTTTTTACTTAAGTACATAAAAAAATCAAGTACTTTTGTACTTTCACTCAGTAAAATTGAAAAAAGAGTACTTTTACTTTTACTGGAGTAAAATTTTATTATACGGATCTGTACTTTTACTCAAGTACTTGATTTGTGTACTTCATCCACCACTGGTCTATAGTCATGTAGGCTAAGTGTATATTGTGTCTCTGTACTGTCTTGTGTGTATATATTGTCTGTATATATAGTCTGCAGAAGGGGTGGACTGGCCATTTGGACGTTCTGGAGAAGTCCTGGCTGGTTCATCATCAAAGAAAAAGTGTCAGATTAAGTGACATTGACGGCCGACAAAAGGGAGCGCTAATGCAATCTATTTTTGCTTATAATAAACCAAAACTGACGCTAAGGAGAGAGGGCTTGTGATGGCAAGCAAAAAACGTGAAGATAAAGGTGTTTGGGAGAAGCTAAAAGAAAAAAAGCGAACAGTTACATCAGGTTACCTTTGCCCGCCTCTCTCGCTATAGAGCACGTAGCATATAGCACTATAGTAAAATCCCAGGACCCCTAGTCCGAGCGTCCACTGCTACTTATCACTCTGCATTGTCTGAGTCAGTCTGACATGAATATTTCATTCATTCATAAAGAGACAGCAGCAATTCTACAACGGGTTACACTTGACATATATTGAGTTAGTTGACATAATGTCGATAACATGGACACACACACACACACACACACACACACATTCTGTAGTTTCAGGTTTCTAGACTTTTGTTTATTATTATGTCATATACATTTTTGCTTTCTGCCCTTTTTATGTAGATTTCAAGTATTTAAGTTCATATAATAATACATTTGTAATGGTTTTACTGGTTATAATGGAAATTGTATTGTTTTAATGGAAATTGTAATGGACCCTATTGGTCTCCACTGGTAATTGGTTGCCTATTATTGTTGTTAAATATTATTATTGTTAAAACCACTAAATCCTAATGGAACATGTCCCAAAACACACTACAGGAAACCATTATTTAATGGTTTTAATGATTAAAAATGGATGGTTTGTAATGTTTGTAATGGCATTTGTAGTGGAAACCATTAGAATTTCTGTGATGGTTTCTATTGTTTTTTTAAGCAGGGTTCACCTTGGGTTGTGTGAGTTATTTGGTTACGTTTATTTCTCTAAAGTGTTGGCACTCAGCTCACTTCCAGATGCAACTAAAAGGTAAGTTGTAGGACTGTCAAAATGGCTGAAAAACTAAATAAAATTGTGTACTTCAATATTATCAATATTTAAATTATATTCAAATTTAAAAGGCATAATTTCAGTTAGCGGGGAAAAAGGATTTTGGCTTCGTTTCTTCAATGCACATTTCTTCAAAGCGATAAAATAACTGGAAAAAAAGTGCATGATGTTTAAAATAATTTTATAAACCAAATATAATTAATTAAGTTGCTTAAACATTTATAAACAAAACAACATACTGACGCTTCTCCATTAAAGGGGTCATATGATGCAATTTCAATTTGTCCTTTCCCTCTGGAGTGTTACAAGCTCTTGGTGAATAAAAAAGATCTGTAAAGTTGCAAAAACTAAAATCTCAAATCCAAAGATATTCTTTATAAAATTTAAGAGTCAGCCACGCCTACCTAAAACGGCTAGTTCTAACACACCCCAACATACCTACGTCACAATGTGGGAAGATCTGCATAACGCCACCAAAATGTTCACGCAAAGAAGAAGGCGTAACTTTTATTCTCGCTGTTTTGTTGCTGCCGCCATGTCGTGAAGGCCTGTGTGTTTCGTTGTGAAAGCGAAACTACTTGTTTGGCCTTACAAAAGAGGACGATATCAGCTTCGTCATGCCTAGAGCTGATCCGTGCTGGTTGCTGAGAAAATACTACAACTTAGCGCTGTGGATCACCGGATCGGCTTTCACCCTGGACGAAACGGAGTCCAGCCCGGGGTCATCACATGGGTTAGTGGCAGCAAGCCCTCCGGAGGCCCTTGTGTGGGCCGCCGTTTGTGATGCTGTGTTTCGTTGTGAAAGTTTAACTACTTTGTTTGGTCTTCCAAAAAGGACACGACTAGAAATCAGTGGTTAAGTTGTATTACAACACTGTTCCAGACACTTCAACACAAATATTCAGAAGTGTGCAGCACATTTTATGGAGGATGAGGACTGTTTACTGATCCTGGGAGAGTTGACTTCAATGCCGGCTGTTCTGACTCACAGCACGTAAGTACGTTTTTTTATATTTAAAGAGTTTGATATGTAGATATTTTATAAGCGAGTTTTTTTTTTTACTTTGTTTTTTTTTGTTTTTTTTGGGCAGTGTAGAGTAGCGCTTGTTGTTTGTTGATTCTCTGATCACAAATGCAGACATGGTTTATGTTTACACGGCGCGATGCAACGCGTTTAAAAAGACAGTATAAGTCATTATAACCCATAATTATGTCCCCACTGGATGCAAAGAATGCCTCGTTTATAATGGGTTTTAATTGTTTTTTGAATCATCGCTCCGGACTGACAGGGAATCATCACAATATGGTAAGGCCCAGCGAAACCCACAGTAACATTTCTGTCACATGCTTGAGGCATTCGGCCAATCACAACACACTAGATAGATGGCCAATCAAAGCACACGTCGCTTTTTCAGACCGATGAGCTTTGAAAAAAATCGACGCATTTCAGAAAGGCGGGGCATAGAGGAGAACAATAATGTCCCGAGGTGGAAAATATGTGTTTTTTTGAACCTTAAACAGCATAAACACATTTCAATACACCAAATACACAAAATAATGTTTTTTTTAGCAGCATCATATGACCTCTTTAAGCGCTTTGGAAGTGAATTAATTGATTCAGCATTTTGACACTTCCGTAAGGATGCGTTAAATTTGACAGGGATGTATTGATCTTGTGAATTAGCAAATTTTACCACACCAATATTTTTTAATTGGCTGTTAAAGTTTGTTGGGAATATTACACAACACGCTGATCCTTTAACAATGCATTGGCGTAAAAAACGCACACCTTTTGGACCAATTTCATAACATGATTTCTCGACTGCCACAAATACTGCGTAAACAAAATACTGATTTTGTGCACTTTTTATTGTACAAATATTTTAAATTGGCCTTTGAACTTGGCTTTATTGCATGGCAAAAAAAAAAGCCTTACCTTGACAAAGCACTGACAGAACCCATTGATCTAATGATGTTGTTAAGTGCTCCAAATGCAAACTTTGCATGCAACAATCAGGCAGCAATTGACATCCCTCTGATCCAATGGCATACAGACATGGTCAGAATGACAGTACTGTAGCCCAGTGATGTTGGGGGATCCAGTGGGGGCTCATTGGCACCCCCTCCTGTTGGTGGCACCCTAGGCCCCAATAATCTATGCCTAGAAACGGTACTGACATCATGTATGTATGCATAGTTTATACAAAAGGCCGAAAGCCAATCACACAGAGTACTTTTTCATTTAAAAACGTGAGATGCAGTCGGACAGAGAAAAAAACAGCCATAAAGTTTTATGTTTAAGACATGTTTTTTAAAAGATGAACTTACATTATTTAAGAAAATGTGCAAAATATGGGTTCTGTGTAAACAGCTTGTTTTAAAAAAAAACAAGATCTCCTCTATATTGATGTTCTCTTTTTCCACAATATTTTGAATGTACAACACAGCAGCACCGCATCTAGTGGGTTGAACAGGATAAGCTAACAAAAACATTCAAATGCAACGACACTTTCATTGTCATCACATCTCATGTGCCACTGACAAGGCTGCCTTATGCACACCTCATTTTTTTAACAGATTCTTTGGACAATAAGATGCTATGTATCATGTAATAAATTTCACTCTAGCAATACTAGTAATTTAATCCAGTAAATCTGCACTTACCATATTCAAATTGTCTTCTAATTGCACATTTGTAATGTTCATTGTCACGTGTCCTCTGTTCTTCACAAGGAACTTCCAGTTGATCCTGGGAATAATCCCATACTAGACAGAATTCTTAAATGACAAAAAGACAGAGAGAGACATTCCATTACATCTGTACTGTATGTATATCACAAAATATATCAAAAGAGCTGCTTGTTCAATAAACATCCTGATGAAAAAACTGTCCAGACTGCGTTTGCTGGTTTAAGCTGATTTAGCTTTGGTCACAGCAGGAAAAGTGACCAAAATCCCCTCTAAAACCATCAGACCAGCAGGATCCAGCTCAGTGGACCAGGCTGTTTTTCATCAGAGTAAGAAAAGTGACCTGTAAAAATTTACTCACCCTCATGTCTGTCCAAACCTGAACATTTTAGCAGAATGTTCATGCTGCCAAACCATCATCGACTGAGACGACGTGTTTTCTTTATGTTTGGAAGGCGGCTTTACACTCACAAAGTGCGTTCTTGAGGTGTTGCCATGTCCACCTGTTATAAATGTCTTTTGGCCTGCTATTTAGGCTTGGTTCATAAAGTAGGCAGATGCGATTTTAGCATTATTTCCGATATAAAGCATTTGTATTTGTTTAGGTTCATTATGGGCTTGTGTCTAGTTTTTAGTCAAAGCTTATACCTCGTGATTTCTTGCAACTGCACGTGCATACAGAAGAAAGACACATCTCTGACACACATTTAAATACAGCATTAACTACTAGTTGTTCAGAATATTGAGTTGTTTGCATCCCTGGATATTACTGTCGGTTGTTTAACATTTCTATCGTAACACAATTGTCAAATATGAAATGTAGTATATATACACAAACACACACACACACACACATATATTTATATCAATTATTCAAAAATGTATATAATAATATTAATATATACACACATTAACGACAGAGTAAAAAAGGTATAGTCTGAAGGCACTGTAAGTCGCTTTGGATAAAAGCGTCTGCTAAATGCAGAAATGTAATTTAATTTAATTAAAATTAAAGATTAAATTATTATAAACTATGACTGTTGTTATAGAAAAAATGTATTTAAATTTCATGCACATTTTACATTTATATTTATGCACCTTTTTTTGAATTTATCGTTAATTATTTTAATAGCTTTATATTTTGAATATATTTTTTGTTGAGTTTATATAATTCTAATTATAAAATTGTTACCAAATGACATTATTTCATGGCACCTTTTTATCTTTTATCTATTTAAATGAATATTATGGAAGTAATAACAAGACACCTTTTTATATTTAATAATTAATGTAATTCTACACACAAACATATCAGTGCTCTTTTTATTTATTTATATTTTATTCACCTTTGTTTTAAATTGTTTTATTTATTTTTTTGTTATTATTTTTGATAGTTAGTTTATATTTTACATATTATTATTAGTAGTTTTAATAATTGTATATATTGATACTATTATAAAATTTCATTTAATGTCTCACTCTTTTATATTTTATTTAATATATTTATGAATAATAATAATAACAACTTTGTATATGTTAAATAATAAAGAATTATACAACATAGCAGTGATCCTTTATTTATTTATTTTGTATATTATGACTATATAATGTTTGTAGTTTAGGACAGGGGGCTTGGGTTCCTGTCATGGCCGTCACTGAACTTCCTGTCATTACTTACACTATTTTCTTTTGCTCCCCCTCATTTCTTCTTGTCTGCAATCTAAAACAAGAACCAGGAAAATCAGAAATCAGGTTTACTGTTTAAATACATTACACAACATATAAAAACAATCAAAGAGAGGCAGCATATTTACAGTAAAAAACAATGGAAATTTAAGAACTGAAGTAAAAATATAACAGAAAGTATAAACATTCAGCATATCATGTGACACATGCAAAAAAAGCTAATGTCTATAACCTGATAAATAAACCAAAACAAATCAAAAATACTTGAAAATCATTCAAATGTACTTACCATAAACCAGTCATGGAGACTAAGTTTCTCCAGTTCAATCCGCTCTTTCGGATTGATTTGCAGACAGCAGCAAATAAAATCGCTGCATTCTTCCGACAAGCCGTCTTTGGTCCAGTTGTTACCGTTGATCATGCGCAGGTCTCTTCTATTTGGAAAATCCCCACACAGCATTACAAACAAGAGGATCCCGAGTGACCACACTGTCGCTGGTTCCCCGTGGTACT
The DNA here is from genome assembly GCA_018155175.1 of Sinocyclocheilus anophthalmus. Taxonomy (NCBI): domain Eukaryota; kingdom Metazoa; phylum Chordata; class Actinopteri; order Cypriniformes; family Cyprinidae; genus Sinocyclocheilus; species Sinocyclocheilus anophthalmus. The sequence goes on from JADLZN010010937.1 coordinate 641,608, forward strand.
TGCCGGTCAAGTAATACTCAGGAGGGCAGTACTCTCTTGTGCCTGAAGGAAAGAGATTTTCTTTACATTAACATATACATTATGTAATGTACATATACATTAACACAGTAGATCCCATTCCATGATGCTTACATACCAGCAAAGGATGTGTAACCCACACCGTCGAGGAAATCACCACACCCAAAGTCAGTTAATTTGACTTTGAGTGTGTCCGGGTTAATCAGAAGGTTTTCCAGCTTTATGTCCCGGTGCAACACTCCACGTCGGCAGCATGTTTGAGCTGCGAATATTGCCTGGCGCATTATGAGTTGTGCCACGTCCTCTTGAATGGCAACCATTTGCTGCAGGACAAACCAGTTCAGTTCCTCAAAGGGAACGGGCCGCTCTAGGACCAAAATGTAGTGGTCAGACTCCACCCGCCAGTCCAGAAGCTGGATGATTTCCTCCACCCTGGGGCCTTCATTTGCAAGAATTTGCAAAGCGACCTCCAATGGAAGAGGCTTGGAATAGCCGTCCTAGAAGAAAGACAGTTGTTCTGATGGTTAGACGGATATAGGACTTAAACAAGTCCTGGACAAACTCTTGACAATGGAAGATTGCCATATGAGATGTTTGAAAATGACTAAGAGGAGAACCAGAGAGAACACAGCCTACTTACAACGCTGATGAACTTTGTGTTCCTGCTGGAGACGACTTTTATCGCCAACTGATCAACAAAACAACAACGAGGTTTGTAAGAGTTACAATTCATTCGTCAGCAGAGTTCACAACGTTCTAAACATTAGCCCTGAACAGACATGTACATTTTCATGAATCTAAATAAAAACATGTAGAGCATGTCTAAACAGGTCTGACAATTTAAGTGCTTTAAATAGTAAATAAAAGATCAATTTAGTGTGCTTGCATTAGTCAGATGACTATAATACAGGACAAAAATAACTATCAGGTTATTTGATTCGAGATAGTAATGAAAACTGATACCTTTTGGCCATCCTCCAAACGAGTCGCTGCATAAACGGCTCCAAAGCTTCCTTCACCCAGCTGACAGTCGATTACATAACGGCATGAATTGATGTCTGTTAAAAGATATGATGTTGATCAGTGACAGCAATTCATCTAAAACGATTTCAACACTATTTTTATGATTCATATTAATTTTGACACTACATTAAATATCTGTGCTTAAAAAATACTGGCACCCTACAGGACCATTTAAAGAAACTATAGTAGTCATAAAATAAATAAATAAATATATACATGTGTTTTTTTCTGTGTAAAATACACCTTACACACATTTATATAAATGTAAATAAAATCTTGTTGAATGCTGAATAAGTCAATTAATGTGTTATTTAGGAACTATTCTTAAAAACGTGCATATTAAAGTCAGTGTAAAGCATGTAAAGACTGTGTGTGTGTGTGTGTGTGTTGTATGTTAGGCTTATGGTACCAAACTCACCCATTATTGTGCTGTTGTTATTCTCCTTGTCTGCAGTCTGAAACAACAGAAATCAGGTTTAGTGTCAAAATACACAAACAGGACGGAAAACAAATGCACAACAAAAAGAGGCAACATTCTTGGAGTAAAAAAATGTTTTAGAAAAGGTCAGATCATTTCAGATGGTCTAAACATACAGTGCTGCAACTTGTCACATAGGAAAAGAAAACTATAAAAAGAAAGAGTAAGAAAGCTAATATCCATAGTCTGATTATTAAACCAAACCAAATCAAAAATACTTCAAAATCATCAGAATGTATTTACCATAAACCAGTCGTGGAGACTGAGTTTCCCCAGTTCAATCCGCTGTTTTGGGTCAATCTGTAGACAACGGCGAATTAAATCGCAGCATTCTGTGCAGAAAGAAAATAGAGATGTCTGACTATGATTTTGAACTTAACACCTGATCTCTTTGATCGACAGTCAAATTATCCCAACGACCATTCTTAATTAAGCCACTGATGTACAACTGATTTTTGCTGAAGTGAAGATCTCACCTTTCGACAAGCCAGCTTTGGTCCAGTTTTTAGCATTAATCTTGTGCAGATGTCGTCTCTTTGGAAATTTACTAAAAAGTATCACAAACAAGAGGATCCCGAGTGACCACACTGTCCCTGGTTCCCCGTGGTACTTGCCGGTCATGTGATACTCGGGAGGGCAGTACTCTCTTGAGCCTGGAGATGACATTTTGTTTCCATTAACACAGCACTTTAACTAGATATTCATTATCATGCAAGAAATTATTTGATGCCATTTGATTCACAACAGTGGATCCCATTAGACACCCACTTCACAGCTTTGAGGGTTCATCATACATACCAGCAAAGGATGTGTAACCCACGTCGGTGAGGATTGCACCACAGCCAAAGTCAATCAATTTGAGTTCGAGTGTGTCCGGGTTAATCAGAAGGTTTTCCAGCTTAATATCCCGGTGCAACACTCCACGAAGGCAGCACATTCGAGCTGCGAATATTGCCTGGTGCATTATAACTCGTGCCACGTCCTCTTCCATGGTGCCCTTGTAGCACTTTAAATATTCATACAAGGACTGACAGGGCATGGGCCGCTCTAGCACCATAAAGTAATAGTCAGGATCCACCTGCCAGTCCAGAAGCTGGATGATTTCCTCAACCCTGGGGCGTTTATTTGCAAGAATTTGCAAAGCAACCTCCAATGGAAGAGGCTTGGAACAACCGTCCTAGAAGAAAGACAGTTGTTCTGATGTTTAGACAGATATAGGACTTAAACAAGTTAAACTTAAACAACTGTTGACAATGGCAGACTGCATACTGAAAAATCACTTAACAACACAGAGTCTGTGGTTAATGTTAATATGAGATGTTTGAAATTGAAAACAGTGACTGAGAGGAGAAACACAGAGAGCACAGCCTACTTACAATGCTGATGAACTTTGTGTTCCTGTTGGATGCAAATTTTATCGCCACCTGATCAACAAAACAAAAAAGGGACGTGTGTAAGATTTACAATTAATTTGTCAGCAGAGTTCACATCATTTCAAACATTAACCCTGAATAGACATGTACATTTTCATGAATTTAAAGTCTAAACAGGTCTGACAGGACAAGTGCTTTAAATAGTTGATGTACACTAAGAGTGCTTGCACAGGAGAGAGCGGGACATGTATAATAAGACAAAATGATTAGCTAGAAAAATAATGTAAGTAATACAAACTGATACCTGTAGGCCATCATCCAAACGAGTCGCTGCATAAACGGTTCCAAAGCCTCCTTCACCCAGCTGACTGCCAATTTCATAACGGTGTGAATTGATGTCTTTTAAAAGATAAATAAGAGATGTCAACATAAAATGTCAGTGACAGCACTTACTTCATCTATTTAAAAACTACAATTAATTGAGAAAAAATATAATAATTGAGATACTACATTGAATATTTGTGCCTTTAAACAATCATTTGTCACACTAAAAACTATTCAAGTTACCTGTACTTGTCATACATAAATACAATTCAAATACCTTTAAATTAATTGCATTTCTATGTTAACTACTCTTAAACAAAATGCATATTAAAGTCAATCTGAAGTATAAACTTTAAAGTGTGTGTGTGTTGGATTATGTTGTGGTAGCAAACTAACCAATAATTGTTGTCTCATTATCCTGTAGCTGGCTTGAATGAATTTGGGGAGCATAACCACTACAGTCAGGTGCTGCACAGGTTGTAGCTTGGGGGACATTGACTCCACAGTCTAATGTTTCGTGGACTGGAGACTGAGGGACGCCAACACTCAAGTCAGCTACAAAACGGACTGAAGCTTGGAGGGCTTCATCTCTACAGTCAGACGTGACATAAAATAAAACTGGAGGGATGTCATCACTACTTTTGGACGTCACAGGGAATAAAGCTGGAGGGACGTCATCAATACATTTGGATGTGACATAAAATAAAACTGGAGGGGCATCATCACTACTTTTGGACATCACAGAGAACAAAGCAGGAGGGACGTCATCACTACTTTTGGACGTCACAGAGAACAAAGCTTGAGGGACATCATCGCTACATTTGGACATTGCAGGGAAACTGGCTGGAGGGACATCAACACTTAATATGAACTTGGCAGAGAAAAAAGCTAGAGAGACGTCATCACTTAATTTGGATGTGCCAGAATAAAATAAAACAACATCACTTAATTTGGACATCACAGGGAAAAAAGATGGAGGGACGTCGCTACTTAAATTGGACATGGCAGAGAAAAATGAGACATCATCACTTAATTTGGACGTGGCAGAGAAAAACGAGACGTCATCACTTAGTTTGGACGTGGCAGTGAAAAATGAGATGCCATCACTTAATTTAGATGTGCCAATGAAAAACGAGATGTCATCACTTAATTTGGGCGTGGCAGTGAAAAACGAGATGCCATCACTTAATTTGGGCATGGCAGTGAAAAACGAGACGCCATCACTTAGTTTGGACGTGGCAGTGAAAAATGAGATGCCATCACTTAATTTAGATGTGCCAATGAAAAACGAGACGCCATCACTTAATTTGGGTGTGGCAGTGAAAAACAAGACGTCATCATTTAATTTAGGTGTGGCAGTGAAAAACGAGACGCCATCACTTAATTTGGGTGTGGCAGTGAAAAACAAGATGTCATCATTTAATTTGGGCGTGGCAGTGAAAAACGAGATGCCATCACTTAATTTGGGCGTGGCAGTGAAAAACAAGACGTCATCATTTAATTTGGGCGTGGCAGTGAAAAACGAGACGCCATCCCTTAATTTGGGCATGGCAGTGAAAAACGAGACGCCATCACTTAATTTAGATGTGCCAATGAAAAACGAGATGTAATAACTTAATTTGGACGTGGCAGTGAAAAACAAGACGTCATCACTTAATCTGGCAGAACTGTCGTCATCAGTACAGCCGGACGCAGCACAGACTGTAGTTTGGGGAATGTCATCACTACAGCTGGACGTGGCAAAGACTGTAGTTTGGGCGACTTCATCAGTACAGCTGGACGCGGCACAGACTGTAGTTTGGGGGACGTCATCACTACAGCTGGACGTGGCACAGACTGTAGCTTGGAGGACGTCATCACTACAGCTGGACGCGGCACAGACTGTAGTTTGGGGGACGTCATCACTACAGCTGGACGTGGCACAGACTGTAGTTTGGGGGACGTCATCACTACAGCTGGACGCGGCACAGACTCTAGATTGGGGGACGTCATTAGTACAGCTTGATGGGGCACAGACTGTAGATTGGGGGACATTGTCACTACAGCTGGACGCGGCACAGACTCTAGATTGGGGGACGTCATTAGTACAGCTTGATGGGGCACAGACTGTAGATTGGGGGACATTGTCACTACAGCTGGACTTGGCAGGCAGACGGCAGTTTGGGGTTCGTCATCAGTAGCAAGCTGGACGTGGCCAGGACTGTAGTTTGGGGGACGTCATCAGTACAGCCTACGTGCACGACTGATAGTTTTGGGGGACGTCACAGTACAGCCGTACGTACACAGACTATGCAGTTTTTGGGGGACGTCCTCAGTACATCCGAGATTGATCAGACTGCAGTTTGGGGGGTGTCCTCAGTACAGCTGGATGCGGCACTGAAAGAAGCTGGAGAGAAGTGAACAGAAGAGTCGGATGTGGCACAGACTGTACCTGTGTCACTGACTTCTCGACCTAAAGGGGAGAATATGGACCAAAAGATATTAATCATTAAAAGAACATTTATGAAATATTTTATAACTATATTAACATATTACTGCAACTATAAGATTTCTGTAAATTATGAAGTGACCTTTTGGAGGCATGGCTTTCTATTTTTTCAGTAAATGGTCAATGTATACATCATGTACATTTCTCTTATTTAAAAGCACAATGCTCATGAACATGCCAGAAAAAAAGGCATTATGATACTGCATGATAATACATGCATGGATGTCTTTTTTTCTGGCATGATCATGAGCATTGTGCTTTTAAATAAGAGAAATGTTTCAAATCAATCAAAGATTAAAAAAGTGCCTTTACAGCTCCCAAATTGGTTGCGTGTATGAATATGAATAAGGTCATCCAAAGCTTGCATGGTAACCTTAGCATGTAACTTAAATATTTGTGACTAGATCATGACACTTAGACATTAAATCAGGTGTCATGTCATTACAATGAATTAAAACATCACTTAATGTAATTACAGTAATATTGATTAGCAAATTCCCGGTTTTGTGTAAATTCAAATATGAACTTGAAAGAAGTGAAAACTTGAGAGTAAAATGTCATGTGTTGATTTTATGTTTCTGAATTGTGTTTGTGCAGTATAATTTGTGTTATATTAAGTTACAGACTTTATAAAACTGGACTTCAGCTAAGCCCCTAAATTCTTCACTGTGTCCTCCAAAAATACCTTTAAACATCCAAATATGCAGACTCCAGTACAGAAAGGGAATTGCTGCATATTCATAACGTGGACATATCATTTACCATCATCACTCCGGTCTGCTTTTTCTTCTTGACCTGAGGGGGTGTTGTTGACTTTTTTCCTCTCTCTTTGAATTAAAGCAATTACTCCTAGCAACGTAAGTAGCATTCTGAAATAGTAACTAAGCGTTGGCTGGAAGAAATGCAAAGTGAGAAAGATACTAGAATGCAACTAGCAATAAAACGACTAGCGTTGGCTGCAAGATGTGCAAAGTGTAAACAATGCAACTAGCAACGAACCGCAAGCGATTAATCATCAGACATGCCAACGTGAGCCTTTATAGTACTGGCATAGCACTGTGACGTCACGAACCAACTGACGTTCCAATGCTGCTCACAGAGGGCCGTTTGTGATTGGTCCGTTTTCCGTTGTGGCGCGTAATAGAGAATGAGGAGTTACGTCACGATCTTGTCACTCCGCAGTTCGGGAAGGCGCCGCCATTTTAGCAGGATAGGCTATCCGTTCCCATGATTACTTCTCATTCTCTATAAGGATAAATGATTATCTTTTGTTTTGTTTTTGCCTTTAAGTTAAACAACCATTCATTCTTCATTGTATCGTTTGCAGGGAAGAATTTGGTTTGCAGTGTTTACCCGATTAGCTTGAATACAGTGTACAGCCATCAAATGGTACATTATCCAAATAAAAGTGTGTTCAACAAGTCGATCCATTTCTTTGTTGGAAACTTTTAAATGACTAAGTATAATTGATGTCATTATAAATATTCATTTTTCCATGACCACGGAGGAGAATCAGAGATTGTGGGTCACATTCAGCGGACAGACACTGTATTTTTTATATTTATTTCAACAAATGACAAGCAAAATCAAATCTCTAGGAGCTTGGGGAAAGTTTTGTAGCATTTTCAAACGCTGGTTAAATGGGCTAAGACAGCGATTTCTAAAGTTCATATTTTGGGCTCATCTGTTTTTCCACACATATGCTTCATTAGTAAGATGTGTGTACAGAATGTGGTGTTTAAATATCACTGTCTCGGTGCATTAAGCGCGTTCTTTATATGAGAGGAGAAAATGCTTAACTAAATAACGCGTTGCGTTTCACAGTTTTGAGCTCAGGTATCTGCACATTTACAGGTGCATCTCGATAAATTAGAATGTCGTGGAAATGTTCATTTATTTCAACTCAAATTGTGAAACCCGTGTATAAAATAAATTCAATGCACACAGACTGAAATAGTTTGTCTTTGGTTCTTTTAATTGATGATTTTGGCTCACAATTAACAAAAACCCACCAATTCACTATCTCAAATTAGAATACTTCATAAGACCAATTAAAACTAAACTTTTAGTGAATTGTTGGCCTTCTGGAAAGTATGTTCATTTACTGTACATGTACTCAATATTTGGTAGGGGCTCCTTTTGCTTTAATACTGCCTCAATTTGGCGTGGCATGGAGGTGATCAGTTTTGTGGCACTGCTGAGGTGGTATGGATGGCCAGGTTTCTTTGACAGTGGCCTTCGGCTCATCTGCATTTTTTTGGTCTCTTTTTTCTCATTTTCCTCTTGACAATACCCCATTGATTCTCTATGGGGTTCAGGTCAGGCATGTTTGCTGGTCAATCAAGCACAGTAACACCATGGTCGTTTAACCAACTTTTAGTGCTTTTGGCAGTGTTGGCATGTGCCAAATCCTGCTGGAAAATTTAATCAGCATCTTCAAAAAGCTGGTCAAGCAGAAGGAAGCATGAAGTCCTCCAAAATTTCTTTTTTAAACGGGTGCAGTGACGTTGGTTTTTCAAAAAACACAATGGACCAACACGAGCAGATGATATTGACAAACCCCAATCATCACAGACTGTGGAAACTTAACACTGGACGTCAAGCAACTTGGGCTATGAGCTTCTCTCCACAAACCCTTCTCCAAATCTAGACCTTGGTGTCCAATGAAATACAAATGCTCTCGAAATCTGAAACAGTCCATTTATTCCTTCTCCTTACCCAGTAGGACGCCTCTCTGACGGTGTCTGGGTTCCGAGGATGGCTTACACAAGGAATACACCACTGTAGAGTCCAAATTCCCTCGTCTGTGTGTGGGTGGCCTTTGATGCCTTTACCCCTGCCGGTCATTCCCATGTTCCTTGTTAGTTCGACCAGGGTCAAATTCTTGATCGATTTTTCGTACAATCCTCATAAGGGCTGGTCGGGGTCTGGGCTCGGTTGGTTGTGCATCTTTTTCCTCCACACTTTTTCCTTCCACTCAACTTTTCTGTTAACATGCTTGGATACAGCACTCTGTGAACAGCCAGCCTTTTCAGTAATGACCTTCTGTGACTTACGCTCTTTGTAGAGGGTGTCAATGATTGTCTTCTGGACAGCTGTCAGATCAGCCGTCTTCCCCATGATTGTGTAGCCTATAGTGAACCAAACTGAGAGACCATTTAAAGGCTCAGGAAAACTTTGCAGGTGTTTAGAGTTGATTAGCTGATTAGCATGTCACCATATTCTAATTTGTTTTGAGATAGGAATTGGTGGATTTTTGTTAAATTTGAGTCAAAATCATCACAATTAAAAGATCCAAAGGCTTAAACTACTTCAGTCTGAGTGCATTTTTATTTAATACACGAGTTTCACAATTTGGAGTTGAATTACTGAAATAAATGAACTTTTACACGACATTCTAATTTATTGAGATGCACCTGTATATGCTTTACAAATTTGTCTTTATCACTGTCTTGGTACATTAAGCCACTTTAAGCATTTTAGAAAGTTCCCTGTTCAAGTTCTGCTAATTCACAAGCCTAGTGAGAGTCATGCTCGCAAATAAGGTAATGTTAACTATTAAACCAACCAAATCAAAACTTTCAAAAACAAACAGCAATGTGATTCTTTTATTGAGTGAGAGTCAGTGGGTTTTAATCAGTGACATTAACAGATTTACTATTCGGCGTATTCTCCGCGACCTCCTTCCATTGGTGTTTTTACACATAGAAAAGGCAAAAAAACATATTGCATTGTCCAGTTTTCTCTCAGAACGATGATCTGAGTTACTATTGCAATTATCGATGCAGTATGAATGACATACACTGGTGACATTTTTCACAATCACGACAAACAATCAAATACTGCCCTAAACTCAATAGCGGAAAGGCAGCGCTATCCTGCAAGTATGGCGGATAAACAAAGCAGTTTCCCAGAACTCAACGCGGCGTTACGTCACATTCTCATTCTTTATAGCTCGTAGTGTGGGTAACATGCTGTTTGTTTATTTCTTTCTTATTAAACGTTAAGAATGGTCTAATATTGGCATGTATTTTGCGCTGTAAATGATGTATGTGATGTACATTTAAGTTGTTTGACTCAAGCATGAATTAAAACGAGCAGTGTGTGGTGATCGCGAGCTCTTGTATTGTCATTAAAACACAAGATATGACCAATCATTCTTTAATACATGTAGCTAAGATTATTTAAGGCATCATTTTAATGATTATTTATATAAAAATAGTTACATGATGTTAAAAATCGTAAACAACATTATGCAACCTATGTACACAGTGTTTACGTTCAGATCAAAGCATAAACAATGTATCTGTGTACAGTGCTGCTGACAGCATATGTTCCAGTGTTGCCAGTTTAGCAATTTTGTTGCTAAATTTAGCAACTTTTCAGACTACCCTAGTAACTTTTTCTTCCAAAAGCACCTAGCAACAAATGTAGCAATTTTTTTTTTATTTGGCTACTTTTAGCAACTTTTGATAAGTGACTCGAACGATAAAAAAGGCACACATTTTCCATCTAAAGTACGCAAAAAGAGGAAACCAAAGATGCCCAGCAGTACACACATCACATGAATTAAATTATAATTGCTATTTGCAACTGTTCAATTTAATAATAATAATAATAACTGAATAACTGTTCATTTATGATACACATTGTTGTACCTGTGATTGTTGACATTAGTACAGCTGTGAGAAAAATATCTATAAAAATTGGAAAAGGTAGCTCAACTAGTAATTTTCCAGGACTTATCTCCGTTATCCAATTATCCCATTGGTAAACCCTTTAACCCGAAACACAAATACATGCATATTAAAATCCCTAAAAGACCGTGGAATTCTTTCTTTGTGTAGCACACTAACTAACTACATGTACACTGCTTAAAACTATAATTGTTCGGAATGTGTAGTTTTACTAGTTTACTATCTAATAAAAATAAACTTAAATTGTAATCCTTCAAAAATGTGTAAGTGTTGTTCAATAATTCAATGTTGTATATAAAAAAAAAGTTATTTATATTTTAACATTACATTATGCATTTATATTATTTTACGAACAAATCTAAATTAACATGTAAAAATTTTTTTTTTACTGAGATTTGATGTAGTGACAATTTTTGCATCGTGATTACGCAATGACGTCACCGAGCAATGACGTCACAACGTCATTTAGCAACAAATCGCACTTCCTTTAGCAACTTCCCTTGAAAATGAGTTGGCAACAGTGATACGTTCATTACGTTGTTTACGTATGTGATACTCTCCAAAATGGCGCTATAGGGTGGAGGAGACAAAATGTTGAATAAAGTCTAAAGTATTTTTGTTTTCTTTGTGCACAAAAAGTATTCTCGTAGCTTCGTAAAATTACGGTTGAACCACTGATGTCACGTGGATTATTTTAACATGTTTCTGAGCCTTAATCGTGATAGGACCCTTGCTGTCTATGGAGGGTCAGAGAGCTCTCAGAATGCATTAAAAAAAAAAACTTAATTTGTGTTCTGAAGATGAACGAAGGTGTTACAGGTTTGGAACGACATGTAATAAATGACAGAATTTTCATTTTTGGGTGAACTATCTCTTTAAGTGGAATAGAAACTTTCATTCATTCAAACTGACTGATTCATTCATGAACGAAGCAAAGTTCACTTTATGAACGAATCACTGACTCACACGATTCATCAGCAAAATAGAGCAAAAACAGTCAAGATGTACAATGTTGCCTAAATAACTGACAATCAAATTATTGTTTATTGAGCTGTTGTATAAAATGAATGTCACATGCAATTGTGCTGATATTCCGGAAAATAGCACTATACTGGTGTGATGTTTAGCTATATTAAGTTATAAACAAACAAATAAATAAAAACTTATCTGGAATTTTGGGGGCATTTCAGACCTTGCATGACGCTTAAGTTATGCCAACGCCAGACTAGCTTGCTTGTTAAGCGTTATTGAGGGTTAAGTTAGGCTGTATTGAGATGTTTTAATAGTATTTTAATTTCACAGCAGTGACAAACAGTGCCAAACTTCAGGGCAAATATGATTGTTACCTGGCTGTCACCAATGAGGACGGTCAGGGAGCCGTCGATGGCGAGATCGGGAGGGGTTCACCAACACTGGCAGAACAGACCAAAAACTAGGCTGAGAGGGATAGACTTAAGATGTTTGATCAGTTTGCTGCCCCCCAAAAAAAGTGTTAAATTCACGAATCTTAGGATATTTTTGATTTCTACTTTGGTCAGATTGTTAAAATTACACCACAAGCAAGACATCATTTTGGTTGTATAATTTATTAAATTTCAGTGTTCTTCTTTAAAATATTATGGTAATAATAATAATAATAATAGGCTAATAAAGAAAAGTTAAAGCAAAGTTATGTACAATCCAAACATATACTACAGAAAGCCCTGCTCACAGGAGTCCCTGGAGTGCATACATTCTTTACTGAACACACACACAATCAGTGGCAATGCGTTTCTATGATTCTTTAGTGAAGAATTAGGAACGTACATTAATACTGTCAGCAGCCAGCGTGAATACATGAAGAAAAGGAAAGATGGATAATACAGAAGCATTTCATGATAAAATATTTTAAAACCATGAAGAGGTCAACATCTACACACACACACGCGCGCACACACTCAAATCCCTTGTCACTTGTTCATTGCATTGCACTGCTAAAGTGAGTGTCATGTATGAACAGCAGCATATGGAGAGGTATGAGAAATGCAAAAAAAACCGGACGCGCTCGTACACACATTCGCACGTGCAACGATAGCAACCATAATTCATAGTTCAAGTAGTGGAAGTGTCATCTTTTGTTCCCTGTGTAAATTAATACTATGGTAAAATCAAACAGAAAAGTGTCACGTGCAGATTCCTGCCTAAAAAAAACAACACTGAACGATGACGTAATCCTAAAACACATTCATTAACTCTGTCAATCAAACATCAAGCTCCACCCACTTCTGACTTCCTCAGCTCTGCTTGTGTAATAGGCAGATAGTGGCCAATAGGAGCACGGCAGCTAGTGAGCAAATAGGAAAGCGGGAGTCTTGTGGACCAGTAGAATATTAGGAGGCCTGCTCATTAGCAAAACAGTAGTTTAAGAGACTGGAATTTAACCCAGTAGCCAATCAGAAAGCAGCGGTTGAATCCGATGAGCCAATGGGAAGCGGGATCATTTTCTCTTTGACGTGCTCGGCCGCTTGGCCTGCCACAGGTGACCGTGGATGGTGAGAGCGTCTACACTGACCGACACAGACTTGGCGGGGATAACGGTGAACTGCTTGCGGTCAGAGCTGTATTTGTAGAGTCTGTCGATCATTTTGCGGCTGATGGCGCGCGGTCCCGTGCCTTTGAGCTTGACGATCTCCTCTGTTTCGGGGGAATATACGTACAACGCCCTGAACTGACATCCACCGTCACGGAAAAGGATTATCAGGTGGTTGGATTCACACCGCTCGATTTCCTGTGGAATTATGGCAATGATTTATTACATGCTCAAACATATACAGCTGTATATACAGATAATATAATGTAAAGTAGCACTATAATTTTTTTTTTTTTTTTTAACGTTGTTTAATCTGCAATACTGTCTTGAATAAAATTTCTATCTATGCCAATAATATAGGCTTCGTTTTTGCAGGAGCGCTCTGGGCGCCTGAAGTTGAAAAAAAAGCAACTCTGAGCAGAAAAGCACCCGACGTCATTCGCGTTTTTTTGCATTGTCCAATCGAATGAATGCCTTCCGTTGTGGTGACGAAAGTTTACCGTTGCCTAGAAAGCCCGGAGACTGCAATGATGGAGGAGAAACTTTTGGTGTCTGTCGCGTGTTACCCGGAGCTGTATTTTTTAAGGTTTTTGCTAATATTACAGTTTACATAAAAGCAAAACCCAAAGATTTTAGAGCGCTCGCGCTTTAATCCTTTGATTAGACTGACAGGACAGCTGATTTGGTGGTTGCCTAGCAACTTTAAAAAATGCAGCGCACTGCTCTTTTTTAAAAGTCACAAAAAACGCAGCCTCGTGTTTTCAGACCTAAAAAATGCATTCGTTCTGATCGGGGCCTAATAACAAACCATGCAAATATACTATGCACAGAATACCTAAAATGTATTGCATAAGTAGGGTAGTATGGTAGCATACAGGTTTGAACATCCTGAAAGTGTGCGGTCATAGAAACTGCACTCACCTCCAGAATGGCGTTCTTCTGGCCTTCATTGACTTTTCCCGCAAGACAGCAGTGAGCGATGGCATTCTGGATGATCGGTTTGTTGGACTTTGCACTAGGCTCCTTAAATAATCTGGGCCCTGAGGACCGAAAGAAAAAACGCAAACTGAGCTAATGGTGCTGAAATGTTTAGTTATTTTGGCTGAATAAACACAACATAATTCGGTATTTACACGAGCTGTAAAATGTATGTCCCATCACCATTGTATTCTGCTACAGATGTGATAGATGAGGCCGTTGAGCCGTTGTCCCAGTCTCGTTCCATGTTCCTGCTCGAGTTTCGGCTCAGTATGGGAAAAGATTCCACAGATTCCCCCCTACAACACACAATCGGGAATTATGTGTTATTATAATCTGATAACTGTAGATATGAGTTATGAACTGCTGACAAATACATTAAAAAAAATTAAATATTATGAATTGCAATACAATACACAACAAAAATACAGTATTTCATAAAAAAAATTAAGAACTAAAAATGTATAAATTAAAAAAAATAATTAACTTGAAATTACTAAGAACAATACATCAAATAAATACACTACAAAATAAACTAATTATAATAATAAATTACACTTAATAAAATAACTAGTAGCCTCTGAAGTATCTATGTGTAGCCGCAACTCAAATTGTATGTCTAAATATCTCAATCAATTACCAAAAAAAGTTAAATCCATCAATGATACCAATACATAAATATGATAACAATTAATACAAAATAAATAAAAAATGCATTAAAATAAATTCAACATTTTGTGCGTAGACCTATCCCTTTAAGTCCAGAAAAGAGGGCTGCACATTCATGATGCCCTGTTCCCGCTCACCTGTGTGAACTGGCCCCTCCTGACGCCACACTGTCACCTTCAGTAGCAGCAGAGGCCAATGAGAGAGACGATCCGGAGGGAGCAGAACAAAGACTAACCGCTGGAGAGAGGAAGAGTGATGTTCTAATCAAATGTAGCACGTATAGATGAACAAATTCAGGCATGTCAAGTCAGAAATATGACACATTAAAAGGAAAGCTTTCTTACGAGCAGAACAGGAAGATTCAGCACGATGCAGTGATTTAGGGCGGGGCCTCCTGTTACGTGGGCGTGGTTTGGCCACACCCTGTTCCTCCAGAAGTTCTTGCTGCTTCCTGCTCAGGTACTCTTGTTTGATCAACTCCCTCCGAGCCTTTTCTTCCTCTTTACGCACACGCTCTTCCTCAGCTTTTCGTCTGACACGAACAAACAAATGTATCTGCAGCAGCCCTTCTACAGTATTTACTTAAAGACACACTGGATTAAAGACAGACTGATACCTGGCTTCATCTCGCTTGAGCTCTGACTCCGCCTCCAGCTGCTGCTTACGTATTCGCGCCTCTTCGGCCTTACGCTGCTGTTTGAGGAGGAACGCAGCCCTCTTCTTAGCCAGCTCATCCTCTGCTTTCTGATCATCCTGCATACAGAAATGGAAAATGGAGACATTGGTTTTAATTTCAAATAATAAAATAAAATCATAGGCAGGCAAGATGTGAAAAGTAATTAAAAGAGAAAATCACTTGCAATTGTGAACCAAATAAATTACATTCACAATTTTATACTGCAATTTTATTTAATCAAAAACATTTATTAAATTACTGATCATTGGTGCCTTTTCACATTCTTATGGCCTTTAAGAAATGCTAGCAATAGCAAAATGGTAAGACATCAATGCTCAATAAATAATTCAAGTTTTATTTCTTAATAAAAATGAATAAACAACCAAAAAACGACTAAATTACCATAAATAACCAAAAATAAATAAATAAAATAAATCACATTAAACATAATTTCTAAGTATAATTAGAATAAATGTTATAATGCAACACAATAACAGATAAATCATATTATAATAGTAGATTTAGAAATATTTAAATAATAATACAGATATTTATTAACCCACTCTACTTAGATCTAATACAAACACAGATCTTGGTCTTTGCTTAGTCTTTTATGGGTTTATTCTTTGTTTCTCTTGTGTTATTAATATATTTACTTATTTTATTATTAAGGCGAGACCCTGTTTAATTGTGTAGCTGTGCAGATTTTTATATTCTTTTTACTATTTTGAATTTCTGTACAGCACTTTGGTCAGCCATGTGGCTGTTTTATAAGTGCTATCTAAATAAACTGAAACTTGAACTAATTAATAATGATAATAAAATGTAATAAAAATAAATCCTATTAAACAACTCTTCTTGGGGCTGAAACGTTCCATTTTATAACGCAATATAATTAGAATTTTTGGACCCACGTTATATTAAGTGGCCTTAACATCTATGTACTAGATTTAAATTAATAATTTGGTACAATGCACTTATTGTTTACATACATGTTTTTACATTGTACTTGTGTTTTTAAAATATTTGCATGTAATTACATCTGTAATTAATTCTGTAATTACATTTGTAATTACACAGTTGACCCATCCCTTAAACCTACCCATACCACCAAAACCTGTCCCTAACCTTACCCATATCCCAACTCAATAGCAGCAAAAGTATTTTGCAATACAATATAAAAACAATAAGTACATTGTGCTTATTTTTTGATGTAAGTACATAGTAGTTAGGCCACTTATATAAAGTGGTACCGATTTTTTTTACAATCAATAAAAACCACAGACAGATAGAATCATCTAATAATATATTTTTAAAATATATAATAATAATAATAATATAATCATCAGTTTTTGCAAAAATCTCTGGTAACCTTAAAGACGAAGACCAGTCCAATTCGGTTCCTCATCAGGTTCTGTGCTAGTGTCAGCCGGTTCAGCCAGGTCATATAGGTCCACTTCAATCAGCTGTGCTTTCGTTCGGTTTTCCTCGGACGGAACTGGAACGTTCTCCTTTCCAGAGCCGCCGGACTCGCTCCGCTCCTGGGTTGGATCGACAGGCGACGGTTCCAGCAGGGGGAGTTCGTTTTGGGGCGAGTCGAGGCTGTCGGCGCGTCGGTTTGCGGCATCCTGCTGTCTGAATGTAGTATTGCGAATAATTCCTTTTGAGCCACGCCCACCCTCTTTAGCTCCGCCCTCTTCCTCATTCTCATCCCGGGGGGTCCTGCCTCCCGGTGTCGGAGTGCTTGCTTGCGCCGCTGGACGACTGTTGGTATCTTTGCTCAGTTTGAGGTCGCTAGGTTTCGTTCGAGGCGTACGACTCGAGCTGAGCCTGGGAGGACGTTTGGTTGTGGTGGAAAGGGTTTCCGTGAACTGTACGGAAAGGCGTGACTTAGTCTCAGGTTGCTCCGGCAGGTGTTCGTTTAAGGGCAGCACAGTGCTCGGTTTGGTTTCCTGCGGGGACTGGATGGTCTGTTTCATGAGCAAGTCCTGCTGGAGAGACAGTTGCATCATTTGCTGCTGTATCGCTCCGATCGCTTCATTCAGGAGCTCAATTGAACGGCTACATTCGCCGAGATCTGGTTCTCCGCCTACATCATCCGAAGCCCCGCCCCCTCCTGTTACACTCAAACGATTGTCCTTATCCTCCTCTACCGGCGTTTCTTTACTCTCCGCATCTTTTCCTTGGGCTTTCAGAATCTCAACGCATGAGTCATCCTTCGCAAGCGCTTTCTTTTTACACCCAATTACTGTTTTCATTGGGTGTGGCAGTGTGTCTCTCCTCCCCTTTTTAACGACATGAAAGAACGCCGCTTTTCCCAGCAGCAGCCGTTGCCGAGCCGAAAGGTTCTCCATCTTCTTTTTCTGCATCTCAATAGCGCGCCGTTTCTCCTCCAGCTGCATGCGAAGGTGTACGAGTTCGGAAGTGAGACCAGGTCGGCCACCTGGCGTTCCCGGACTCGCATCCGAAGGGAATTGCACGCTTTCTGATCCATCAGGAGTGGTTGTCTGCGAGCTCCCGGTGCTGCAGCAACCATCGGGGAATCCGACTCCATGTCTACGGAGTTCTGCGAAACTCGTCATGCGGCCAGTGCCAGTCGACGTGCTGCTGGCCTGCGACAACATGCTCGGGCAAGGACTTGCCCTTCCACTCGCGCCTTCTTTATCGTACCGTTCGCGCAAGCAAACATCCTGGCGCAGTTTCGCAGACTCCTCTTCCTCTCCGAGTCCTATGCATTTCCTCCCAGCGTGCATCAGAACTGCTTTGGAAATCTCTTGCTCTTGGACCTCTATTTCGTCATCTTCCTCAAACTCCAAATCCGAGGCGATGTCCTCCCAGCCTCCGAGCGGACTGTCCCGCACACACTCCGCGTCGTCGAGCGGACTGTCCCGCACGCACTCCGCGTCGTCGAGCGGACTGTCCCGCACGCACTCCGCGTTGTCGAGCAGACTGTCCCGCACGCACTCCGCGTCGTTGAGCGGACTGTCCCGCACGCACTCCGCGTCGTCGAGCGGACTGTCCCGCACGCACTCCGCGTCGTCGAGCGGACTGTCCCGCACGCACTCCACGTCGTCGTGCAGGAAGAAGCTTCCGGGAGATTGAGCTCGAGAGCTTGCTTGCTCTATGCTACCGATCGGCGTAAACTTCCGGTTGAGAGTGCATTCTGTCGGTGTATACGCCCCCCGGCGTCCCTGACTCCGCCCCTCTCCACTCTCCTCCCACTTACTAACATCCGTTTTCTCCTTATTTGGACGTAGAACCGCAGGTTGCAATGGTTCCAAGAAGAAACTCTCGGGTCGGGCGTCTCTGGATGCAGATGCGCCCTCTGGGTTAATCACAGCCAGTAGCTCCTCCTCTTCCTCCTGGTTGTCATAGTGACGTGTCTGGGGGAGGGGCTGGCCGTTGATGCGGTGTCGTGGAGTGATGACGACGACATTAGAAGCTAAACTGTCCTTGCTTATGGATCGAGCCAAGCTGATATTATCGCCACATACACGTTCCCAATCCATCTCCATCTGAGAGATGGGCCTGAGAAAACAGGTTTGAAATTTGAACGGGTTAGTCATTCATTCAAGACTGGGCTGTTGTAAACCTATAGAGATTTTGCAATTTCCAAATAAAAGGAGCAAATAATTATATGAGAAAGTATATAAGAAATAAAGTAGCTTTCATTTGTATTTAATTTCCTGGATTTCCAAAAATAGCTATTATCACACAGAAATAAAATGAATTAAATAATTTTCATAGAATTGTATTTATATACTATTACATTAACTTATTTTAAATTTAGCATTTATTGATATGTTTTCAGTTAATTCATTTAAGTTTTTTAGTAATTTTGGGTTATGTGCTTTTGTCATTTTTAAATTATTTCAACTATATCCAATTTCACTATTTTGGCTTTTAATTTTATTGACTTCATTCTTCTCCCCGCATTTTATTATAATTCAGTTAGTTTGCCAGAGCAGAATTCAAATTTTGTTTTTTTAATCTTTTATTAAGTTTTTCATCTAATATTTATTTTAGTTGCTAAAAATATCATAAAATATTTTTGAAAAAGTCAAATATCCCCAATAAATATTACAAACAGATGTGAAAAAAAAGCAGAGTTAAAATATACATATACATAAAAAAAGATTTTAATAGTTTTAGTTAAAACATTTGACCTGACCCTAACCTTTGTTTCCGTTCTGTCCAGGCAAACTGTGATCCAAGCATGAGTCCATCCATACGGGACAAAGAGTTTGACCTGTTCCTGAGCTCTGCTCACAGAATGATAGAGAAAGATGAGAAAATAGAAAGGCAACTGTTCAATTTAATCAGTGTTATTGATTTAAGTGCAATATGTGAATATTCCTGAAAGTTTGATTAGAAGATGTAGTTACCTGAATTCTCCTCCCCCTGAGGCTTCTGCGGTCTCTGTCGCAGTGGGAGGAGCGGGTGGGAGGGGCTTCTGTTTGTTCTAAAAAAAATAAAATCTAGTTTATAAAACAATCAATGTAATGCAAAATATGTACGGCAATGTGCAACAGATCATTAGGTACTTCAAACAGACTTACACAGACAAGGACTCCTCAGGGTGCAAGTAATACCGCATACAACCATCAGGAGTGGCAGCTGTCGCCAGAGAGTCGGCTGAAGGGGAGGGAGTTAAGAGACTTCGCTTGGTGGCATTGGATATGGGCATATGGGGGCGGGAACTCTTTGGCTGAAGAGACGCTCTCACTGTCAGATTGGAGCAATGGGTTGTCAATAACAACATAGCATTTAAATAAAAGAGTGAATGAATCATGAGATGGATATTTTTAGATCGAAACAAAGTAGTGTGCTTTAAAGACTGGATTCTTACCATCTTTAATCTCTTGAAGGTCTCTTGGCTTTACGAAGTCTGGCTTCACTACTTCAAACCACCAAAAGAGCTCAGCAATGAAAACCATCACGTTATGCTGGAGGAACAAGAACATGTCAAAGACTGTAATTAGTGGTCGATCGATATATCGGCCGATATTTGGCATTCTTTTTCAAGATCGTCATTTGGCCGATCAGTTTTTCTGTTTGGCGCGATGTGGTTTCGAGGCGGGACGTTTATTTTACGGCGGCTGAGATTGCACAGCGCCTCTGAACACACAGGACTCTCACATTTCTCATCTCCCTCTTGTTCGCTGTGTCGTTCATTTTATTATCAAAATCCAGATGAACTGTTCATAATGAATATATACTAAAATTATAAACTAAAATATATACTGAAAAATTTTTAAGAATATTGTATTATTTAATTGTTCATCTTTGGTTTAAACTTAGTTTTATGTTCAGTTTTTTGTTTAGTACGTCAATTCCATATTTATAATTTGATTTTAGTTTCAGCTTTAAATAAAAAAACTTAATTTAATTAACTACTTTAGTTTAGATTATATTATAATTATTAAATTATGCATATATTAAAGGCAGTACACAAAATGACCAGGATGTTTAAAAACAAAAAATTTACTTTACATGTCAATTAGATTAATTGAATAAACAATTTATAATAAAAAAAATATATATTTTTAAGCATGTCAGTTTAAAAGTATAAGTAGATTTGTTTTCACTGAGCTTGGAGCAATGTGTTGTGGGACTGTTTTAACTGAAGAATGCATTTGGTTTCTTAGAAGGTAGCTATTTTAGCTATACTTTTGTATTACTGAATGAAATATATTTCAGTACGAACCTTCAGCACTGGTGGGCTGTAGAGTAGATCTTCAGTGTGCAGGTAAAAACACCTGTTCAGGTATTCGTTAGAAAACTCCCGGAGCAGATGGATGTTATACACACTGTCCGACAGAGACGGCACCTCCTTCAGACAAATATCTAATAGAAAAGACATTTATAATTTACAAATAAATGCTGTTATTTTGAACTTTCTATTCACCAAAGAAACCTGATTTAAACTGTGCAGTTGAATTGATTGCAACAATTTACATAAGAATGAATTGACACGATTATTCTGCTCATTTGTGGCCCATTGTGTGTCTATATACCATCTAGCCTCATGTATTCAGGGCAGTAGAAGTGAACGACCGCTAGCAGAGCTGCGCCATCACAAACATCCTTCATCAGATCCTCCATCACAGCCAGGTGTGGGAACGGCCGGCCGGACAGGTGTTCTCTACGGTACCGTACCTGAGAGAGAGCAGGCAGGGGCTTATAAAGCATCTAACACAGATCAGACACACACAGTCTCTCACATACTAAATCACACACTCACTTTAAATACGACAGTTCTATGAAAAATGAAAATCCTATCATCAATTAATCACCCTCATGTCACTTTAGAAACATGTTTTTGTTCATACGGTTTAAATACGGTTCAAACAAAAAGACAAATCTTTTCCATACAATAAAAGCGGATAGTATTTATGACTGCTGAGCTCCAAAAATGACAAAGAAGCATCGCAAAATAAGTCTGTACTACTTAATAATAAACATATTACTTTATATTAAAGCACACCATTCCAAGTGTTCAGATGCCATGATAAATGTGTGGAACAGACTGAAATGAAATTAGTTTTTGTGATTATTTACTGAATAATCTGCCCAAGCTCTTAATCATTTTTGCATGCTTATGATACATACAGATGACAGGACTTTCATTTCCAGAGGAACAAATAAAAATTATTATTTTCATGCAAAATTACCTCCATATGTGTGGAATGTGTTGTGTGGCATAGTGGTTTCTTACATGCCATTGAATTTCACTCAAAATTTGGTTAAAATTTTGTGTGTGTGTGTATACATACATATATTTATATATATGTTAATCATGTTTTTAGTTAACTATATATTAGAGTGGTCAAACGATTAATCGCTTTCAAAATAAAAACATGTTGCTTACATAATGTGTGTGCTGTGTTTATTTATTATGTAAATACACACACATGCATGTAAATATTTCAGAAAAATATGTTATGTTTAAATATATTTATATATAATATAAAAAATAATAATATAGCCACTGTAAATACTGGTCAAATTATACTGTATGCGTATATTATATATATCTATATACACACGACACACACAGAACACACAATATTATGCAAAACAAAAAACTTTTATTTTGGATCGAATTAATTTTTGACACACTCATATATATACACTGTTATGTATGTATGTATGTATTTATGTATATATAATATATCTATATAATCAGTAACTAAAACTGTATAAAACGCGCAAAAACATTGTTTAAAATAAATTAACCAATAAAATATTTTTCAGCTAGCTGCAACATAGCATATTTTAATTTAGATTAACTTCTAAAAATACTAAATGAAACAATTTGTAAACTACTTCCTGTACTTATAAAGTAAACAAAAACTGCTAAAACAAAACAACCAAAATTACTAAAATGACATGGAAAATATAAAACTTAAAACGAGATACATTTAAATTAGTATTTCAGATACTAAAGTAAAATTCCATTATACAAGTGACATTTTATAATCTCTACTATAATAAATCATATTATACTATACTATATCCCGGCAGGGATTGTGGGTGGGTGAGTGAATGTACAGCACTCTCTCCCAACCTTCAATACCATGATTGAGGTGCCTTGAGCAAGGCACCGAACCCCCAACCTCTGCGCCCGGGGCTCCGTCAGCAAAAATGGCTGCCCCCTCCCCTGCTCCGGTATGTGTACGGTGTGTGTGTGTGTGTGTCACTGCTGTGGTGCGCACTTTGATGGGGATAATGCAGAGCACTAATTCCAAGTATGTCACGTCATATATAAATTATAATGATTACATATAAATTAGTTGATTTTATATTATACAAATGTGTGTGTGCAAACATATAAATGTAATTAAAATTAGTACAGTTAAAATTAGTTTAATTAGTACATATAAACGAAATCTTAAAATAAAAAATATGTATAATAGTATATCATTTTCGAATGCTTGGATGTGTGGATGCATGGAAGAGTGAAGTATTGAAGAGTGTGTGTTAGATGTCTGCTAGTCAATTTGAGACCTGAAAGGTCTGCAGCAGGCTTTTGTTTGTAATTACTAAAAAAAAAATAGCTCTGGGTTTGGGTTCGTGCAGACCTTGAGTATGCGTATGTGAGAGAGCACGAGTACTGTACCACACGAGAGAATTCCACCGGTTCCAGCATGCAATGGGCCAAAGCGTTCATGAGATCAGGCTGAGACAGACAGAGACAAAACAAGACAGAGAGATGGACAGATGGATGAATGCATGAGATGCACAATGACACACACACACACACACAACATCTAGTCACGCTTTTCCTGCAGCGTGACGTGACGGATGCAGGGGGCGCTGTGGCACTTACAGGCACCAGCTTCCAGTACCATTTTGAGGGAGACTATCCGACAGGAAGGGGCGGGACGAGAGAGACAAACAGGAAGAGCATAAAGGTTAAACGTCGAGCAGAGAAAGAGGTGGAAGGAGAAGAGAACGATCAGATCTAAATGAATGGAATCTGATCAGAGAACAGGGTTAAACAGTGTAGTAAAATGCACAGCGAGTGATTCAGCCAATCGACGAGGAGAACACAGGCCTGCATGCTAACGCTCTGGGTGCTGCTCTACTATCAGATGGGTTCGAGACTCGTGATTGGTCAGACCTTCTGATGGCACGGCGAATCCATCAGTGGCGGTTTCATCTTGAGTTCCTTCTCGGAGAGTTCCCTCGTCTTCAGAATCACCTGCAGCACATATACACACACAGATCAGCGTACTTGACTCCATTTCAAACTCTAATAAAAGAGTTTGATATTCTATGAAAACATACTCAAAAGACTGGAACTTTTATTCAATCTGAGCTATAACATGTGACCTATTAGATGTCTTACCAAAAACAGTCCACTTTATTGGTGCGAATGAATCATTAAAAGATAAATTTTTGTCTTGTGAAATAATTCAGAAGTTTTGGTCCAATTTATACTCTCATATGGTTAAACACCCAATCTTTTAGTTTAAATATATTAGTTGCTACTATACTGAACCTTCCAATAAGTCTAAGGAACATATCCTAATTTTAAAAAAATGTTTATCCACAAACAAACGTTTTTGGTCTCCGCTAAAAAAAAATGTATCAACGATATAATGTATCATATCGTTCGGTATCGATAATTATTGACCTTTTTAAAACAGAGCAATAGAATTTTTTTTTTTTTTTTAACCACTGTATTTTTAAATTAACCCACTTTGAGACAAACAAATATTTTTTTGTTTTAACAATCAACACAATAAAAATTAAACAAATATCAAATTTCTAACGTTTTATATGCCGATTAAATAGGTCTTTATTGTATAGGTTTTCAAGACTAATTGTCTCCCGAGGCCACAGGAGGGCGCAATGTGCAAAATAATGCAGCGCATTTAAATTGTCAACGCAAGGAAGTAACTCTATTAAAACGTGCATTATGTCTAAATTAACTCCTATAAATCAAATATTTTGTAAATTGCATAAACAATTATTAACAAAACAGCATCATGTATTTATGCCTTGCTTAATCCAAAGAGCCGAAGTGCCATTCACACAGACTGCATTTAAAAAACATAAGAGACGCAGAGAAAAGGAATAAACCTTCACAAATTCGTGACGTGTTTTCTAAAGTTTAAACTGTTTTAACTTTGCATGGCTTTCTATACATCTCTTGTGTGAGACGCAAGTGCAGCAGTCATATTTGAATGTCTAAAAATGCGCTGAATATGCATCTTTGTGAATGGCTTGGTTTCTGTTTTAACCCATTCAAGATCTTCTCCTCATTGAGCTTCTATATTCTCTAATATTTTGAATGAATAACGCAGCAGCGGCGCGTCTCGTGGGCTAGACTAAGAAAACTTTAAAATGCAACAACGTCACTTACATCATCATCACCGCATCTCGTGCGCCACTGATGACGCTTCCAGACGCACTCCTAACATTCAAATGCAAACGTTTATTTTAAATTCGACTAATATTCATGTCTTTGTTCACAATCTCCTCATCACAGGCAGGCACAGCCCTCATGTTCGTGTTTGTGTGTGCTTTCTGCGTCACTCATAGCACGTGCCTATATCGAACATTTTTTTATATCGTTATCGATGAAGGTGTACTGTCGATAAATATCGATACCGTTTTATTGCCCAGGCCTACTTCCTACTCCTTCACATCTTTTGATTGAGGTAGGTCACTTCTCAAATCTTTTTGTTTAACTGGTGATAAAAAAAAGTTAAACAATATTCAATACAACAACATAAGTATTTTTTTGTGATTCAACTTGAGGTTTAGTTTCCTACAGAGTTTTTTTTAATATCACTGAGATACTATTATAGTCTTATTAAATTTAGAATTATTTTTCTGATTTCATTGTTTTTTTAGTTAATTTTTATACATTTTTGTGTGTTTTTTTGACATTTTTATTAGTTTCTTTTTTATACCCTGCTATTTCAGTTAATTCCATTAATACCTTTAGCTAAACCTATGTTCATTCTTGAACTTTCTATCCAGTTCAAAAAAAATCAATCCTTAAAAAAAAAAAAATTCATAATGCTTTTTACTTCCATTTTAACCTTGAAACTTAAAAAAAACCCTTTATAAATAATTTCTAAATCTTTTGTGTGTTCATTTTGCTAATTTATCTTAGGGTGTTTTGTGTAGATGATCTTCACAAAGAGTTTGTACAGTATAATTTTGGTTTCTTTCATTTTAACAAACTATCAAACATCTTAAAGGTACAGTAGCAAAATAACATTTATTTCTAAGGCTCAGAGAGAGGATGAAAATGACAGTGAAAAACAAAATTATAACATGTTGGTGCAAGAAACCTTGACTAACATTATATTTTAACTTAAATGTCCTGATTAAAGGAATGAAACACTGACCTTGTTGATCCAGAACAGCATGGTGTCCTCCATGTCGAAGGGAAGCTCTTTAGAGGCGCAGAAGGTGGAGAAGCGCTTGACACTCGCCACAACTCTCTCTACAGCCATCATCTCCACCGTATACGCCATCATCAGAGCGTCTATCAGCG
Source organism: Sinocyclocheilus anophthalmus (assembly GCA_018155175.1). NCBI lineage: Eukaryota > Metazoa > Chordata > Actinopteri > Cypriniformes > Cyprinidae > Sinocyclocheilus > Sinocyclocheilus anophthalmus. The sequence goes on from JADLZN010010937.1 coordinate 667,921, forward strand.
GGATATGAGAACTCTACACACACAAAACAATACAACTGAACACAGGATTCTGCATATGAATAACAACTATATTCACAATACTACCATACGTTTCATTCCTGCCAACATGTGGAAATCAAATATTCAAGCTATTTATAGATTTTATCTCTGAATTTATAAATGAAAAGTTAACCCAAATTTTTGTTTTGACAAGAATAAATAAAGAATAAATTTAAAATAATAATTTTTTTCTGCTTTCAATATTAAATCTTTTTTTTTTCATTGGGAGCAGTGTTATTGTATTAAAACAAACTTTTGATAACTGAAATGAAGCTGAAATTAAATAAAAATAAAAATATTAGATGAAAAACTTAAAACTAAAACTAAACTATAACTAAAATAAATAACCCGAAAACTTAAAATTGTTGCCCTTGGAACTGTGACTGAAATCAAACTAAAATAAAAAAGGAAACTGAAAATATTAAAATAAAAGCTAATTCAATATTAATAAATGCTGATAAATAATTACTAATAAATATATAATGTACTATAAATAAAACTAAACTGCTGTGAAGTTACATGTTTGGAAATCAGAACTGCAATGTGACTGATGAACCTTCCAGTGATTTTGATCAGAATAAATGGAATTGATAAAATTTCATATTTCTTTCTTAGTCCTAGAACAACAAAAGAGTAAATGTTGTGCTGTCATGTGGTGATGCTCATGGCTGCTCAACTCATAAGTATAATCCTTCTGAAAGTTAGCTAATGGAAACTAAAAGAGACTTTGTGTTTGGGTGCTGGTCCATTAGAGAAACACTATGGATATTTCCAATGGCCTACAAACACACACACACGTCTGGCCGTGCGCTTTCCATCATCCCAGCAGGTTTTGGACAGATGGTCCTACTGTGCCTGAGTTCTGTCCTCAGATACACCTCTCCAAATCTCTCACACACACACACACACACACACACACACACACACAGATAAACAACAGAGCGCAACAGTGACTGCTCACTTTCAGCAGCCTTCATTAAGGAAGTATTTTTCCCAGCTATTTTCTCTACAGGATTTTTTCCCCCTTCGTTTCTGGGTTTCTTTAAGCATGTCATCGTTTCTTTATTATTTTTTAATGGAAAATGTAATATATATAAGGTTCATTTAAAAAACAGAAATATTTTATGGTTTTATCTTATTTTGCTGCCTTTCTGTTTCTATGGTAAATAGCAGATTTCCTGATTGATTGATTTTGATTTAGGATTATGGGTAGTTTGGTTCTTCATCACTTAAACATTATATTTTAAAAAGGTGGAAAGGTCTGTTTTAAGGTTTAAACATTATTGTGTAAACCTAATGTGATTTTACTTCTGGAAGCGGACTGTTGCACTCTATTAGACACACTGTAACCTCGGCACTATCTTCAGGTAAGAAGTCAAAGGGGGAAATCACACCATCTTAATGGGGGTGGAGGAGAGGTCGTCGTGAGAGACAGGCGTGTCGTCTGCTTCTCTGACACATATCCCGCGACGTGCGAGCATCTGGATGACGGCCTGATGGGAGCTGAGCGCAGACGCCTGGTCGCCCTTCAGCAGCAGCCCACACACCCTGCAGTACAGCTCCGAGGACAGCAGCAGCGACAGCACCAGAGGCTTGATGTGCTCCACGCAGTACTGATCCGTGTAGAATGGGTCTCGCAGGTCCGTCGGGATGTGCTCTGACAGACACACACACAAAGAGAGAGAGTTATACAAAAATACATCAAACTATACAAAAGTACAGAATTAACAATACAAACAGACCTGACGACAACATTATAAACTCTACCTGATGTTTTTATATATCATATAAATAATATATATATTAAATCTCTATATATAATATATAGTAATAGTTATACAGCACACCACACCCATATCATACCTACCATACATATATTCGCACACAACAGCTATCCCATATACAGTGGGGAAAAAAAGTTTTTAGTCAGCCACCAATTGTGCAAGTCTCCCACTTAAAAAGATGAGAGAGGAATGTAATTTTCATCATAGGTATACCTAAAATATGAGAGACAAAATGAGAAAAAAAAATGCCAGAAAATCACATTGTAGGATTTTTTTAAAGAATTTATTTGCAAATTATGTTGTAAAATAAGTATTTGGTCAATAACAAATTTCATCTCAATACTTTGTTATATACCCTTTTTTTGGCAATGACAGAGGTCAAACGTTTTTCTGTAAGTCTTCACAAGGTTTTCACACACTGTTGCGCTGTATTTTGCCCATATCCTCCCTGCCGATCTCCTCTATAGCGATGTTTTAGGGGCTGTCGCTGGGATCAAAAACCAACGGATTTCAACCTCCCCCAAAGATTTTCTACTGGGGTTGTGATCTTGAGACGCTAGGCCACTCCGGACCTTGAACATAGCTTCGTTACGAAACCACTCCTTCGTTGCCCTGTGCGCGTTGTGTTTGGGAATCAATTTGTCCATGCTGAAGAAGACCCAGCCCACGTTTCATCTTCAATGCCCTTGCTGATTGAAGGAGTTTTTCACTCAAAATCTCACGATACATTGCCCCATTCATTCTTTCGTTTACACGGATCAGTCGTCCTGGTCCCTTTGCAAAAAAAAAAAAAACAGCCCCAAAGCATTATGTTTCCACCCCCATGCTTCACAGTAAATATGGTGTTCTTTGGATGCAACTCAGCATTCTTTCTCCTCCAAACACATCCTCCGAAGGACAAGTTGAGTTTTTTACCAAAAAGTTATATTTTGGTTTCATTTGACCATATGACATTCTCCCAATCCTCTTCTGGATCATCCAAATGCTCTCTAGCAAACTTCAGACGGGCCTGGACATGTACTGGCTTAATCAGGGGGACACGTCTGGCACTGCAGGATTTGACTCCCTGGCGACGCAGTGTGTTACTGATGGTAGCCTTTGTTACTTTGTTCCCAGCTCTCTGCAGGTCATTCACTAGGTCCCCCCTTGTGGTTCTGGGATTTTTGCTCACAGTTTTTGTGATCATTTTGACCCCACGGGGTTAGATCTTGCGTGGAGCCCCAGATCGAAGGAGATTATCAGTGGTCTTTTATGTCTTCCATTTTCTAATAATTGCACCCACAGTTGATTTCTTCACACCAAGCTGCTTACCTATGCAGATTCAGTCTTCCCAGCCTGGTGCAGGTCTACAATTTTGTTTCTGGTGTCCTTTGACAGCTCTTTGGTCTTGGCCATGGTGGAGTTTGGAGTGTGACTGTTTGAGGTTGTGGACAGGTGTCTTTTATACTGATACGAGTTCAAACAGATGCCATTAATACATGTAACGAGTGGAGGACAGAGGAGCCTTTTAAAGAAGTTGTTACAGGTCTGTGAGGGCCAGAAATATTGCTTGTTTGTAGGTGACCATATACTTATTTTACTGAGGAATTTACCGATTAATTCTTTAAAAATCTTACAATGTGATTTTTCTGGATTTTTTTTTTTTTCCTCATTTTGTCTCTCATAGTTGAGGTATACCGATGATGCAAATTACAGGCCTCTCTCATCTTTTTAAGTGGGCGAACTTGCACAATTGGTGGCTGACTAAAAACTTTTTTTCCCCACTTTTTTATAGGCAATTTTAATAGTATATGGAAATTGAATATATATATAGATATATAGTATAATATTTATATAACATAATTATATAGATTAGGAATTAAATTATATTAAATTCTGATTATTATTTGTTAACAAACTAAATTCATTACATTATTTAATTGAAAGTAAATTTTAATTCAAAAAAATAGACTTATTTTAATTCAGCTAGTTAGCAGGCACTTAATGAAGCACTAAAATTAACATACAATTAAAACTATATGACATTTTACATAATAATAAATATAATAATTAAGACAAAAACACAACAAAATCACTAAAACTTTACCTAACATTTGGAAAAAAATTAAAACAAAAAATATAACAATAAAATTGAGTCAAAGCTTAAGAAAAAATATCATGCATATTGATTTATTTAGATTTAAAATGTAATAATTAGATTAATTTATTTAGAAGAAAAAAAAATTTTTTTTTTTGATAAATAGGTGCGTGTGTGCACATTTTACGATACACACACAAATTATATATTTCAGAAAATAAAATGTTTTTTTTATATACGAAAATTGAGAAAAATATTTTAGTAATACATTATCTAGTAATTATATAATGATTCGATTTTAGATATCATAACATATATAATAAATACATAGCTCTAATATACAGTGGGGCAAAAAAGTATTTAAGTCAGCCACCAATTGTGCAAGTTCTACAACTTAAAAAGATGAGAGAGGCCTGAAATTTTCATAATAGGTATACCTCAACAATGAGAGACAAAATGAGGAAAAAATCAGAATCACATGTATGAGATGCAAACAAGCTAGATTTCTGGCTCTCACAGACCTGTACTTCTTCTTTAAGAGGCTCCTCTGTCCTCCACTCGTTACTTGTATTAATGGCATCTGTTTGAACTCTTTATCAGTATAAAAGACACCTGTCCACAACCTCACACAGTCACACTCCAAACTCCACCATGGCCAAGACCAAAGAGCTTTCAAAGGACACCAGAAACAAAATTGTTGACCTGCACCAGGCTGGGAAGACTGATTCTGCAATAGGTAAGCAGCTTGGTGTGTAGAAATCAACTGTGGGAGCAATTATTGGAAAATGGAAGACATTCAAGACCACTGATAATCTCCCTCGATATGGGGCTCCATGCAAGATCTCACCCCGTGTGGTCAAAATGATCCCAGAACCACACGGGTGGACCTAGTGAATGACCTGCAGAGAGTTGGGACCAAAGTAACAAAGGCTACCAGCAGTAACACACTGCGCCGCCAGGGACTCTAATCCTGCAGTGCCAGACGTGTCCCCTTTGCTTAAGCCAGTACATGTCCAGGCCTTTCTGAAGTTTGCTAGAGAGCATTTGGATGTTCCAGAAGAGGATTGGGAGAATGTCAAATGGTCAGATGAAACCAAAATACAACTTTTTGGTAAAAACTCAACTTGTCGTGTTTGGAGGAGAAGAATGCTGAGTTGCATCCAAAGAATACCATACCTACTGTGAAGCATGGGGGGGGAAACATTATTCTTTGGGGCTGTTTTTCTGCAAAGGGGACCAGGACGACTGATCCGTGTAAACAAAGAATGAATGGGGCCATGTATCGTGAGATTTTGAGTGAAAACTCCTTCCATCAGCAAGGGCATTGAAGTTGAAACGTGGCTGGGTCTTTCAGCATTACAATGATCCCAAACACACCGCCCGGCAACGAAGGAGTGGCTTCGTAAGAAGCATTTCAAGGTCCTGGAGTGGCCTAGCATGTCTCCAGATCTCAACCCCATAGAAACTCTTTGGAGGGAGTTGAAAATCCGTGTTGCCCAGCGACAGCCCCAAAACATTACTGCTCTAGAGGAGATCTGCATGGAGGAATGGGCCAAAATACCAGCAACAGTGTGTGAAAACCTTGTGAAGACTTACAGAAAACGTTTGACCTCTGTCATTGCCAACAAAGGGTATATAACAATGTATTGAGATTAAATTTTGTTATTGAGCAAATACTTATTTTCCACTATAATTTTCAAATAAATTCTTTAAAATTCCTACAGTGTGATTTTCTGGATTTTCTTTTCTCGTTTTGTCTCTCATGGTTGAGGTATACCTATGATGAAATTACAGGCCTCTCTCATCTTTTTAAGTGGGAGAACTTGCACAATTGGTGGCTGACTAAATACTTTTTTTCCCCACTGTACGTAAATATTATTATTGTTATAATAAATTATTTAATTGTCCTAAAAAAGTAAAATATAATTTCTCTCTCTCTTTTTTACATTTTGTGTAAAATGTGACCTTTATCTATCAATAAATTGTAAGTGGAGAATTGATAAATCAGACTGTACAAAGACAAACGAAAAACAAAAGGTGATTTTGAGATCAGCCACTAAAATGGCTAACATCTTGCCGGCCGAATCAAACACAACCAACAAACACATCCACAGAAAGACACGACATCAGGCGTCTCAGTGTGATTACACATTCACGTCTTCAGTGCTAGGCTAATTATAGCTAACTGCTAAGCTAATCGACGAGACCATGTTTATTTCACTTGCTGGCGTGTTTGACCTCGTGTGTTTGATTCAGACGTGAGAAGAGAGCATGGTCAAGATCATAAGCAGCTTTAGGTAATGCGGACAGCACTGCAAGTGGAAAACAGTCACCGTTTATTATTAGTGCAAGCGCAAAATGACACTTTTTCCTTTAAATTGTCCATTTCTCTCTTACAGGTAATTTTTTTTGTCCGTTTGTATATTTTTCCAGTCTGCCAAGGGTCAATCTGAGGTTTCATTAAATTAGGAGGTCAAAGGTCAACCAGTCAGATTAAAGCCTGAGGAAGATTAACAGTGACCGACAGTCTAATAACCCCTGATGGGATGCGCGTGTGTGTGCGCGCACGCGCAAGTGTGCATTTGACAAATCCTACATAGACAACACTAAATAAATACAGCTCTGGTGGGACGTTTCAAAGATGGGAATATATGGGATTTATTTTGAGGTGGAAAGAGACAAATCTTTCAAGTCAAACTGGAAAATTGTACTTGTCACTCTGAAACTGTATCTGGTCAACAGATACTTACATCCAACTATATTGCAGCAGAAGTTAAAACGTTAAATTCAGCTGTATGACAGAGCGTCACTTTCTTTGAGATTTTCCCATGCGTTTTTTTTTTTTACTCTTTGCAAAACACCGTTCCTGTTGAAATCAGAGAATTTGTACTGTTTGCACAGAGTGAACTCTAGTATCCCTAAATGTCTCACAAGGCCATTCAGAATCAGCTTACCATGGTACCACTTTCTTATAACCACACACTTTTCATCTTTTTCAATGAAGACATTTCGTGCATTATGTAGTTAATATTTTTTAAATATTTTCAACATTTTGTGATCGGGTCGGAAGTTTTTTTAAAAGTTTTTAAATTCCTTTGTTTTATTGTTGTTATTATTTTACTTTCTTTTATGTAAACCACTTTGAATTACCATTGTATATTAATGGTCTGTTATAACTAAACTGTCCTTGCTTTGCCATGGTCCCATATATACTTTAATTTCAAATTTATTTTTTAAATGAATCCTGGTACATTTGTTTAAATTCCAGAATATTTAATATTTTAATAGCGGGGTTGTTCTAATTGTATTAATAATAATATTAATAATTTTTAATAATATAATATTACTCTGTATATATTCTAATAATAATAATTCTAATAATATTAAGCGACTATAATATTGTATATACATAATAAATTCTGTATATACACATTACATTAAAGCTAACAACATCAATAAACATTTTAATTGTATAAGTATTAAATGAAATATATTATTATCTATTTACTAATATTCTATGTTTTCCTATATACTACCCAAGATTTATATTACAAACTTAAAAACTGCTTTCATTTTATAATATTAAACTGAAATAGATTCAGCTCAGTATAATTTGGCCCCCCCCCCCCCCATAATAATATAATAATAATAATATTTAAACAGATTATACTACATCAAGAAAATAAAATCAATCTTTTTTATTACACCTTTATAATTAAAATCAAAAATCTATACACATACATGTGTGCGTGTGTGTGTGTGTGTACGTACTACTTCTCATTAATAAATAAAGGCTGACAGTCAGAAATGGGTCGCACAAACGAGGGTTTCCCTCACAATGACATCTGACTACACCTTCAACACTGGACAAAGAGCTCCAGAGCAAAACTCCACATAAACCCGCAATATCACATCAAATAATCTTTATCTCTGCTCTAGCTGAGGACGCAGATTCAGGTCTCTGAGAAAGGACAAGTCAAATACTATAACTCAACAAAATTCTGAAATATTACAACTGAGCATTTATATTCAGATTGTTGATTTCAAGAGGTCATCATATGCCGCTTTCAAGTTTTCTTCTCTTTGGAGTGTTACATGCTGTTTGTGAATAGATAAGATCCCTAAAGTTGCGAAGGCTAAAGTCTCAAAACCAAAGAGATTATTCTTTATCAAAGTTAAGACTCGCCACGCCCCCCTAAAACGGCAAAGAAGAGGCTTAACTTTATTCTCGCTGTATTATTCATTTGCCGCCCCATGTGAGGTCGTGAAGGCGCTGTGTTTTTCAGTGTGAAAGCAAAACTAATTTATGTTTTGGTCTTCCACAAGAGCGATATCGCTTTGTCCTGCCTGGAGCTGACCCTGCCTGGTCCGCTGAGGAAAGCTTTTCGCTGTGGATCGCTTTCACACCGTGGACGAAGTGGAGTCCCAGCCCGTGGTCGTCACATGGTTGCCACGCAAACCCTCCGGACGCTCCTTTTCCAAATCCGCCAGCCGCGCTGTTTCAAGCCCACCGCCCTCATGCTCACCTACTAGCCGCCTCCCTCACTCAGCCCGGGTGTGTGAATCTTTTTCGTTGTGAAAGCGAAACTACTTGTTTTTGCCTTCCAAAAATGGACACGACTAGAAAACAGTGGTTAAGTTGTATTTACAACACTGTCCAAGAACAGTTCAACCCAAATATTTAGTTTGTGCATCACATTTAGGATGCCGGTTCCTGATCCTTGGGAGTAACCTAAATTCCGGCTGTTCTGACCCAGACTGTAATGTTTTTTATATTTAAGGATTTGCACTGATGATTCTAACGCGAGTTTTTGGGCATGTAAGTAGGGCTTGTTGTTTGTCATTTCTCCGATCACAATGCAGACATGGTTTTTCTGTTTATGCGGCCGCATTCAACGCAACTCGTAAAGTTTTATAATCCTAATTATGTCCCCACGGTGCAACGAATTTGCCTCGTTTTATAATGGGTTTAATGTTTTTGGTCTCGTCGCTCTGGCGGACAGGGCATCACAGTATTTGAGGGGCGTAACATTTTTCCGTGCACACGCTTGATGTATTCGCCAATCAACTCACTGTATATCTGGCCAATCCAGGCCGAAAAAATCGTAAAAATGGCGACGGCGACGTGTTTCATAAAGGCGGGGCATAGAGAAACAATAAATGTACAGTTTTTTTTTTTTACCTTAAAACCGCATAAACAAATTTCATTACACAAAATACACAAAATAATTTTCTTTTTAGCAACATCATATAACCCCTTTAAAATACATACCAAAAGGTGTTTTTTTGTTTTTGACATGGTACTTGGAGTTCTATGGTTTTGGAGAACCTTGGAGGAAACTATAAATATCATGATACTGAAATTCAAAGGGAGTCATTGTTTGTAAGAGGGGGATTGCAGAAAAGAGATGCACTTACCTTCCCCGTACGCTTTGGCGAACAACCAGCGGACGTTTGCTTCTATCTTGGCTCTGGCCGAGTCGTACATTTCCAGCGGCACGATTTCAAGTCCACCTTCAACCGAATCCGCTCTTCTCGGGACACCGTCCCCACCTGCAAGCGCACCTACATCCATCCTAAACACTACACACACACACCCCCACAACACACACACACGTGGTCCAAGAGTTACCTGAAACATCTTATAAAACATTATAAAAAAAAATAAAAAAAATACAATTCAGTCAAGGATTTAATTTAATTAAATAAACGCATAGCGTCAGATGATTTCAATATATATATATCTATATATATATATTAATGATCTATATGAAAAAAAAAATATATATATATATGTTTGAATTTTATGCTCCTTTTGGGTGTATTTGGAAGCTTGACAGTAATCGCTATGCAAATTATTAATCAAGTTTTGAATGACATGAGTAGAGATTCAACTATACCTTTAATAACCTGTTAAATCAAAATTGGAGTTTTGTTCCTTATAAAGTTGCCTTGAAGTCATCTATATGCTCAAATAAAAATAAATCTTCGGGATGCACACACATTTAAAATGTCTCTTCTAGGAAAACAGACCCAAATATTGACGACTCATCCTGCATTTAGGAGCGTAAACTAATTTTTGTTCAATATAATGCTTTCTAGAATGAAATTGTAAAAATCTATACTATTCTGCCTAAGGAAATTAAATGTGAATAACTATTTATGTTGATATGAATTGTTAAAGAGTACGCTGGAAAAGTGAAAAACGGTTCTATAATGAGGTGAAAAATTAAAATGATGCTTTTAAAGAATTGAAATTTTGCCATGATCTAACAATATGCCTGGATCATGATGACTAGAAGATATCAAAAATGACAGAAACAAGTGCACATAGGAAATGGTTGACAACAACAACAACAACAAGATGTTACTGATATATTTCTTATTGACGAACACAGAAGAACAATCACCTCCCAATAACCCAAGATAAGACAGCGCTGATGAAAGGCCATTCAAAAGTGAATTTACCTCAGAGCCACACTCCAGCTTTAAAGACGCGTGAAGATTCCCGACGCGTTGGACGAAGGCTCCCGCGGGCGTCTGTTCGTTGCCCTCCCCGCCCAGCGCGGCCTCCGCTACATGACGCGCCGCCAGATATTCAGCGATTATCACGTAAACGGAGGACAGAACGCGTTTGGAAAACGTCCCGGTTCAAAACGACATATTTGCTCGTGTCTCTTCTGCCATCCGAGCGCTCGTTCATTGTCTGGCTGCCGTTGTCATGGGAGACGCCGTGTTATTGTCACTACAGATATATATATATATGTAGACCTATGCAGGCTCATGGAAGCACAGTGCGCATGCGCGTCCTGCAACGCTATGGACCACATGATCAATAGATTTGACCTGTACACTTTGGCTTTTACTGACTATTCTGACCAAGAGGACCAAATTTCACATTCATACGTGTAAATTGACTAATAAGAAACCCATTTTATGGTTTTGTTGACTTAAATATGTATATTGACAGTATGTATCAGAGACTCCTTGAATAATAAAGCTGTGAAGACTTTGAAAGCTTGTGAACTTTATATTTATTTGATTTTGATATGTATACGTGTATGTATATGTAGGCATATGTATGTATATTGTGTCTTTGTTTTAAACTTTTATATTTATCTCCCCCCGGCAACTCCTATTTGATGTAATTTTTTTTATCCTTTTCCTTTTCTTCTTTTTGATGTCAATTCGTGATAAAACGTTGTATCTTGTTGTTCTTTGAATTAAAAAAAGAAAGAAATTACCATTGATTTGCTGTTAAGTTACAGTTATACAGTGCCTTGCGAAAGTATTCATACCCTTCATTTTTTCCATATTTTGTTATGTTGCTGCCTTATGCTAAACTGCTTTAAATTACTTTTTTTCCCACCTCATTCTACCCTCCATACACCATAATGGTAAAGCAAAAAAATGTTTTTTAACATCTTTGTAAATTTATTAAAAATAAAAAACTTAATTGATTCCATTGCATACCTATTCAAACCCTTATCTGGGACAGCTTAAATTTAGCTCAGGAGCATTCATATTGCTTGTAGATGTTACTACACTTTGAGTGAAGTTAACCTGTGGCAAATTCAATTGAATGGAATTGATTTGGAAAGGCGCACATGACTTAATAAAATTTTTAACAGCTGATAATGCATATCAGAGCAGAAATCAAGCCCTGAGGTCAAAAGAACTGCCCGTAGAGCTCAGAAACAGATTTGCATCAAGCCACACATCTGGGGAAGACTTCAGAAAAAAATCTGCTTCATTGAAAGTTCACAGAAGCATGTAGACTTTATAATCCATAACGAAAGACGTTTGGAACAACTAGAACTCTTCCTAGAGCTGGCCAAACTGAGCAACTGATGGAAAAGGGTCTTGGTTAGAGTGGTGACCAAGAACCTGATACTAGTTGATCTCCATGATCATATGTGGAGATAGGAAAAAACCTACAGAAGGACAAACATCACTGCAACAATCCACCGATCTGGTTATGTCCAGTGTGGCCAAACCATCCCTCCCGCAGTAAGACACATGAAAACACATGATTTTTGATTGTGATTGAACCCAATCAAATATTTCTGGAGAAATCTGAAAATGTGCGTCTGCCCCCTTCTAACCTGACAGAGCTTGAGAGGTGAACAGGTGAGGTGAAGAATGGCAGATAATTGCCAAATGCTGATGAGCAAAGCTTATCGCATCAAACCCAAAAGGACTTGAGGCTGTAAAGGTGCTTCAGCTAAGTAATGAGTTAATACTTATGCAATGTACTTATTTCAAATTTTTTTTTATTTTTTTTTTTATAAATTTACGAAGTTGTGACAGTTCTATTTTTGCTTATTGTTGTAGGAAAAATTAATAACAAGCAGTTTAACATAAGGCTGCGACATGACAAAACGTGAAATAAATGAATGGGTATGAATACTTTCGCAAGGCACTGCATGTGTTAAAGATGTGAAACATAAAAATAATGTTAATAAAGTCTCATAGTCTCAAAAAATCAATAGATTTGACTAAATCTCAGCAACCAATTAACATTGGTAAATGGCATGATATTTTATTAACAGTGTGCTTTATAAACAAACTGAACTGAACTAAGAAAGCTATACATTTGTCTAGTTGTTTTGTTGTTTTATTTTTGTATACTTAATTGTATAATGTACAATATTTGCATTTAAACTAAATTTTTATTTGTTTATCAATTAATATACATATTATTATTATTATTATTATTAGTGAATATTCCTTTATCCTCATTGTTTTTGTTTATTTATTTAAAATGTAGTTTGAATGCTTTTTGATGTAAAAATGTGCCTGACTATATAAACATTATAAACTAGATACATGATTATTGCAAAACATGACACCTTGCAGCATAATTAATTTTTTTTTATAATTGCTGTGTGCGACTTTTTATTATTTTATTGCTGACTATTGATTGATCTATATCTAAGAGTAAGTACCATTTTACCACTAACTTTTTTCATAAATGCAAGAGTTACTGTTAATTTTGAAAAAAGAAAAGGAAAAAACCCTCAATTTTAAACATTAACAAAACTCTCTTATTAAGAAGTTAAGAACATTACATATTAAAGATACCTGCAAATTTAATTTCTAATCTGTCCATCTAAAACGGTATTAGATCATAGTGCAGGTGTGCTTGAGTTCTCTATTCATAATATTGCTTTCTCTAGGGAAAAAGTCGTCCCATCTGAATCAGGGGAGAAATATGCACAGATCGTTTACAAGCCAAAACAGCTCCAAACAAATATGGTGGTGGATTTTGTATCATTTTGTTTTTTTCAGTGGAGGAATGGCTTTTATGGATTATGGACTCAAATTTTGGCCAGAATAAGGTTGAAGTTAAAATATAGGCCTACAGCTTGGGGCTTCACAAGATGTTAATTGATGGACTGGAGTGGTGTGGATTATTGTGATATTTTTGGATCTGTTTGGACTCTCATTGTGACGGCACCCATTCACTGCAGAGGATCCATTGCTGAGAAATCTGTTCGATTTGATGAAGAAACAAACTCATCTACATTTTGGATGGCCTGAGGGTGAGTACATTTTCAGCAATTTTTTCTTTTTGGGTGAACTGTTCCGTAATGCATGTCCACAGACTGTCAACAAACACTCTCTGATCAATGTATGTCAATTAATCAGACACTTCCAGTTCACTGCAGGAGTATAATCGATTAAACAGAGTCACACAGTCACTGTCAGGAACAGAACAAACTAAAAGTTACTTTAATGCATGAGTAGCCTGGAAAACCAAAGACACATTAACCTGTTATTATTTCATATTTAATAGTGTAGTTTTAATTTTAGATGTATATTCTCAAGTGCACTTTCCCAGGCTGTAAATGGAGGGTCGCAGGTGAATCATGAGCCTCGTTCAGTCTTTAAATAGCGGAGGTGAAGCAGTGAAAAATGAATTCAGTGAATGTCACGGGTTCCTCTTGACTCTGGGAAAAGCATTTACACGTATCTGTCCAGAGATGCTTTGGGGTCAAATGCCTCATTTAAAAATAACCACTACATGCAGCCTGCGAAGTGAAAGTTGAAACATACTCTGGCTATTTAAAATATTAATACTAGATTTCCTAAACCAAAATGCTTTATCTTATTTCATATATATTCAACTGTTGTTTTTTTGTTGGTGGGGGTTTTTTTTGCATGTGAAGCTTTTGAACATAGATGGGAAATATTGTCTTGTATTGATGATTTTAACTAAATAATGCGAAAAAAAAAAGGAATGGAATGGTGCTATAATTAATCTAAATGTCTTTTTATTTATACCCGACTATGTAATTTAATCTATACATTTTATCACTAATAGTTACTTTTCCATTTTTCTGAGGCAGGCAAATCCAATATAGAATGAATTTCTGAAGCGGTACCACGATGACTGGAGTAACTGAGCTGAAATTCGCTTTCATTCCCTTTAATATCCAGTGTTCCGGAAATTATTCAGACCCCCTTAAATTTTTCACTCTTTGTTATATTGCAGCCATTTGGTAAAATCTTTTAAGTTATTTTTTTTTCCTCATTAATGGACACACAGCACCCCATACTGACAGAAAAACACAGAATCGTTGACATTTTTGTAGATTTATTAAAAAAAAAAAACTGAAATATCAAATGGTCCCGAAGCTTCAACCTTTGCTCAGTATTTAGGATAAAAAAAAAAAAAAAGAAGCCCACCCTTTTGATCTAATACAAGACCTGATCCTTTTTGGGAAAGATCAACAAGTTTTGCACACCGGATTTGGGGATCCTCTGCATCCGCTTGCGATCCTCTCCATTCTGTCATGGATGTAAACGTTTGGTGGACAGCCATTTTTAGGTCTCTCTAAAGATGCTCAATTGGGTTTAAGTCAGGCTCTGGCTGGGCCATTCAAGAACAAAGAACAGTCACAGAGTTGTTGTGAAGCACTCCTTCGTTATTTTAGCTGTGTGATAAGGGTCATTGTCTTGTTGGAAGGTAAAACCTTCGGCCCAGTCTGAGGTCCTGAGCACTCTGGAGAAGGTTTTCGTCCATGATATCCCTGTACTTGGCCGCATTAATCTTTCCCTCAATTGCAACCAGTCGCCCTGTCCCTGCACCTGAAAAACACCCCCACAGCATCATGCTGCCACCACCATGCTTCACTGTTGGGACTGTATTGGACAGGTGATGAGCAGTGCTTGGTTTTCTCCACACATACTGCTTAGAGTTAAGGCCAAAAAGTTCTGTCTTGGTTTCATCAGACCAGAGAATCTTATTTCCCACCATCTTGGAGTCCTTCAGGTGTTTTTAGCAAACTCCATGTGGGCTTTCATGTGTCTTGCCCTGAGGAGAGGCTTCCGTCGGGCCTCTCTGCCATAAAGCCCCGACTTGTGGAGGGCTGCAATGATGGTTGACTTTCTACAACTTTCTCCCATCTCCCGACTGCATCTCTGGAGCTCTGCCACAGTGATCTTTGGGTTCTTCTTACCTCTCTCACCAAGGCTCTTCTCCCCCGATAGCTCAGTTTGGTCGGACGGCCAGCTCTAGTAAGGGTTCTTGTCGTCCCAAACGTCTTCCATTTAAGATTATGGAGGCCACTGTGCTCTTAGGAACCTTAAGTGCAGCAGAAATTTTTTTGTAGCCTTGTCCAGATCTGTGCCTTGCCACAATTCTTTTTCTGAGCTCTTCAGGCAGTTCCTTTGATTCTCATGATTCTCATTTGCTCTGACAATGCACTGTGAGCTGTAAGGTCTTATAATAGACAGGTGTGTGGCTTTCCTAATCAAGTCCAATCCGTATAATCAAACACAGCTGGACTCAAATGAAGGTGTAGAACCATCTCAAGGATGTTCAGAAGAAATGGACAGCACCTGAGTTTAAATATATGAGTGTCACAGCAAAGGGTTTGAATACTTAGGACCATGTGATATTTATTTCAGTTTTTCTTTTTTAATAATCTGCAAAAATGTCAACATCTCTGTGTTTTTCTGTCAATATGGGTGCTGTGTGTACATTAATGAGGAAAAAAAATTAACTTAAATGATTTTAGCAAATGGCTGCAATATAACAAAGAGTGAAAAATTTAAGGGGGTCTGAATACTTTCCGTACCCACTGTATATCACAATAGAAAACTGTAATGATTAAATTGCAATATTTCACAATATTATTGTTTTTGATGAAATAAATACAGCCTTGATGGGCATAAATAGACTTCTTTCAAAAACATTTAAAAATCTTTCAAACAATAGTTCAAGAAATAATAATAGTGATGCTTTTTTTTGCTATTCACATTAATATTTTGAAGGCAAATCAAGTTTGGTAACGCAGAGTAAAAGTAATGTCACCAAACGGTGTCCTTTATTGTATCAAGAAAAGTTACTTTACAAAATCATTGAACAAAATACTTTTTTTCTCTCCACAAACTACAAGTCAGTCTTTTCCATGTCACCATTAAAAAATTTGATCTGCGTTTATAAAAGCAACAATCACACCTCATGCACCGATGATGTCATCACACTGCGACACACTCACACACACTCACACAAACTCATCTACATGTCATAATATGTCCTACATGTCTACAGCAGGCAATAAATAACAGTGAACACTACGCTACATACAAAAATCTCCCAAAAACACCTGAAGCAAGGTACAATGGGAAAAAGATTTGGGTTCAAAATGAACTCAGAACAGTGTCTACAGACGATACTCGGTAACATAGCATAAATCAGCCATAAACAACTCTCTTTTGTGTAAAAACACCAACAAACGTGTGCAGAGGCATGTCAGAGTGTATGTGTGCATGTGTGTTATACATTAAATTCATAATATTAAGACTCTTTTCTACATTTTTGTTCACAGAAAACTAATCGTTTGGTAAAAAGGACCATATAAAATCTAATACTGACATTTTAATTAAAAACAACAACAACAAAATTTCTGGCAGCATCATATTTTTCAAAATTATTTTCAGAACAGTTAATGGTCAAAATAAAAAATAAAATACAGTATAAATTAAAAAAAATCTTATATCTGTAGTCCAAAAAGCATATAAATAAATACAGAAATGGTTCTTAGCATACAAAAATCATAAAAAGAGTTTTTATCATTAATATGAAATTGTTTATTCAGTTTAGCTTCTTGATGCCAAAGCCCCACCTACTTGAAGGCTTCTGGGATATGGTTCATCTGCATACTGGTGGGCGGGCTCGAGATGCCCTCTGACCAATCAGACAAGTTGGAATGTGGAGACGAGCTTGACCATTGGTCGGGAGATCCAGGGGAGGGTGTGAGGAATGGGTGGTCGGGAACCTGTGGCTGGTGACTGGGAGTGTTGTCCATAGGGTTGGAATAGCTATGCTGAGAAGGCGGAGTCAGAAACTGTGTGCTAGAAATGGGCGGAGCCATGCGCTGGCTCTCCTGTGGTAGGATGGTCTGGATGGGGGCGTGTCCTGAGCCGGACTGAAGATCCAGGCCAGTTAAGTCACCTAGGAAGTGATGAGAGAGGGCGTGGCCAGAGGCGGCGCTGTTTTGGTGCCGCATAGGCACCATATTCTGATGGGCGTGGTTGGGAATCATGTGCGACGGCATGCCGAGGTGGCTGCTTTGCATTGTGGGATAGCCCATGACCTGTGGCATATTGGTGGCAGAGAGCATTGTGGGTATCAGGGTTGTGAAGCCTGCCTGCTGTTGCTGCACCCTTTGCAGCCAATCGCACGCCGCCGTTTGAGCTCCGCCTCCATTGTTAGCCACTGGCAGATGGGATAAGCGAGGAGGAAGGGCGGAGTCAAATGGCTTCCCTAAGCTCTGAAGAGCTCCGCCCATGTGGGTGTCGGCCAATCCTTGGAGCTGATTCAAAGTGATGGGCGGGGACTGTTGAAACGGTGATGTCATCAGAGGTGGGGACGAGACGTCCGACAGGTAACCGTGGGGCGACTCCAGCGAATCGACAGGCGAGAGGACGCCCACTTCCATAATGCCTCCATTTTTGCCCTCTCCGGCCTTTTTCTTTTTCATTCTCATGTCTTTTCCGCCGTCCTTCCCTCCTACGCCTTTACTGCTCGGTTTCCGCGCTTTCTTGGCCGTGTTGTTGTTGTTGGCGCCGCCCGGGCTGGGTTTGATGCCCAGGTAGGTGTTGGGCGAGCAGAGAGGGGGCGATAGAGGCAGCGCGGGATTCTGGACCAGGTTGTATTCCTCTAACAGACGGACGATGTCGTGGTGCATGCGCTCCTGCGCGATGTCGCGTGGATGCTGGTCTAGGTGATCTGCGATCTCACGGTTGGCCAGGTGATTAAGCAGGACTTTAGCGGTTTCGTAACTTCCCTCACGAGCAGCCAGGAAAAGTGGCGTCTCCTCCTGCAAACCAAGGGTATTATCGTTAATATTTTTGTTACTTGAAAGCTGAAATAAAATAAATAGTAGATGACAGAACTAAAATTACTAACTGGAAATAAATAAAAGATTCAAATGAAAATAAAACAAATTAATCCTAAATATTATTACATTTGATTATTATTAACTTATAGCATCCAATTATTTATTATTTACTACTACTGTTGATAAATTCAACAAAATTTAAAATCTAAAATGTAAAAAGACATAATAAAAACTATTAGAAGTAAATAAATAGTGCTAAAAGAATACTGTTACAAAAACACACAAGTTACAATTTTTTTAAAGTGCACTGATGAATCATGCTTAATAGAGTTTTAATGCTAATATATATATATAGGAGTATGTTTTACAATAAATTACTTTTCCATTTTTTTTACTTCAAAAATTCAAGTTTAATTTAATGTGTTGCTTGACATTTGTGTGTAAATGATTGTGAAATTTACCAAATAAAATATAACAAATCTTACTAGTTAAAAAAAATGGAGGAAAAACTAATAAAGGCAAAAAATAAAAAAAACAAGTTCAAATGAAAACTTAAAATGTAAAAATAAAAGCAATTCCAATTATAATAATAAAAACTATAATGTGTATACAAATAATACTAAAATAACACCGCTACAAAAACACATTTTTCATTTGGAATAATCAAAAATGACAGTTATAATTTTCAATTATAAATTCACTGACACTCTGATGCACAAACCCACCTTGTTATTCTGTAGGTCTTTATTCGCTCCATTCTTCAGAAGAACGACAGCAGCGTCCACATTATTAACTGCAGCCGCCCAGTGAAGAGCAGATTTACCTACAGACACATAACAACAGAGTGAGTTAGTGGGGACAGCCATGCATCCTCAAAATAACACCTAAGAAAGATGTTTTGAGAGATTTGGTTGAGCACATAACGTTTGTTTGTGTTCATACCAGAATCATCAATAGCATTGGGATCTGCATGGCAGTTAATGAGCTCTTCCACCATTCCCTCGACAGCCAATCGGGTGGCCAGGATCAGCGGAGTCGTTCCGTCATGCATGCGGGCGTCCAGATCCGTCGCTCGGTTCCGAATAAGAATCTGTGACCAAACACAAGGCATAATAGTTTTTAAATGAATTATGTGCAGTGTTATTTTAGTACCATTTAGTAGTACTACTTGCTATTCACTTTTATCTTACAAAATAACCAAAGCATGTTTTTAAAAGTATTATTATTAGTATTATTATTAACATTCTGCTACTACTACTACTAATAATATTAATAACATCTTTTATCATGCAGCTGTTGTTGCTTTCACACAAATTAATTTAGTTTAGACCCTCCTGAATCATGGTAAGCTGGATATAATCTGTATTTTTACCTGGAAGACTCCCTGTGCGTCAGCAGAAACAGCGGCGTGGAGAGGCGTGCGGCCCATGTTGTCCTGAACGTTAGCGTCGGCGCACGACTCCAGCAGGCGTTTGGCGGCGTCTGAGCGGGCGTAGCGGGCAGCCAGGTGCAGCGCGGTCTCGCCGGTCCGGTCCGTCTGATTGTGCAGGTTGGCCCCGTGGTAGATGAAGTCGGTGATGACGTCAGCGGAGGGATCGTCTTCTCCCTCGCCGTTTTCGTTCTCCAGACCTCCGCCACTGCACGATGCGATCATCAGCGGAGTGAAGCCGTCTACGAGAGAAACCGAGGACAGTTTGAAAGAAAACCCCAGAGCTGTCATCAGTAAGTGATGGTAAAGGTGCAAGCGCTCACCAGGCCCGCGGACATTGACGTCCATGCAGTCGTTCTCGATCTCGCCCTGCGGTGGAGTCGGAGCCATAGAGTTCAGCCGCAGGTCGGCGGCGTCCAGGTGCTGCTGTGTCCACTGCCGGTGATCCAGCTGACCGCTCATGTCCAGAATAGACTGCTCCTCAAACTGCACACAAATACACACCGTTGCACATTCATCCGGAGTTATGGAGTAGCTCTAACAGACGGCAGACAATGTTTCATCACTCACCCGGAACCGTTTAGCCGTGTCGTCTTCTGCCCATTCGCTCAGTTGTTCATCCATCAGAGAGCTGTCCGAGTTTTTCAGAGGCCTGATAGGATGTGAAGTGGAATGTTATCATTAATGTGAGTGATAAAAGTGGAAAACAGTTACGTGCAACTACATGATGTCTGTTTTTGTGAATTTGTATTTTCAGTTTTCATTTTAATCTTGGTTTTAGTAATTTTGTAATGTGTTTTTGTAATTTTTTTATTTTCTTAAAATATTTTCATTTACCTTTAATTTAATGTTTTTGTAATTTTAGTACTTCAGTTTATTTCATTTAGTTGCCAAGGCAACATTTTTAAATTTTCATTTAAGTTTTTTATCTAATATTTATATATGCCACTGTCTTTTTAATCACACACTCACTTGAGCCCAACAGAATCCTCTCCAACCGGTTCCCTTCGTTTTTTGGGTTCTGTGACCTTAAATCCCTCGGGGAACCAAAGCTGCCCGTGTTCCCTCTTCCTCTTCCTGAGACCACGACGCCCACAGCCGCCAGCGCCAGAACCGCCAGAGCCAGCAGCACCAGGAACATGGGGTACATCTCTGCTGTCTTTGAGGGGGGGTCCTCACCTGCGCACAGATACAGTTATTAATGTAGGGCTGTGTAGAGTATGTTTCAGTGTGATAGTTAAATAAATCTAAAATTGTTCAATCATTTTCGGTCATTGAAATTAAGCTGAAATAAAATTTAATATAAATATTAGATGAAAAACTTTCAAAAATTAGAAATGCTGCTGTGGCAACTAACTGAAATAAAATGAGTTTAAGTACTAAAACTAAAACTGAAAACTTACATAATTTAAAGCTATAAAATAAAAAAACGAATAAAAAACAAAACAGAATTACAAAAAATTAAAATGAAAACTGAAAATTAAAGCAAAAATAGGAATATTAGATGATGAACAAATGGAAATTAGAAATGTTGCTTGGCAACTAATGGAAATAAAATGAGTTTAGGTTGAAGTACTAAAATAAAAAAAATAAAAAACAGCAATATATCAAAAATAAATAATAACTAAAATACCCAAAGCACAAACCAAACTAAATTAATTAAACGAAAACTGAAAGGACAGCTAAATAAAATGATATTAGTATTACAAAAAAAAACCGAAACGAAAATTGTAATTGCTGGGCACTGGACTAAGTAATTAAGTTAAGTCTAAAATGACTAAAACGGAATAAAATAAATAGAAATATATATGTAACAAACTAAAATTAAAACTGCAAATTTAA
The DNA here is from genome assembly GCA_018155175.1 of Sinocyclocheilus anophthalmus. Lineage (NCBI taxonomy): Eukaryota > Metazoa > Chordata > Actinopteri > Cypriniformes > Cyprinidae > Sinocyclocheilus > Sinocyclocheilus anophthalmus. Next base: position 689,446 of record JADLZN010010937.1, read on the forward strand.
GCTGAAATAAAATAAAAACAAATATAAATATTAAATGAAAAACTTAAAAATTTGAAGCACTAACAATGACTAAAACTAAAACTGAAATAAAAAAATCAATAAAAATGATTATTCTTACTATAAAGGTAAAAAACTAATAAAAATGACAAGCACACAACAAAGTTACTAAAACTTGAACTAAAATTAAAATGTTTTTTTATAATAAGCTAATTCAAAATATTATTAAGTACTATAAAAGTACATAAAAATACGAAAATAACAGTGATTTTGGCATAAATGTGGCACTCACTTGTGACGGCCTCGATGATGTAAGGAACATTGAGATTCCCGCTAGAGGCCAGCGCTCCGAGGAAAGCCGCCACATCCGTCGCGCTCTGGAAACACTCGTCAGACTGCTGGTAACACTGACGGTTGTCGATCTCTAGATAGACGATAGACCTGCAACACATAAACATGTGAATATCACAAATATATTTTTATTAATCATTATATGATTAATTGCATTTAAACAGTGTTTTGCCTTCACTCACCCTTTGATCTCCATCTGATCGAGTTCTCGTCGGAGGCGGGGCTTCATGAAGGCCGTCAGGCTCCTCCTGGCGCGGTGCAGCAGCTGGGCCGGGTCCGTCCAATCAGAGCGCTTGTGCTTGCTCAGCTCGTGCTCGTTGCCGTAGTACGGGAAAATGAGCGGCTCTCCGTTAGCGTCACGGCGGAACACCACGTTGGTATGCAGCAGTCCGCTCAGCTCGCGGAGGAAAGACGAGGAGCGGTTGTGAAGATCGTCTGGTGGGATGTGGACCACTAGAACCAGACTCCCCACGGCCAGTTTCTGAGGAACGTCATCGGCGCAGTCCAGACCGTCCCATTCACACTCAGCGTTATTACAGCCCTGATCGCAGTGACCATCTGCATAGTGATCCCTACAGTACTGATCGTACAGCGGACTGAAGAGAGAGATTGAAGGAGAGGTTAAAAAAATAAATTAATGGCCAATTTTCCCGGTTTCTCTATTTGGTAATTTTATTACATTTATTATATGTAATTATTAATTATACTTATTAAAACAATATTATATCATTTGGTTGTTCCATAGGCATGCATTTTCTAAAGGTCATAACGGCTGCAAAATATAATTAATTATAAAGTATTAAAAAATTAATAATAATAAATAAAATAACAATAAAACAAACCATACAATTACCAAATCAAAACTGAATGACCTTATTGCAATTTAAAAAACGAATTAAAATTAGTAAAAAAAAATTCATAATAATATATTACAATTGACATGTCCATAACAAGATGATAAACCACTTTAACCGAAAATAAAAGTAAACAATAAAAATCACTCAAATATTTATAAATAATATAGTAGTACATACTAATAACTAAAATCAAACTGTGAACAGCCCTTGAGTGTAAGACTTTCCATATTATGATTCCCCCCCGTATTTTTTCTATTTTATTTTAGTATTTTTCTATTCATTTTCCAACATTAATAAAAGATGTAAAAAATTAAATGAAAATTAACATCCTGAGTTTTACTGATAAAGGTTTTAAAAATAAATCAATTAATATATATTTATAGAACTTATCTATATATATATACCAACACACACACATCTAAACACAGCAAAATAAAACAAGGTAATAAGAAAATAAATAATAAACAAGTAAAAAAAAAAAAAATTAAATAAACTCAGTACGCCCCTAATGATGAAGCAAACAAAAACGACTGTTTAAAATATACCCAATGTTTTAATTATACATATATTATACCGTAAAACCGTAACACAAATAAGAATCAAATAAAAAAATAAAAATTGAAGAATTTAATTAAATGAAAAATAAATAAATGTCACTCACTTGCACTGCCCCTCCAGTCTTTGGCAGTCGAAGCCATCATACAGGCAGCCAGCGTTGGCGCACTGCTCGTCACATTTGCCGTCGTTGAAGTACCTCCAGCACTGCAGGGCGGTGCTACAGTTCTGCCACGGGTCATCGAAATTCAGAGAGCAGTCGCCGCCGTCCCATCCGCACTCGTGACTGTTACACTGGGTATCACAGATGGCGTTTCCGCCCCTGCCTTCGCACTGAGCGATTTCACATCGGATCTCCACCTCCGGTGGGGCGATGTCTCGGCCCTGCCCTCCTTTGAAGGAGTAGTCAAGGATGTGGCAGAGGAGTCCGTTGAAGTTGGCTGGACAGGAGCAGCGGAAGAACGGGGCGTCGTTGATGGGTTGGCAGGTGCCGCCGTTATAGCAGGGGTTGTTGAGGCAGGGCGAGTCCATGCGTGTTTGGCACTCGTGTCCGCTGAAGCCCGGCAGGCAGAGACAGCGGGGACTCAGGTGTCCCGAGACACAGGTAGCACCGTTACGACAGCGCAGGGAGCCGCAGGACTGGGCGTCATATTCGCAGGAGGAGCCAGAGTAACCCTGAGAGAGAGCCAAAGATTAGCAAGCGCATTTGAAGGGGTTTCTAAACTGATCCACGAGTTTATGTGATGTTCAAATCATAGCATTAGCTGTAAACGTGTTTTTACTCACCGGCTGACACTTGCAGATGTATCCGTGTTTGGTGTTGCTCGCTACAGCACATGTTCCTCCATTTTTGCATGGTGTGTCCTTGCAACCGTTGAACACAGTTTCACAGCGCTTGCCTATAAATATATTAAAAAAAAAACACCTTTAAACAAAATTTTCACCAACAAAAAAACCCTACACCTACATAACCCCCCCCCCCAATGCAATAAATTAATTAATTACATCTGTGAAGTACAATTCTAAGTATATTACATAGTTTTTGTTGCACTAAATTTCATTTACGCTAAAATAAATTATATCTGTGAAGTATCATTAAATATAATTTATCAGTTTTTGTTGTACTGAATTTATGCTAATAAAATGAATAAAATTTAATTATGCTGTAAATTATATCTGTGAAGTATAATTCTAAGTATACTTCATCAGTTTTTGTTGTACTTAATTTATAAATAAATCAAATAAGTAAAAGGTTTAAATTATAAATTATATCTGTGAAGTACAGCTCTAAGCATACTTCATATACTTTGTAGTAAATTTATAAATAAATCAAGAAATTAAGTAAACGTTTAAATTGTCAGATAGATCTTAAAGCACAAACTTGCACAAAACTCAGGTTTTTTTATTGTTGTAATAAGATAAAAATAAAATCTATTAAATTGCAAATTATATGTAATGTATACTTAGAAATCTTTTTCTCATAATAATCAATCAAATCAATAATGTTTACATTTTAATTATCCTGTGAAGTATAATTCAAGCTTACTTTGAATAATAAATTAATAAAACAAAAGTTTACATTTTAATATACTCTATATAAATCCATAAATATTAATGTTTGTATAGTGACATATCGTTATAATGTATATTATATAGTAAGTATTCATAGGGGTGTACGGTACACGTATTCGTACCGAACCGTTTCCGTACGGGTCTTTCGGTCGTATGCATGTGTACCGCACGAATACCGTTTTTTATTTTTTATTCTTCTCAGTAAATCAAATAACAAATGGCGTTTTGACCATCTTTATGTGGCATGACAGATCGCTGTTAAACGCCTTAGAAGAGCCGCTTCTTCTGTGACGTTCGGAAGAAACTGTGGCTGGTATAATCCCACACAAGCACTGACTAGAGCCATACAGCGTGGAAATAAAATGTCACGTAGCATTTCATCTACCTCAGCAAGTCATCAGTGTCCACAGCTCGTTAGTTCACTAGAGAAATTAAGTCTAGAGAGGAGCATTTTGCAAAATATTACACTATATACTCATTATATTTTACTAAACCTGTTAGTCTTAATTACTTAATGTACAGTATGTTTAAATTAATCTGTTATGAAACATGCTATGACAGCCATTGTGTAATTGAATATATTTTAACAAATAACTTAGAAATTGTATTATTATAAATATATTATAAAACTGCATTATGTGCAATTTACATGTTTGCATACAATTTTTTATTTATTTTTTTAAGTTTTTAAGTTGAGTGTTGATCATCTATTTAAAAATAAATAGCAATTAAATTTAAGTTTGGGTTAAGTTGTTAGGCCTAATTGTAACCTTATAATGTAAAAGGGCTCCCTATAGTTTTAAGCATTTGTGCTCATTCAGGCACTGCGTCAGATGCGAGTTTGTACCGGTGTATCCTGTACGGCATTCGCAGCGGAAGTCGTTGATAAGCTGTACGCAGTTGTAGGATCCGTTGGGGTCACAGGGGTCAGACAGGCACTCATTGACATCGCCCTCGCAGCGCTCGCCCACAAACCCAGCCGGACACACGCAGCCGTAACCTCCAACGCGGTCAACACAGCGGCCGCCGTTAAAACAGCGCGGCTCGCCGGTTAACGGATCCACAGCCGGGGAACAGTCATCGACATCAATCTCACAGTGAACACCTGCAAACACGGCCAGAGAAAACAATCCATACAATTCAGCTACTGAAGTACGAAGCGAGGAGTCCAGTGTTTGTGAGCATGTGAATGTGTCCGTACCTTGCGTTCCCCGCGGACAGGAGCATTTGTACGTGTTGATGAGGTCGATGCAGGTTCCTCCGTTCTGACAGGGTTGAGACAGACACTCGTTTATCTCCTTACTACAGTTGACTCCGTGATATCCAGGAACGCACTGAAGGAGAGAAACACGATGTTAGACTCGTGTAATGATGATGTACAGTGCTGGATAGTAACTGATTGCATGTGATCTGGATTATGTAATCAGATTCCAAAAATTAAGTACCTACTTGTAATTAGATTAAATTACATTTATTAATTTCATGTATAACTGCGTTCGGTCCGAAGTATCTAAATCATCCGATTATATTCCCTAAAACGTGTAATTTTTGTCATGGAATCAGTAATGGACTACAATTTGTAAGTAATCTGCTCAGCACTGATGATGTGCATGTGTTTTCATACCTCACAGCTGTATCCTCCCAGGTAATCGGTGCAGGTGGCTCCGTTCTGGCAGGGGTTCGGCATGCACTCGTCCACCTGCTCCTGACAGTAGCTGCCTGTGTATCCGGCCTGGCACCTGCACAGGTGTGTGTTACCCACATCAACACACTGACCCGTGTTATGGCACAGAACAGCCGCAGACACTCCTGAGAAAAAGTGCAAATTATACATCAACTTTTAATATGGCATTTTAATGTGGCCAAAAAAAACCAAACATTTCCACCAGTTATTTTCAGCTTGTTTGTGCATGTTAGGAGAAATACACAGGAACTGTAAATATCGCCAAGTGTAATAATTTTGATAAAAACATTTTTTTGAATGTATTAAATCAATGTACTAATTTATTAAAGTTTATTAAAGTAATTTTTTAAGTACATATTTTACTTTCTATTCATTTATTCTCTATTGTCAGAATGTACAAATATTGCAAAAAACGTATTTAAATTTGGTAAGTAAAATGTAGTACATTTAAATCTGTTATTGGACATTTAATATATTTTAAACCTTAAATGTAATAACACAGTATTGATTAGTGGTCACCTGACATGCACGTAAACAAATAATATGTGACCCTGGAGCACAAAAGCAGTCTTAAGTCGCTGGGGGATATTTGTAGCAATAGCCAACAATACATTGTATGGGTCAAAATTATAAATATTTCTTTTATGCTAAAAATCATTAGAATATTAAGTTAAGATCATGTTCCATGAAGATATTTTGTAAATTTCCTACCATAAATATATTGAAACTTAATTTTTTGATAAGTAATACGCATTGCTAAGAACTTCATTTGGACAACTTTAAAGGTGATTTTCTCAATATTTAGATTTTTTTGCACCCTCAGATTCCAGATTCTCAAATAGTTGTATCTCGGACAAATATTGTACTATCATAATAAACCATACATCAATGGAAAGCTTATTTATTCAGCTTTCATATGATTTATAAATCTCAGTTTCGAAAAATTGACCCTTATGACTGGTTTTGTGGTCCAGGGTCACAAATATTTGTAATATTTTTTATTCACTTACTCATTTATGCATGTTGATTGTTTTTATTTTACAATTATTTAACCATTTTAATTTGACATTTTTATTATAAATTCATTCTTAGTTTTCCATCACCTCACACCGTTTCTTCAGCAAATTATTATATTTTAGGCCTAGTAATTAGGTTTGGTAATAAAAGGTGCTAGCATTTAGTAGTGTTGGTTACCTTGCTGCTTGGCAGCGACCTCACAGCTGACACTGGGGACGTCACAGTAGATGCCGGTCCAGCCGCTGGCACACTGGCAGGTGAAAGAAGCCCCCTGCTGCCAACATGAGCCACCGTTCTTACAGGGGGAAGAGTCACACCAGCGCACCAGACTCTGAAACACACAAACATCAGGAAATAAAACATGCACCAAATATATCTATTTCATGAAAATATACTACTAAAAATTAAGAGGAAAAATAACATATAAATATATTGTTTATATAATATAAAAAAATATACACCACTTGTATGTAAAAATAATAAACTATAAAAATTTATGTAACTAGTAACTAATTAAATATGTAATATAAATAATAAATTTATATATTCCTTTAGACTCATTTAGAGAGCAAAAACAGCGTGTGTTTGTGTACCTGGCAGTTGAGTCCGGTGTATCCGTGAGGACAGGTGCATTTGTAGGTGCCGTATCCATCCTGACAGGTGCCTCCGTTTTGGCAAGGCCGCGAGTCGCACTCGTTAACGTCATGCTGGCAGTAATTCCCAGTGAATCCCGGCAAACACGCGCATGAGAAAGAGTTTATGCCATCCACACATGTTCCGCCATTAAAACAAGAGCTGGAGAGGAGAAACAACACAGATTGAGATTGCTTGTATGCAAGCGAAAAATAAATCAATGCAAGTAAAAGTAACAAATTTAAAATGCATTTGAAAACGTGTCGTGTGCGTACCTCTCAGTGCAGTCGGGTGTGTTGATCTCACAGTTGATGCCGCTGAATCCTACAGAACATCTGCAGGTGTAGCTGTTGACGCAGTCGGTGCAGTTCCCTCTGTTTCGGCAGGGGGCGCTCACACACTCGTCGATGTCCTCTGCACAGCGCTCACCACGGAAACCAGCCAAACACACACACACAAAGGCGTTCACACGGTCCTGACACATACCGCCGTTACTGCACGGATCTGAGAGAGAGAGAAGAATTGCCATCACTGCCATATTCAGTCTTTCTTTACTACTAATAACTTCTGTTTGTTGCCACATAATCTTTTCCTTTTTGTTAATTATTTGTGTTACATACCTTATTTTAAAAATTAAACTACATTATTATTTAATTTTCTTTTTTAAATTTTTCTTTTTACATTCATTTTTTTTTATTTTTCTTTTGCTTTATTGTACTTTAGTATTACTAGCCATCCAGAAACGGCTTTTTTTTTTCATTTTCTGCATTTACATTAATGTTACATTTTTAACCTAATTTTTACATTTGCCCTTGTTATATTGCTTTTTGTACATTTGTATTATTAAAACAGTGCAAATAAAGCTCATGAAATATTACATTTTTAAATAATTTTATTTAATTTTCAGTTTTTATTAATTTATTCTTTACATTTTTTCATTTAATTTTGTTTTACAATAATTTTATTTTGTCATTTGCACTTATTTTTCTTAATTTGCACGACTTTAGCAACAAATGCACTATAAAACACATGAATTATATTCATATTTATTTTAAAATAAAGCAACATTTTATAAAATTTTCATTTTTTAATAAATTTTATTTTTTAAATTAATTGATTTACCTTTTTTACCTTATTTTATTTTACCATTTGGACTTGTTATTTTTATTTTTCTTCATTTGTACTGCTGTAGTAATACAAATGTACAATAAAGCACATTAAACTAAGAAAAACAAATGCAATTACATTACAGAAGATAGCATAAAACATCACAGAGTGATTATAAAATGTTAAAAGTAAGAAAGCGGCCCATGTAGACAGCATTATAGGGATAACGAGCACCATCTAATGTTCTATGATGCCCAGAAATGCTGTCTAGGTTTGTGCGTGTTCTGCGTGTCTTACTTGGCGCGCAATCGTCAATGTCGTTCTGGCACAGATCTCCGCTGAATCCGGGGTTGCAGCGGCACTTATATCCTCCACGCAGGTTCTCACACACTCCTCCGTTAGTGCAAGGATTCCTCACACACTCGTTAATATCCACCTCACACGTCTGACCTGTAGTGAGACGACAGCGGTTATGATGAAGATCACGACATGCAGAGAACATGAAATGCACATAATCTCACACACTCTTACCTTGCCATCCAGCAGGACAAGCACAAGAGAAGCTCTGAAAATCCTCAGACTCGCGACAGACACCTCCGTTCTTACATGGACGCTGAGTGCAGGGAGCCAAAACGCTCTCACACACCTCGCCTGAAACGCACACATTGAGAAAGCATCAAAACTGATGCAACTTTCCATATAGGCCAGGATTATTATATCAACTTGAAATACAATACCTTCATAAAATAAAAAAACTTATTTTATTACTAAATCCATTATTAATTTATTACTTTTATTAACTAAAGAATGTTTTATAACCAAAAACAAAAAAAATGACAACACAAATTCTAAAAACTTTAAACTCGATATACTGCTATAAGTTTAAATGAATAAAAAAATAACATCTAAAAATAAAAAAAACTATTATTCCTATCCTAATTTAATACAAAAATAACATTAACAAACAAATCAAACACGAGAAAACTCCTAAAAACGAACTAAAACGATAAAACAATTACTAAACAGTTTAAATAGTAAAATAAATAATTCACATTTATACTAAAATAACTTTTTAAAACAAACCAAAGCTAATTAAATTACTAAAACAAGACACAACAATTGTTAAAACGTATTAATTACTAAGACTGAAATAAAATAATATTTGAAATTACAATAATTAAAAACTGAAAATATAAAAAACGAATTAAAAATAACAAGAATCAACGATTCTAATCATTTTTTTTACTTTAAAAAAGAGTTGACTACAATAGTATATGCATGATACCAAAATAACACTGATACAGGCAGGAACACGGCACAAGCAGCCTGTACTCCCTGAATGTTTGTTTATTAAATATTTTGGCTAATTTGAATGTTTTCTGCTACCATAAAGTAGAGCTTAAACATTTGACCATGTTTAAATCCACCCAGAATTCTGCAGTTTTTTCCTCAAAATCAATGCAGAAAATGAGCAAAAAGCCTGTTGATTCTTTGTTATCTCAGTTTCGCTCTTCTATTGGCTCATTTTTCCAACTCAGTTCCTGCAGGCACTTCCTTATCTGTTTCCATGATGACCAGCTGAAGCAGGAAGTCACTTGGCGTTTCCTTCTATTGTCAATTCTTTGCCTCAACAGGAAACAGGAAGGGGCCAAACAGGAAATGGACCTATTTGAGTAGCCACCCTCGACACAGTGCTGTTATATGACGTCCCCTGACATTCTTACACACACCTCTGCAAAACCTGCCGTCTCAAAACAAGAACCAGCTGTACAATGGCTGTTACGTTTGTATTCGTACCTGAGTAAGGCAGCATGCAGTTGCACTTGAATCCGGCCACGTCATCGATGCAGGTGCCCTGGTTTAGGCAGGGGTTGGACGCACACTCGTTAATATTTGTCTGGCAGTTGGGACCTAAATGCAAGAAAACACATAACATCAGATCACACAAAATGCAGAAATAAACAAAAGGGGAAATGCATGCTTTTGGGTGTGTAGCAATACAGTACAACAGCATTGTGACATACCATGTTTACTCTGTAGCGCAATATAATTAGCTTACAATTACTATTACTTTAAGTATATGTTACATAGTCTTACAGTAAGAATTATTGTATTTTTACAATGCATTGAAAAAAAATTGCTGTAATATATTTTATTTAAATTTATTTTGGAAAATTTTAGCCCATGCATGCACTCTTCAGAATCCACTGGAGCAAATGCATATGAACTTATTTTATAAATGGTAATATTTTATTATAAAATGTATATTAATGATTATTTTCGCATTAATTTTACTAGTTTGGTTTATTAAATATGCAGTAAAAACACATGATTATTTGTAATATATTTATCTTTTATGTTTATTTAAACATTTTGAGGCCAAGAAAAGCAAATTCCACCGGAAAATCAGCTAAACCAGTTAAATAAAATGTATCAAAGTCAAATCACTTATATGCAAACCATACATATACAGCAGCAAAAATATTATTAATATAAAAATTAAGACTTTTATCTTTTTTAAAGTGCCCCTATTATGCCATTTTTAAGGTTGTTAATATTGTTTTATGAGTCTCCTAAAACAGGTTTACATGCATGCAAGGTCAAAAAACACGTTAGTTTTCTCAAAAAATAGATTACATTTTACCTCATTTCTAACTGATTCGTAAACGACTCGTGCGAAGCAGTTCAAAGAATCAGTCTCTCTAAACCCCTCCTTTCCGTGAGCCCTCACTGCTGTGATTGGTCAGATGGCGCAGTCCTTTGTGATTGGTCATTGGCCAGAGCTGTAGAGAGCTTGGCTCTGGATTGGTCTACCGCGTACAGCGCGTGTTGGAAACGAAACGCCCATTGCCATGGCCCATGACGGAATGACAGCCCTGGAGACTTGTCAATACATAGAAAAGATGGTATGGATTGTACCTTACTAATTCGAGTCGGAGTCTGATGATGAAACGATTGAACTGGCTGATCGACAAGAGACTGATTCACAAGCACGACTGGAGCAGGACGTTTCTCAGTGGTAAGTGTTAACAAGTTTGTGGTAATTATGAGATGTGATAAAACAAATTGACTCTCACAGCGTAGGATACAGCGTCTTCTCGACATGATGTTAACCACACGGAAATTTTACTGTTTGTAGGCGGGCAAGATGGTGACGTAGAACGTGGGCAGACATTATGCAAATGTGTTACTTTGTGACGTAGAGCCATAACAGAATAAGATTTGAATTCCTGACGACTCGTTTAGGCGATTGTGAGCAAACTTTTTTTTTTTGATAGACAATAACTTTATTTATCGTGCACTGTCGGCTTCACAACTTTGCAGATAGTTTAGGTTCACATACAGCTACATGACACACTGCATGAAAGGTAATATTCGAAAAGGCATAATAGGGGCACTTTAATACTAATTTATTATTTTCAGTATGTTTATTATTTTTGACCTGTTTAAATTGCATTTTATTATATTTTATAGTTATTATATATTATATATTTATGATTAAATTTTGACACTGCAGTAAAATTTAAAAATACTAACTCCATAAAAAAATTCATAAAATTTCACACAGCCCATCACTGTTTGCATGTAAACGTTAGAATCTATCTATATTAATCATCTTAAAAATTCTTTATTGCTTAACTTTTTAAGTTTAAAATCATAAAACAGCTGTTTCGAGATTGCATTTAATTAATTTCTATTAGCAATTAATACATACAATTTAAAATGGTTGAACGTGAACCATCACAAACTCCTCCTCTTATGTACTGCAAAGGATTGTGAACCAGAAAGCATGCATAATATGAAAAGCCATTAGGACTAATCTTCCACACTATTTAGGAAGTATTGGGACGCAGCGTCTTACCGCTGAAGCCGGCTCTGCAGGTGCACATGTAGCCGCTGGTCATGTCCTTACAGGTGCCTCTGTTCACGCACGGGTTGGACAGACACTCGTTTATGTTGATGTCGCAGTTGCGTCCCATCCAGCCGGCCTCACACATGCATCTGTAGCTGTTGATCTGGTCCAGGCAGTTGCCGTGGATACAGGGGTTGCTGGAGCACTCGTTGTGTTTGGAGAGGCAGGTGGCGTCACGGAAACCCTCGGGACAGAGGCAGGTGAAGCTGCTGACGCCGTCGATGCAGGTGCCGCCGTTGTGACATGGGTTTAACGCGCAGTCGTCAATGTTGATGTTACACATTGAGCCTGTGAGGAAAAACAATACGTGTGGAAAAGACAAGACAGAAATTAATCTTCTGAAATGCAACATATTTCTGTGTGCAACTGAATAATCAGTGGAAAATATTATAGGATGAACTTGATTTGATTCTAAAAGATGCTTTTGAAGATTTTTTATAAGTCATTAATGCTCAACAGGGCTGCATTTATTTGATCAAAAATACAGTATAAACAGTAATATTGTCAAATATTATTAGAATTTAAAATAACTGTTTACTATTTGAATATATTGTAAAATGTAATTTATTCCTGTGATGCAAAGCTGAATTTTCAGCATCATTACTCCAGTCTTCAGTGTCACATGATCCTTCAGAAATCATTCTAATATGCTGATTTACTGCTCAAGAAACATTTATTATCAATGTTGAAAAACGTTGTGCTGTTTATTATTTTTGTGAAAAATGATCCATTAAATTTAATTTTTTTATGATAGAAACAGTTAAAAAGATGCCAGTTATTTGAAAGAATACAATATACCATTTGGAATAATCTTTTTTTTAAAAATTAAATATACCGATAATGATATAATATATAATCCTTTTTAAATGTTTACATTTTAATTACTATAAAACTGTAACTAAATGTTTACTCACACACACAGACTAGTAAACACACAGACCCACACCAAAACCACACGCAGACTAAATGATAGATAAATTAATTGAGGAAACTTTAACAATATGACCAATTTTGACCTATTTAAGACAGTAAAGGAGGTTAAAGGTAAATGAGTAAGACAGTAAAGGAGGTTAAACAACTTAAAGGCCATATATTTGATTCACATCACATTGAATCACATATGTCGAGAAAAGCCTGTCAATCATTTTCCTCACTGACCATCTGCATTTATCATATATGATGCTCTTCAAAGTCTTACAGTGATCTAACCCAAAGTTTGAAACGTATAACTATCGATAAGTGAAAATGCATAGTAAAGGAATGTTCCTTGGGACTCTTGTTCATTGCCTGCCTTTGTGTGTGTTTGTGTGTGTGGGCCCCATCCCAAATCTCCAGCCCTGCTCCGAATGCACAAAGGATTTCCTCCACCCTCTTGTGCGCTTTCATTCATCCTTACTCACACACCCCTCACACACTCGCCGGGGGAGGGCAGGTCCTACAGAGGGCTGTTTGCAGATACAAAAAGACAGACCTTATTTCACACACGGCCGAACAACAATTACCCCCTCGACACACACACACACACACACACACATCCCTCCACTGTAGGGTAATGGGTAACTGTTTGATTCTCCAACAACAATGGGACTTTATTCCAGTTTCTCTCTCACACACTAAACTGAGTACAATACTTACTACAATACCTTTAGTACCACTCAAAAAGTGTTCAGGTCATGCTTAAAAAAAAACAAAAAAAAAAACACCTGTTCACTTGCAGCACCCATAGACTGATAACTATTATATACATTTTAGATAACTTTTTTTTTTATATTTAAAATTAAATTAAATAAAAATATGATTTTAAAAACAAATTAAATACAAATATTTTTTATTATATAGCAAAACAAAAAAAGGCATTTGAGGCCATGCTAAATAATTTAAATGTAGCGAAAAAGCATGCTATTTTAGCAAAGCTATTTAAATAGGAAAATAAATCAAATTAATGTTTAAAAATAATTTTCCTTCTCTTATGTGCACAAAGGATTGTGAGCAATATAAGTCCTTAAAATAAAGTAAAGTTGCAATGACAATTTCTGTACTTGAAGATTCAAGAATGACAATATCAGGGCATACTAGGCTAAGAACTAGTGTTTTTTATGTGCATGTACGTATTAGTATCTAGTCAATTTAATTAGCTCAAAATTCTTTATTAACTCTTAGGTTCATGCATATAAAAAGGCTGTTTCAGCTTTGCATTCAGTGCTATTGTAGTAGAAAAAGTTGTAAAATTGAGGCTGAAAAAGTAAACTGGCCTCCCCTTCTTACATAGTGCAAAGGATTATGGGCAACATCAGTCCTTAAAGCTGTATATAGCAAAAGTTACAAATAAGGCACTTGAATGACAAAAATACTCTATATACACAAAAAACATAAAATAAATAGTGTTTTATGTTGTGTATGCTTGCCATCTGCATGCAAGCATTAGCTAAATTTGTTAAAATGCATTTATAATGATGCATTTCATGCATTTAAAAACTGCTGTTTTGGCTTTGCATTCAGTGCTATTTTAGTAGAAAAACTCATAAAACTGATGTTGAAAACTGTCCTAAACTTGCGTTGCACAAAGTATTGTGAGCAATATCATTGCTTAATAAAATAAAGTTGCAATACTGGGACATTTTTTTTATTTTACTTGTGCGTTTAGGCATATAAAACGGTTTCTGCTTTGCATTCAGTGTTATTTTAGTAGAAATTTATGTTGAAAACGAGATAAACTAAATAAAATAAAGTTCTGTTTTGAATTGTGTTCTTATGTTTTTATTATAGGTATAAGAACAATAACGCACTTGATGCTGTGCTATATTGTGAAACTCCTCCTGCTGCTGTCCTATATTCACAGTATAACAGGGCCTATTGTACCTTTTCCTTAAATGCAACATACAAAGGGTCAGTCTTGTGATCATTCGGGCCGTAGCATTAATGTAAAGCACACCTGTGTGAGTGTGTGTCCCAGTTGGGAAAGGCAGTCTCTGCCCTAAGTCATATCTGTTATCTGATACACAAGCTCTGCACTTCGCTGGCCACCTGTTCACCTGTTCTCTCACACACACACACAGATGCTGCTCTGACTCACCTGTGTATCCGGGTTCACACACACACTCGTAGCCGTTGATCTTGTCGATGCACTTTCCATAGTCGCACGGTTTACTCTTGCAGTCGTCAATGTTTATCTCACAGTTCATTCCTGCGGACGCAATCACGACATGATTATGTCATCGTAAACTCACCGTTATATTTTGCACAAGTGTTTTTATGAGCGTGCATGTGTTACCTGTGGTTCCTTTAGGACAGGTACAGGCGTAGGCGTTCTCTCTGTCCTGGCAGGTGCCTCCGTTTCGGCAGGGTTGGCTCAAGCACTCGTTTATATTGGTCTCGCACAGGCGGCCCGTGTATCCGGGGTGACAATCACAGGTGAAAGCAGCCACGCCGTCCCGACACATGCCGTAATGACAAGGGCTCGACACGCACTCATTGATGTCCAGCTCACAGTGAGCGCCAGCAAATCCTGCAGAAATATATTTGAAAAGCCAGATTTAGAATGTTGGAAGTGACACTCATTTCATATGCGAAGAGGTTAGCCAATCATAATACAGGGAATTTACATATGGATTTATTTACTGGGTGTGTCTCATTTCTGCGTATGTCATTGAGGCTGCCTCAATGTTTTTGGTGTGGAAAATAAATCAATAAAATAAAAAATAAGATGAAATAAATAAAAAAAGGTGAAAATAAAAAATAAATAACAACACCAAAACAAGATAAATAGATTAAGGATAAAATAACAGGAAAACAAATAAATATAAATAAAATAAATTAAAAAAAAACAAGAACAAATATTCAAATACAATTAAAATAAAGTCTAGATCAAAAACTACACTGAAACTTAAATTAAAATTAAATTAAAATTTGCTTGCCAACAAGTGAACATAAAATAAAGTGGAGAATTAAATTACTATAAAGAAACTTATTCTTAAATTAAAAAGTAAAAAAGTGTTATCTAAAATATAATATATAATAATAATAATAATAATAATACTAAGAATACGTTAAAACAAAACTAATGACAAAAACACATAAAATAACTAAAATTAAAATGAAAATGGAAAATAAAAAAAATTTAAACTGATTGAAAATATTTACTGAATATAAAATATAAATAATTCTAAAATAACATATAGAATTCTTAAGATACAGTTACAAAAACAGATTCCAAATTCTAAAGGTTCAGAAAGGTTGAATATTTGAACCAAAACAGATGTGAAAATGTTTTTGGTGCTAGAAAATATCACAACTAATATTATAAATGGACTTCAATGGACTGCAAAAGTGCAGAATATGACTTAAAGATGTGTACCTGAAGTGCATTCGCAGGTGTATTTGTTGGGTCCGTCTGTGCATTTAGCACCATTTTTACATGGTGTGCTGGCACACTCGTCCACATCCACCTGACACAGATTCCCAGAGAACCCTGCAGGGAAAAATGCATGCCACGTTTATTTTGATTGCTCACCCGCAATGCATCTGCATTGCTAGTTTTTATGATCAGATCTCTAAAAGTAATAATGCTGCAGTCACCTTTGGGACATTCGCAGTGGAATGAGTTGATCTTGTCGATGCATTTTCCATTGTTGAGGCAAGGTTGCGATGCACAGTCGTCTGTGTTTATTTGACAAAACACACCCTCGTAACCTACACACCAAAACAGTCAGTTAGAATAACAGTAATGATGTGCTTTTGATGCAGGTCAATGGTTAAAGACTCATACCTGGCATGCAGATGCAGTGGAATCCACCGATCTGGTCGAGGCAGGTGGCGTCGTTCTGGCAGGGGTTCGACTTGCACTCGTTGACGTCCATTTCACAGCGTGGACCTTCATAACCTTGAAGACACTTGCACTGGAACGAGCCTTTAGTGTTGAGACACCGTCCGCCATGCTCACATGGGTTCGCACCTGAAATGCAAAGCAAACAGTATTGTAAAGCAAAACTGTATTGAGTTTATTGTTCTTTCTAATCGATCATGTGTTATTCTTACCGAGCGAGCACTCATCGATGTCTTGGTTGCAGGCGGATCCCGTGTACCCGGGCGGACAGGTGCAGATGGCTTTTCCACTCACCGGGTTCGTGTCGCAGTTTGAGCCCTTCTGACATGGATTACTGATGCAGGCATCGTCAAGATGACACAGAAGACCTGTGGGGAACAGTTTTGTTACTGTTAACTAAAATCAAAACTGATGCTGGTTACTGAAATTAAGCTGGAATAAAAATTTAAATATATAAAAGATATGCTTTTCATAGATGAAATGAAAATAAATTGAAGTAAAATAAAATATTAACGTATGCTAAGACAAAAAATATTGTTTTTGTAGGTAGAATAAAAATAAAACAAATTGAAATATAAACAATGTCCGTAAAATTTACTAAAATTAACTTAACTACAACAAAATAAAATAAAATGAAAAAAATAAAAATGAAAAATAAAAAAAATAAAAGCTTTTGGTTGTATAAACAGAAATGAAACAACTGAAATATAAATAATGCCTATAAACGAAACTAAACTGAACTTAACTAAAACAAAATAATAAAATAAAAAAATATGAAAGCTATTGGTTTCACAGACATAAATGAAACACAACTGAAATATAAATAATGCTCATAAAATAACCTAAACTGAACTCAACTAAAACAAAACAAAAAATATAAAATATAAAAAAATATAAAAGCTATTGGTTTCATACACAGAAATGCAAAAAAACTGAAATATAAATACTACGCCATAAAATAAAAAAATATATAAAATAAAATAAAAAATAAAAAAAGATAAGAAAAGTGAAAAAACAAAAACTAAAATAAAATTAAATAAAAGATCAAGAAAATAAATTCGTAGATGAAAACTTAAACTCAGAAAACTTGAATGTAGAAATGCTGCCTTGGAAATAAAATAAATAAGAATAAGCTGAAATGAAATTGTATAAAATAGTAGAGGTAAGGGAAAAAAGTACTAAAATGAATGGGTTTTGTAGCACCAAAAATGATAAATTCTGTCATAATTACTACCCTCATGAGTTTCAAACCCATAAGACTCCTCTCTTCAGAACAACAAATGAGAATGTTGAGGGTGAATTGAGAGCTGTCTGACGCCTGCAGAGACATGCAACACCAACTTGAAAGTGTCCAAGAATACTTTGTGGCAAAGAAAAAGAAAAAAATGACTTTGATGCACACGGTCTCTCGTCACCCTGTAAACAGCGTATGCTGTTCTGTGTCAGCAGCACCACGCGGATACGTTGTCTACGTTGTTTACGCTTTGATCTGAATGTAAACAACATATCCGCGTGACGCAGCTGACACAGAACAGCATACGTTGTTTACAGGGTGATGTGGAGGAGACGAATTGTTGAATAAAGTCGGTTTTTTGGTTTTTTTTTTTTTTTGCGCACAAAAAGAATTCTGTAGCGTGTAGAATTACGGTTGAACCAATTATTGTCACATGGATTTATTTACAGATCTCGGCTAAGTTTCTGGACTGGGAACCTTTCAGTTTGTTGCTGTCTATGCAAGGGGCAGCAGCTTCAAGATTTCATCAAAAATATCTCATTTGTGTTCCGAAGATGAAGGAAGGTCTTACGGGTTTTGAAACGAATGAGGGTGAGTAATTAATGACAGAATTTTCATTTTTGGGTGCACTAACCATTTAAACGAATATAAAAAAAAGACCAAAAGCAATAAGTACGTTACAAAAATTTGATATAAATAATACTACAATAACAGTGGTGTTGGACGTTGAAACTGCACAAACAGACGTGCCTGTGCGTCCATGTGGACACTCGCAGAAGAAAGACGCGACTCTGTCATGGCAGGTGGCACCCTGTGAGCAGGCGGCGCTGGCGCAGTCGTCGATGTTCTCGCTGCAGTCGTCACCCGTCCAGCCGTTCACACACACGCAGTGAAAGCCGCCGATGGTGTTGTGACACGTCCCTCCGTTCTGACAAGCGTTAGGAGAGAGCTCGCACTCGTCCACGTCCTCCGTACAGTACTGACCTGAAGGAGGAAGGGCTCAGACGTCACATGTGAGGTGCATGCAAAATATTTATTGCATTGTATGGTTATTATTATTATTATTGGGAGGATAAAATGTTAGTTAACGGTGTCGGGTTGCCGCAGTGGCAAGGTGTAGTGTTTATGCCGTCGATACACCTGCTCCAATATCACAGGCATGCGCGGTGCAGTCGTCAACTTTTATGCTCCACGTCTGACACGGAACCCTGCGGCGAGACAAATGATCACATTCATACACATCAAGATTCTGAGGCGGTACAAGGATAGTGTTTATGGTTGAGTGAGTAACGAGACATTAGTGTCACTCATTGGGATAAATATAAACTACGACAAAAAGCACCGATCCAGACAAAAACGGTAATGAATAAGGTGCCATGCAGAGTTATTAATAGCAAAGGACAAAACTATGGTTCTGCAGGGCAGGAAGAAGTAAACAGTTTGACAGTACAAAAATAATGTAAATAAAACAACCTAAACTGAATGGAACCTAAGTTAAATTATTGGTTGTAATTGATTGATCATTCCACTATTTGTCAAATTTATCAGAAGTGGTAAATAGATTCACATTTCTAAAAATTGTTACTTGTTTCATTTATAACTGATCATTCATAAAAAATATTTGGTCAATTAAAAAAAAAATATAAATTTATTCATCATTATAGAATAATTTTTAATTCATTACATTCATTCTAAAAATCATTCATTCATTCGTGTTTAGTAAATTTACTTCATTAATTTGGCTATATTCAACCACCAACAACTATTGTTTTACTATTGTTAACAACACAAACTGGTGGGTTGTGGTTTATAAAATGTACTCATGCCTTTTATATTCAACTTATAAAATTTATTGATCATTCAGTATTTATAAAAAATATGATGGTTATTTGTAAAAATTTCATTGGATGAATTAGTTTATTTACACACATGATCACTTATAAAATTTAGAAGGATAAATATAAATGCAGTAATTCAATGTATCATTCATAAATTATAATAAAAATAATGATTTATAAGATTGATTGAGTATAATAAAATACTTACCATTTATAAAACGTTATTAATCACAAAAATATGATGCATCAATCATAAAGTATTATTCATAAAATGTATTCATTTATAAATATTTTGAAATGGTAAAATTCTTCATTTATAATTTAGAAATTCTTTGTCATTGATAAAAATATATATTTATCTTAAAAACGCGATTAGAACTATCATTTGGTTCCCCCATTCCTATCAATATAAAAAAATGTGTTAATCAAATTTTAACTTCGGATTACAAAAAACCACACTGACCTGACAAGACAAGTGCAGGCATTAGGTGGGGTGGCTGGTCTGTACGCAGGTGCCTCAGTTTCCTGCAGGGCGAGGGGTGCAGGGTGGTGGTAGAGTGCGCCGCAGTGTGGCCGGCATACTCAGGTGGGCAGGGGCACAGGTGACAATCCACTCGTTTATACAGGTGCCTCCGGTCCGCGGGGGGAGGGCGATGAGAGCGCACTGTTAACGTCCTGACGGGCAGCTGTCGTGGCAGTTAGGAGGGCAGGTTGCAGTGTAGTGCGACTCGAAACGTGAACACTGTCCGCCGTTGGGCACAGGGGTTCGGGACGAACATGTGGTCGGCATCCTGTTGGCATGTTTTACTGCAAAAAGACCCAGAAGTTTAACGATAAATGCAACTTAAGGGGGGGGGGGGAGCAACAGCTGATCGTACGGACCAGGCCCCACGGGACATCAGACGAGTGACAGTAATCATAAGCGTTTTTTTTTTGCCAATTTCTCATGAAAGCGATTTTTAAACCTCATGTGAAAGAGATTCAAAATCGGGCACGACAGCACGTGGGAACAACCTATGGACCCCTTCAATCCCACACAAAGTTATGTTAAAATACCGTTTTGCCAAGTATTGGTTAAAACATGTCGGTAGGTCTTAAGTGAATGTAACAGCTGAGAAAAAAAACGTAGGTGTGTCAGCATTCGGTCTTAAAGAGACAAGCCTGTAAATACCTGTCTGGTCTTCTAATCAAATAACCCCACAGCTTTATTTAAGATTAATCTGTATTTAAATTGTGCAGTGAGCACATTGTTTATTTTACATTACGTATTCATTCTGCGACTGATACTTTTTACGACTTATTGTAAAGGTTTTGCTGATATTCACTAGCTGGTTAATTGGTAACTTGTCTGTGTATTACTGACTGTCTTAATTAAGCTAGTAGCTTCTGCTGTGGTATAGAAGTACGTTTTTGGTAATTTTTCTTTTATTGCTGATCCGAAAAATTATCCCATCTATGACTCAAAACATGTAATATGATCCAAACCGTGATTTTTGTGATCCTTTGCACCACTACTTTGCAACCCATGAGGACGAGCATCAAGTCTGGGTGATTTATGCACATGCGTACCTGACCATCCAGGTGGGCAGCGGCAGGTAAAGGTCTCGAGCGTGAGCAGAGAGCATGTCCCGCCGTTTCGGCATGGGGAGCCCATACAGGCGTGATTGACGGGCGTCAGACAGAGCGGACCGCTGTATCCCAGCACGCAGTCGCAGGTCAGCTCCACGTCATTGCCATGCGTCCGCGCGCGACACACGCCTCCGTTACGACACTGCGACGGGCTGCAGGGGTTCAGGAACTGACACTGGGGGCCGACGAAGTCTGCAGGACACCTGAAGAAACACAAAACATGAAACAATTATTATCATTATTTAACAACAGTTTAGAAACAAAACGGTCTTAGAAAGTAGACAAAACAGTCAAAAAGTCGGCTGTGCGTGACTCCGTGCATGTGGTTTAATGCACTTGTGTCTCGAAATGGTTTTATGATGCAAAATTAACGTAAACACAGCCAGTTGTCTTAAGGGATTAAACGGACAGGACAAACCACATTACTTCTTATATTTCAAAAGAGATCAATGCGTGAATGCAGCTCAATAGCTCTCCCACTGTCAACAGTAAAGATGAAGAAAAATCACTCACAGTTCTTGAATGGAAAACGTTCAGATCATCTTAAATACTGAACGCACTCTTTGTTTGTTGTTTGTAATATGTTTCTATGCTCCTCTTTATTATTTGCTACTTGCTTGTATGTTTTGAAGTTATATTAGTTTCAAATTTTTAACATACAACTGTTTTAATTATTTTTTTCAAATTGTAATTATTATAAAAAGTACTTAATTACTTATGTAAGGATATGTAAATGTAAGAATTTGAAGATTCTCAAGTCGGTAAACTAATTAATTAATAAGGGGGGAAAAGTAGATCAAGAATCGTTCTGGAATCGGCTCGTGACTCCCAGAATCGGAATCGGATCGTGAGGAGACTAAAGATTCCCACCTCTAATAATTAGTCATGACATTAGTCATCAATTGAAAACAGAACTTATTTTTTACATTTTAGAAATGCATGTTTCTTTTAGAGTTAAAGTTGTGGTATTTTGTTTTATATAACAGCAGAAGTCTATGATATGTTCTCACTCAGATGGCCAAGTAAACGTATGTGTGTGTGTGCACGTATAAAACAGTGTGTGAAAGAAGGACACTGTTCAAACTCATCTAAATTCCTCAGGGTGATCAGGAGCCCACACAGTGTCACATGCTCTCTCTCTCTCTCTCTCTCATATGAACACATACGAACACATTAAATGACACCTCTGAACACTTTCTTCAACAGCCAATGAAGATCATTTCAAAAAGTGAAGTTGACAGTAAGATATAGTAAATGCAGCGTGTTTTATTCATGTGAGTGTGTGTTTGTGAGCTGCAGCAGGTGCATGCATAAATAAGGGCAGCTGTGCATCAGGCCCCTCCCCCAAAGCCTGTTGCCATGGCGAGTGGCATACGGTCACTAAGGCAGCTCCCAAGAGAGGATCAAACTCCGCCCCTCCCAAACTCCTGCAGCTGATATCTCACTTTTATCAGCACAGAATCTCCATTGGTATGATTTGATCTCATCCATATTCATCATTTCCATTTATTCCATCTTCTATGTGCTTATCGTAAGTCTGTATTAAACATATCACAACCTGGGCTGAACATATCAAAATCTTAGTGCTTAATGCTTCTTTCTCAATTTTTAAATTTGAAATGAATTTCAAATTTTTAAATGGCAGAAGTTTGGATCTTAATATATTGAATTTATTTACAAAATGTAGTGCATTGTGCTTTTATGAATTCATTGTTCTTAAAAGGTAAAGAAAACTTTAAAAATATTTGTAATTTTTTTTTAAAATTAATAATAATAGAATAATAGTATAGTATATTAAAAAATTAAATATAAAAAATAAGAAATAAAGATAATCAAATGTGTATATAGCATAAGCACATACATTATAAATAAATATAAATAGGTTTTAAAGCGCTACTGTAGGCGTTGCAGTGCATTTTAATCTGCAGTTGCTCTTTAAAAGGAAAAAAATATAATATTTAAAAAAAGTAAAAAAAATAAGTTTCCACTCTTAAATAAGAATTTTTTCAAAAAATGTAGCGCATTGTGTTTTAAAGAATTTGGCTTTAAAAGAAAAAGTATAATAAAAGTAGTATACACAATATATAAATAAAGTTATAAATTATAATTGTTTAAAGATATTAATATTGGTGGGTGTATAGATATACACACACACCCACCAATATACACACACATATACACACACAGGTAAACCTTATCACCATATATTTGATTTGCTAATTGACATGCAGTAGTTTAATAATAAAGACATCCCTTGGCAAATACTTGCATGCTCAGATGCGTGTGTGTGAGTTTACTTGAGGCATTAACGCAGTCTCCCTCTCTTTGTCCCCAGAGACAGAAGCAGAAGTCATCTGCAGCCCATCGTGGCAACAGGTCCGAGAGCAGGAGTGCGTGTGAGAGTCGACTCTGAACAGATGCTGCAGTGACCTGTGACCCCTGAGCACATTTGTGACTGCAGGCTACAGACCCCCCATTCCAGTGGGCCGGTCTACCATCTGCTGCTGCCTTCTGTGCGTGCGTGCGTGCGTGGGGGGTTCACACCACAGACTCTGCCTTGGGTGAAATCAAAACAATACACTTTCATTTTCTGCGTCTGGCCCTCAGAGCCAGATTCTTATGCTTCACACCTTTACAAACATGAGACTTTGGGACCAATGCATCAGTGTGTTCGATGATTCAAGTAAAAGGGATTGATTAAAGATTCGGCTCTGTATGGTTCCTATAGGGTTGAGATGTGCTGGATTATAACAAAACACTTTTCTACCATTTAAAAAAATAAATAACTTGATCTATCATGATCATTGCTCTTGTCTTAGATCTGCTGAAAGGCGCTACTCTGCACTTCGACAAAAATGTGCTTTTGTAATTTACTTTTGACTTTTGATGTCAGTTTTAATGTAGGAATTTTTATTATAATTTATAATAAAATGTAATTATAATATACAATTTTATAATTTTATTACTTCAACTTCAACTGATTTTATTTCAGTTGTTACCAAGGCAGTATTTCTCATTAAGTTTTAAGTTTTTAAATGTAAGACTTTAACATATTTTTTAAAGTTTAAGTTTTAATACTATTTATATTGCATTCACCAATATTTTTAATTAGCTTTTATTTTTATATATTAGTGTCGTCATTTTGTATGTTGTACATTTATCTAACATTTCACTTTATTTCAATTAATGGAAATGCTTACATTGTGATTTTGAACTCTAGTTATAGGTTTAGTATCACATGCATATTTTCAGTTCTGGGACGAGGACAGCAGGACAGCACGTCGCTAACTATAGTTATACTGTGCATGCAAAATCACACTTTAAACTAAATGCATGACATGGAAGTTTACGAGAAATTCTCAAATGTGGAAGTTACGCAATAAACGTCATGCAACCAGACACTGCCGTTTCACACAGACCTTGTCGTTCTGTCTCCTGCTCACAAACATTGTGATTCATTCTACAAATAGCTCTCGTAATGCACATCATCACCCCAAAATACAGCACATGCTTCTAGTATGACGATGCATTCAAAATACACACACAAATGTATTAGATTAGTCTCAAAATTATGAAAGCCATCCAAAAGCTGTCACCAATCCAATCACAACCAGTGATAGAAGATCATAAAACATTCCAGGATTCAAATGGCAATTCTGGAATTCTGATTCCACACTTCCAATTAACTCCCCACCCTCCAACATTCCAGAAGTTCCAGAAGTGATGTCAGGTGCCTTTGGAATGATCAGGAGTTATATAGAACACTTAATCATGTTTGTAAATCTAAAACTAACTATTATCAATTGCATTATAACACATTTTGGAATTGCATTCACATTAGGGTTGGGTACCGAAACCCGGTACCAATATGGCCCCCAGTACCTATGTAACCGGTATGTACTAGAACCGAATCCGAACGCAGATTTCGGTGCCACTTAAATGCCTGAGAAAAATTTAAATATTTGTCCTGGTTCTCCGAAAATGGACGTAAGAAGCATCA
This sequence comes from Sinocyclocheilus anophthalmus, assembly GCA_018155175.1. Taxonomy (NCBI): domain Eukaryota; kingdom Metazoa; phylum Chordata; class Actinopteri; order Cypriniformes; family Cyprinidae; genus Sinocyclocheilus; species Sinocyclocheilus anophthalmus. Next base: position 714,655 of record JADLZN010010937.1, read on the forward strand.
TCACCAGCAACGCATGTGAAAAATAATTTTCTAACTGAGAACATGCACATGAACTCAAGTCGGAAAGCTCTAATAATACAAATCCAACAAATCTTTGTAGTAACGAGAGTGTCCATGTTGTTTTCACATTTCGACTTAAAAGCACAACTCGGGAAATGAGAGCATTCGAGGAGCGTGTGAATGCAGTAATTACACTTGCTCTGATGGCAGCAGGTAGCATTCAGTGTAACTAAGAATAACACAGCTTGGAAATTAAAATGCCCTAAAGCTAATCCTCCCTGTATCACATTTCTACTAAAACTGAAAAAATATAAACTTTTACGCCACAACAGAAAGTCACATGCTGCCTTTTGGGATCTGATGAGGCTTCGGGTAAAGAATGAGGCAGAAAATATTTCATATGCTACTTATAAAGAATACAATCGATTAGCAAGAAATTGGGTGACCATTCGTCCTCTTTTCCCCGGACATGTCCTATTTTTGGACCTACAAAAATGCGTCCGGCTGGGATTTCTTAATTGCCCAAAAATGTCTGGGATTCGGCTGTTTTCTAAGTCCCGCTCCCGCTGAATTTCTGACCATTGCCGCCTGCCTCCTAACATGGGTTTCGCCCCGCGATGTTGCGTCCAGTCCTTAAACAAATCTAATTGGTATAAATTTTGGCGCAATCAGGGCGCCGCTCTCTTTAAATATTTTTGAATGAGTGTTTGCGCTGTTTACTTTCACTTTCGATTTCGCGATCAGACTCACTCTGTGTAAAGGGAGCACATCTTGCAAGATAAGATATTTGTCAGTGAGCTCAGAATCTGTTGAGCAGCAAGTACTCCAGCATGGTCTTGTCAGTCATTTCTCCTTATTCTCGGCCTGTGATCAGTCAAAGCTGACTCCGTTAGCTTTTGTTGGATGCAGGGTTGCCAAGTCCGCGTTTTTACCACAGAATTGGGCTACTTGTGCCATGGGGTGGATTTCCAAGGGGGTAAACGGTTTGAAATACTTGCTCTTACAATTTGAAGAAATGATTGTATTGAAAACATTTGAATTATACCGAGATCAACTTCATGGTCTTCTACAATCAACGTTCTCGCCGGTGGAATGACTGCCCAGCTCAATTCCAATCCGGAGTCCTTAATATTTCAGAATAACAGAAACGGCTCTGAAAACAACTCTTTCATCTTCATTGACCCTCTATCTGGCAATCTCATTCTAATGTACTTCTAATTGTATCGGCTTGTTTTTTTTTTAATAAAAAAACATGACCCTCTAACTTTGCCGCTCTATTTCTATTTATATTCTAATGGCCATCCATCATTGGGGATTCGGTTCAGGCACCGGAACTGTTTTAAAAGTATCTATTTGGCACCGGTATCGAAAAAAACCCAAACGATCCCAACCAAATGCACTACACCACTAAAACACAAAGCTGCAAGAAAAGGAGCCGTAAAAATTGTAGAAAAACAAATGGTTGGAGCGGTTTTGACTTTCCCAATCCGGACCATCGGGACATCTAGTAAAGACAAAGTGTTAGTAAATGATTTAGAATTTTTGCCTTTAGAAGTTGTTTGATTAATAAGATTGAATTCAATAAACCAAACGTTTTCCCCCAAAATAAGCATCTGAACTACATTACAAGCATTATTACCATTCAAAAACATGACAAATGGATGTTTTCACGACTGACCTCAGTGTTATTTCGTATTATACATATTCATTATATTTTTAATTAGTTGTATTTTTTTTCAGCTTTGACTTTAATTTAGGTTTTGATGTATTTTTGTGCCTTTTGTGAGGGTCTTATTTTTATATAAGTTCATATACTAAAAGTAAATATCTGTTTAAATAAACAAATTATTGATTTATTTTAATTAAATAAAGTGATCTGTGCAGCAATGTTGTTATTGTTTACTAAAACTGCTATAAACACAACCAACACTGACATGGCTTAGCTTGTACATGACACCCCCATAACTCTGACCACACCTAAAAATACTTGAAATAAGTGGTTTTAATATGGCATCACCCAAAAAGGTCAAGTTTCTGAGTCTAGAATTAGTATGTAATCTAGTACGACTACAATCTGAGACAGTCAGTGCCAGAGTTTCACCCCTGCACATTATCTGCTTGAAAAACAAGTAAACCTCGTCTGTCATCAACGATCATCACAGGCACCTTTAACTCCATATAAAGTAGGACATCCTCTCATGAAATGTCAGAAGTTCATGTGAAGTTGACCAATGTCGAGCAGCGCCGACCTCAATTCAGACGCAACAAGTCAGAGAAATCCCCACACGCTCGCGCACACAAACACCAGCCATTTACAAACTATTTCCAAGGTTGAGAATCGGACCACACAGGAAAGACGTCAAAGTTCACATGAGATATTTTTGGGAGAAAAAAGGATCAAAAATATCTCTGCTCTTCCTGTTTATCATCGGGGTCATCACAACAGGATGTTCAGGGTTTGTCCCCCAGTGAATGTGTCTGCGAACTACTCAACAATGAGAGATACGATCTCTCTCATCTTTTTTAGACTGATTCATTCATTAATTAGTGCCATTTGATAATGCAATCATTATTGCACATACTCAGCATTACAGATCTGAACAAACCCCAGAACACTAGGGTATTAAACATTGCTACATATGTGAATGACGCCTCAAATGGAGCGGCTCATTGTAGGCAATAAAACAAGTGAACAAATTCCATTGATTTGCACTGAACAAAAGACTAGAATAACAGATCAGTATAGAATAACCTAGCAACCATCCAAAAACAGAACACCCTAGCAAAAAACATAGAAATAGTGTCAAAAAATAAAACATACAAATCACCCAGAACACCCTAGCAACCAATCAGAACACTCTAGAATAATAACCGCAACTTTTTCACAGGCATACACTCACATTTCCATCAAAAGAGGAAAAAAATGGTTGTGCTTTTATTTTAATTTTAAACAATGTAAGTATAATACAAGACATCTTCTAGATTGGAAAATGCATGATTAAATGCAGAACAAGAAGCGTGACTAACAGTCTCACACACTTGTTTGCTTTTAAATTTCCCCTCCTTTAATGCGTCACACACACACACACACACACTGAGGCCTTTCTCATGAGTTCTTGCAATCTTACTACCCCCTCCGCCATCTGCCCTCCAAAAAAGACACCATTCACACACACACAAACAGCCTCCGGGGTGTAAGAAAACACACAACAAAAGTGACAAAGATTGAGAAACAAAAAATAATAAAAATCATAGTGAATCTCACTATATGCATCCTATGAGTATAAACTCAAGTTTTATTCCATGCTAAGTGTGTGCATGTGAGACAATAGGAGGTGAGGGCCAGCTGTTGGGCTGAATGGCATGAATAGACATTGACAGAAGCAGCGTCCCACTGCAGCAGGGCACCAACGGACTACTGGGGGGGTTGGTAGGGGAGTCTTTTATCTAAGTTTGAAACAGAATGACTATGAGCGCGTGCACGTTCGCACATGCGCACACACACATACACGCAAGATGCTTAGAGCTTTGTATGGCTGCTAAGATGGGGTTTGGGCCTAAAGATGGAATCTCAAAGTGGTTGATTACAGCTTACAAACAAATACACAGGTATACATACACTTTTCTTCACTACACTGAGTTTGCATGGTGTTTACTGCTGTTTTACTAGATTGTGTGCAACACTTTTTTAAATAAATGTTCTTTAGTGGTCAGTAAAGAACCACTGAGCTGCTATATAGTTGTTTGGAGATTCAGAAAGTTCTTGATTCGTTAGGTTTTTAGATTCGTGTTTTGTATTCTAGGTCTAGAACACAGAACATGAGAGGAAGTGTTATTTTTTTGAACATGAAATGGTTCTCCTACACTCTTAGAAATAAAGGTTCCAAACGGGAGGTTTTACAGCAATGGCATTAAAGAACTATTTTTGGTTCCCCAAAAAACTTTTCAGTAAACAGTTCTTAAAAGAACAATCTTTTCTTAGTGATAAAAAACATTTAAATGCTCTAAAAAAGCTTTTGTACAGTGGAAAAGGTCCATGGGTGATAAAAGTTCTTCATGGAACCGTCAGTTCCAATAAAGAACCTCTATTTTTGAAAGTGTCGAATAAAACCTTTTGGTTCCTCAAAGAACCTTTCAGTGAACAATTCTTAAAATAATCCCTTTTTTTTAGTGTGAAGAACATTTTAATAATCTAAAGAACTCTTTCCACTCTAGAGAACTTTTGTAGAATGGAAAGGTTCTTCATGGGACCATCAATACCAATAAAGAACCTCTGTTTTCAAGAGTGTAGAACTATTTTTGGTTCATCAAAGAACTTTTCTTAAAATAATCACTTTTTCTTAATGTGAAGAACATTTTCATGCTCTAAAGGAGCTTTTGTACAATGGAAAGGTTCCATGGCTACATGAAGAACTTTTTACCATCGAACAATGCCACTAAAGAACCTTTATTTTTAAGAGTGTGTACAACATCAGACTAAAATTTTTGGTTATTACCAAACCTTTATATTTTTCTTTTTGTAACGTACCTGCATGATGCTTCTCCCTCGGCTTGAGCTCACATATTCCTCCATTCTGACAGTATTCTGAGCTCTTCCCTAAACCCAAAGACAACATCTGTTAGTGCTCCCACAATCACACACTAAACCACCTTTGCCATCCATAGCACCCCTGTCAATGCAAACCAAACATACATGCCTAACGTCCTCACAAAAGACCCTCACCACTATAACTTCAATAAAAGGGACCCGAGCCCTTTGTTTGTGTCCCCCGAGTAGCGCCCTGGCCTTTTGTGGGCTCTGAATTAACTGACCTTTGATGGAGAGTAGGTGGGTGTCTTGAACTATTCATCGAAAGAGATCCTGACAAATCAGTTATCCACACGAGCCTGGCAATTACTCACATCCTCAACAATTCCCTCTCCGTGTGGCAGTCAGTCTTTAACAAGGTTTAAACTCAAAATACCTCTGTCCCGGTTCAGTATAATATCTTCGTTCAACACTATTTAGTTAGCTTACAGTGATATGATTTCACACTTGACTTTCTGCATTCTGGGTGCATTCCATGTGTTTATTAAGCCAAATGTGCCCATTATGGAAAGTAATATTTTTTCTGCAGGAGCAGCTCATCACACGTAAGGAGAACAAGCACATCTAGGCCAGTCGCTCTAAACTGCAGTTGTGCCTTTGTTGAATGAGACCACTGCCGGCAGTCCGTCCGTTCCTTGGTACGCGACCGTCAGAGACAAGCTCCTTATCAAAACTCTCAGACTAGTCCTTATTCGATTAAACCCACCAGTCGAATCTCTTTTGTTTTCCTTAAAATGTCTGCACATACTAGTTTACATGGTATTCACACACTTTTTGACATGAAGTAAATTCTTACTCAATGAATTTACATGACTTTGTCAGTCATTTTTTGACGATTGAGAATAAAAATATTTGAAATTAAAAATGTTTCTATCTTTCTCCATGATCTTTTGTAATTTTAGTATTTCATATTTTTTATTAGCAATGGATTTATTATTTATATTACAAAATTTAATAAAATGTAATATTACGATTTAATTTAAAATTAATAAATATAAACTAATTATCTAATTATATATATATTATAAACAAGATTATTATGTTTCTTGTGTTTATCTATATATTTGTATCACAGTAATTTCCAATTAACTTTCCCAGCAATTTGTACCTAAAATATATTTATACCATTAACTGTATGTTATACTATAAAATTGACATGTCCTAATTTACATTTTATTAATTTGTGAGTTCAAACCCATAAATTTCCATGACATTTTTCTCAGTAACGGTTGGTACCAATGTTTTTATTTAAGGGAGAACATGGTCTAAATAATATCTGGTCATAGATAAAACCTGAAAAACATGTACCAACAGTTACTGAAATTTCAGGAATTTTCCACCACTGTACTTCTTTGTTAGTTATTTTTCGTCTACTTGTTTACCTCAGGTTTAACTGCGCAGATTTCACTGGTTTATACTAGTTTGTTCGTTTCCTGGTCTCTTCTGTCTAGCTGTTCTTTCCCCTGTCTTCATGCTCTCGGTTCCTCCACTGGTGCTGTGTGGTGCGTGTGTAGAGTGTGTGGTGTGTGTGTGAGTAGAGAGAGAGAGTGTGTGTGTGTGTGAGGAGAGAGAGTGTGTGTGTGTGTGTGTGGTGTGAGAGAGTGTGTGTGTGTGTTTTTGTGTGTGTGTGAGTGTGTGTGTGTGATGTGTGTGTGTGTGTGTGGTGAGAGAGAGAGAGAGATTGGTGTGTGTGTGTGTGGTTGTGACGACGAGATTGTGTGTGGGTGAGAGAAGAGTTGGTGTGTGGGTGTGAGAGAGAGATTGTGGTGTAGCGTTTTTTGTGACATGAAGGACAATCAAATTTGTCCTCATTACACCGGTCTGACATAGGTATTCCAGGTATAAGGTGACTTTTTCAGGACTTACCCCATGTCCCCACTTTTCCCAACACTTATAAATCACACAGATTGAGTGTATTGAATCTGAAATGCACAAAGTTTCCTGTGAGTGTAGGTTAGGGTAGGGGTTGGTGTAGGCATATAATCTGCGGTCCTTTACAGTAGAAAAACCATTACCCTATGGGATGTCCCCATTTTTCACAAAAAACCATGTGTGTGTGTGTGGTGTAATGGTTTATATATACTGGTGGGGACCTTAAACCTGACTACACCAGACTCTGGGAAACTTGTCACGTTGGTGACCTAATTGTGGTCCCCAGGGTACAAAGGCTTATAAATCATCCAGAATGAGCTTTTTTTTGAAAATCTAAAAATGCAGAAAGTTTCCTGTGGGGGGTAGGTTTAGGTGTAGGACGATAGAATATACGGTTCGTACAGTATATAAACCATTACTCCTATGGAGAGTCCCCACAAGAAATCTGCCCAGAGTGTGTGTGTTTGAGAGAGAGAGAGTGTGTGTGTGTGGAGAGAGTGTGTGTGTGTGTGTGTGAAAAAGAGTGTGTGTGTGTGTGTGTGTGAGAGAGTGTGTGTGTGTGTGAGAGAATGTGTGTGTGTGTGTGTGTGTTTTTTTTTGTGTTTGTGTGTGTGTGTGTGTGATAGAGAGAGAGTGGTGTGTGTGTGTGAGAGAGAGTTGTGTGTGTGTGTGTGGTTTGTGAGAGAGTGTGTGTGTTAGAGGGGTTTTGTGAGAGAGAGTGTAGTGTGTGTGTGACGAGAGAGAGTGTGTGTGTGGTGTGTGTGTGTGTGAGAGTGTGTGGGTGTGTGTGTGGGTGGGGTGAAGAGAGAGTGTGTGTTGGGTGTGGTGAGAGAGTGTTTGTGTGTTGTGTGAGAGAGAGTGTTTGTGTGTGTGAGAGAGAGAGAGTGTGTTGTGTGTGAGAGAGATGTGTGTGTGTTTTGTGTGTGTGGGTGTGAGAGAGACGTTGAGTGTGTGTGTGGAGAGAGCGTTTTGTGTGTGAAGAGAGGTGTGTGTTGTGTGAGAGAGTGTGTGGTTGCGAGAGTGTGGTGGTGAGAGAGAGGTGCGTGTGTGTGTGTGAGGGAGAGAGAGAGTGTGTGTGTGTGTGTGTGTGTGAGAGAGTGTGCGTGTGTGTGTGTGTGTGTGTGGTGCGAGAGTGTGTGGTGTTTGTGTGTGGGTGTTAGTGAAGAGGTGTGAGTGGGTGTGGTGTGCGAGAGAGGTGGCGTGTTTGTGGTGGTGTTGTGGGGAAGCGGCGCGACCAGCCTGCGAGCCACGCCTGCGCGGACAAAAGAAATCAGAGTCCAGCACGAGCCCATAAAACACTGTCTCGAGCCATTGTTTACCAGCGCACGAGAACAACAGCACAGCCCCTTCCTCCTCCTCCCTTCATTCACGCACAGATCGCTTTCCTCCAGACTCCACACACAATGCAACTCAATCAACATCAGGGACAAGACAACGCACTAAAAACAACCGCAATAACTTCAGAAACCAAGCACTCGCACTGTCATAAAGTTACAGCGATACTTCTGATGTTACTCAACTTTAACGAGTTACATAAGTGAGTGAAAGAGATAATTAACAATTCAGATTAATAGGAAAAACTTTGGCAAAAGTGGTCCAGTTCACCCTGTATAAACTTGCACTTCATTACACTGAATTTATAACAATATCGATCACCAATTAATATCATAAAGCCCATAAAACCGAGATTTGATATACTGATATCCTTCCAAAATGCCTGCTGTTCTATTCAATATTGATTTAACATCATATTTTCATAACTGACATCTGATGTATTTCTCATTGTGTAGATACTTTGGCACAATTGTATCATGCAAAACTCATGCCAGTAAAACACTTGACTTAAAAAAAAATGAATGAAACTTTATGAAAGAGAAAGTTGTGGAGAAAATGATATTATGTTTATCCCACTATCAGGCTATTCTGTGCAACAAGCTGCGCAGAAATATCACTACCAAACTCATGAAGTGTGAAAATGAATCAACGTAGAATCATACGACTATATATAATTGTGAAATGTTATTAGAGCTGATGTTAGTTACCTTGTGCCGCCGTCGCGAACGAAGCTGCCGTCAGTAGCGTTAATTTCACCAAGAAACGGTTCATAACTCCGCCTCGGCGTTACAACTTCTTTCAAATCCTTCCTGAAGCTCTCATAGATCCCCAGAAGTCTTCTGTAAATCTCCAGAAAGTGCAAAAGAGTTAGACTAAATATCCGTGTTGATTAATAAATAAATCCCGACGTCTCTCAAGAGCGTCTGCGCGTGGAAACTCTGACCGGTTCTCCGTCTGTAGACACTGTTGGGACTCTGAGCCTACTCACGCGCCGCTGATGGTGTCCCTCCGCGCAGGTACTGAGAGAGAGAGAGAGATTTCCTTCAAATTACTGTGGATCTGAAAAAAATAAAAGGAGCGAACACTCCCTCCACAGTTTAGTTTCACCGCAAGGGAAGGACAAAAACACTTTCTCACACTCTCTTTCCCGGGTGAATGTGGGATGTGCAGGTTTATTCCTGTCCCGAGTGGAGGATTGAGGAGGGACTATACTACAGGGCGGATCACTGCTTTCTGCTGGCGCCAGCTCGGACCCCGAGCAAAGGGGGGAGGCCTGATTAACAAATCAACACCCGATGCTGAAAGCGTGCGTCTTTTGTCTCTAAATTCTAAAGAAGGGAAAAGTTTTTGTAGCCTATCACCAGTGGGAAAAGTCCCACGTATTTGTTTTTGGACATGGTCCCATGGTAATGCCATGTGCAATGGCAGGCTAATAGTATGTTTTTCTGACATAATACAATGATAAAACATTTGCTTTTTGGACATAATGGTAATGCCATGTTGTTTTTGAACATAATAATTATAAAAGTACTTTTTAGGGGTTTTTGTCTTGTTGTAAGTATAAAAAGAAGCTTGAGGTTTATGCTTTAAACAAGAAAAATATTTGCATATACATACAGTTATTAATATACACACACTTAAAACACAAGAAATGTATAATAATCTTTGTTTTAGTTAAAATATCGAAAAAACTGTGTATATATGATATATACAGTATATAATTACAGTAAACACACACCCACGCCCCCGCCACAAACACACACACACCCATATATATATAATAGATATAATATAAGTATACATACTACGTACACACACACACACACCCACACACACAAGAGGCATACGTATATATATTAAATATAATCCATACATACAGTATATTCACACACGACCCACCACACACACACACACACACACAAACATATGATAGATAATATCTATAAGTATAAGCGATATATATACAGTGGGCAAAAAAGTATTTAGGTCCCAAGCCACCAATTGTGCAAGTTCTCCCACTTAAAAAGATGTGAGAGGCCTGTAATTTTCATCATAGAGTTTCATCATTTCAACTATGAGAGACAAAATGAGAAAACAAAATCCAGAAAATCACATTGTATGATTTTTAAAGAATAAATTGGTAAATTCCTCGGTTAAATAAGTATTTGGTCACCTACAAACACGCAAGATTTCTGGCTCTCACAGACCTGTAACTTCTTTTTTTAAGAGGCTCCTCTGTCCTCCACTTTTTACCTGTATTAATGGCATCTGTTTGAAATTGTTATCAGTATAAAAGACATCTGTCCCCAACCTCAAACAGTCACACTCCAAACATGGCCAAGACCAAAGAGCTGTCAAAAAACACCAGAAACAAAATTGTAGACCTCCACCAGGCTGGGAAGACTGAATCTGCAATAGGTCAGCAGCTTGGTGTGAAGAAATCAACTTGTGGGAGCAATTATTAGAAAATGGATGTCATACAAGACCACTGATAATCTCCCTGGATCTGGGGCTCCACGCAAGATCTCACCCCGTGGGGGTCAAAATGATCACAAGAACTGTGAGGAAAAATCCCAGAACCACACAGGGGGACCTAGTGAAAGACCTGCAGAGAGCTGGGACCAAAGTAAAAAAGGCTACCATCAGTAACACACTGCAACGCCAGGGACTCAAATCCTGCAGTGCAAGACGTGTCCCCCTGCTTAAGCCAGTACAAAAAAGAAAAAAAAATGTCCAGGCCCGTCTGAAGTTTGCTATAGAGCATTTGGATGATCCAGAAGAGGTTTGGGAGAATGTCATATGGTCAGATGTAACCAAAATAGAACTTTTTGGTAAAACTCAACTTGTCGTGTTTGGAGGAGAAAGAATGCTGAGTTGCATCCAAATAACACCATACCTACTGTGAAGCATGGTGGTGGAAACATCATGCTTTGGGGGTGTTTTTCTGCAAAGGGGACAGGACGACTGATCCGTATTGATGGGAGGATGGATGGGGCCATGTATTGTGAGATTTTGTGTGAAAACCTCCTTCCATCAGCAAGGCATTGAAGATGAAACGTGGCTGGGTCTTTCATCATGACAATGATCCCAAACACACCGCCCGTGCAACGAAGGAGTGACTTCGTAAGAAGCATTTCAAGGTCCTAGAGTGGCCTAGCCAGTCTCCAGATCTCAACCCCATAGAACTCTTGTGGAAAGGGTGGACAAAAAAAGTTTGCAAATCCTTGTTTCCTACACGACAGCTCCAAAACTTACTGGCACTAATATGAGATGCTGCATGGAGGAATGGGCCAAAATACCAGCAACAGTGTGTGAAAAACTTGTGAAGACTTACAGAAAACGTTTTGACCTCTGTCATTGCCAACAAAGTGTTTATAACAAAGTATTGAGATGAAATTTTTTTTTTTGACCAAATACTTATTTTCCACCATATTTGGCAAATAAATTCTTTAAAAATCCTACCATGTGATTTTCTGGATTTTTTTTTCTTATTTTGTCTCTCATAGTTTAGGTATACATATGATGAAAATTACAGGCATCTCTCATCTTTTTAATTGGGAGAACTTGCACAATTTGTGGCTTACTAAATACTTTTTTGCCCCACTTTATATATATATATATATATACAGTATAACACAGAACACACACACCACCCACACATATATCTATCTATCTATACATACATACATTATATATAGACAGACAGTATACACACACACGCCCACACACCACATATTTATATAATATATATATATAACACCACATATACACACACACACATTAGATATATAGACACACAGTATAACACCACCACATATATATATATACACATATAATACATATACACACACACACACATAGACACACACACAATATATATATATATTAGATATAGATAGAATAGAAGATAGATAGGATAGATACACAAAAAAACGCTACTAAATATCTAGAGTCTATATATATATATACACATTTCACTCAAAAACTGCTGTTAAATTATATATATATAATTCTTTTCTTGTAGGTTTTTGAACATATTTAGTAAAAGTACTTTGTGAACATTTCAAGCTTGTAGTACCATTGTATATATATAAAATGCTTTGGACAAGCACTAAATCATTACCATATTCATATTTTTTAGCACATAAATACAAACATCATGCTTTTACCGTTTCTCGAATATAATTACTGTACCATGGTACCACCACAATACTTTTTTTTGTAAATGAGAGCACATTGCTTAGTCATACTCTCTTTTTCTCTCTTCATCTCACTTCTCACTTCATCTCACTTGGGCAGTTCAATAGTCATCTCTAAAACGATCAATAAGTTGTAAAGATCAACAATGTCAGAGAAATTCCCCTTTCTATGACCTATAACTGCACTGCATTGATTGCTTTCATTTCTCTTTTAATGTTTCAATTTGTGATGTGTAAACGCAATATCTGTCGTTCAAATATTGTTTTTGTTCAAGTACAAGTTTTGTTTGCTTCCCCCCCCCTTTTTGGCATGAAAGTGTATGTATGGTTTCATCGCCCCAGGAATTATAGTAATGACACATCACGTTTGACAGCACGCACGAAATGTGTGCATGTCTGTGTGTGTCGGCCCGTGGGAACCGTCTCATTGTGGAATCTGCAACCGCAGGGCATAAAAAAATAAAAGAGTTGAATGAGAGGGTGAAAGAGAGTGTGTGCCAGTACTGTAACTGACGAATGTTAGAAATCAGTTGATGAGCTCAAGAGACAAATAACATCTCGTCGTGCCACTGAGGTTTCATTATGATTCTTAAATGCAAATCTGCAAGTGATTGCAGAAAGTTTAAGGTTTAAGAAGTCACATACACTCAGCCTAATTTGATTTGAGAACACTTCCTTTTTCCTCTGTTCCTCAAACTCCCTTCCTTCCCACTTGAACACACAAATACAATTTTCACAGGGAGAGAGGGTTTGGTTTTGTATGCACGAGGGTTTTGTGCATTAAAGGTTTACATGCTCAAAAGAAAGAAAGAATGAACGAATGAATAAATAAAAAAGATTGCATTAATATGAAGGAATTTCCTGTTATGATTTTCACAGGTATTTTCCTTATATTTGAAATTACACATTGCATTGTTCACATTATCAGTGCTTTGTTTTTTTTGCTTTTCTTAAAAGCAGAATACGATAAGTAAATAAATAAATAAATACTCAGAATGTGTTAATATGAAGGAATTTCCTGTAATGATTTTTCACAGGAATGGTCCTTATATTTTAAATTGCACACTGCATTGTTCACATTTTTATTGTTTTGTTTTTATTAGTTTTTTGTTAAAACTACTTTTCAGAACATTATCAGTAGCTTTTTTGCTTTTCTAATTATTTTTTTCTAATTATTTTTTTCTTACATAACAGCAGAACACAAACAAACAATAAATAAATAGTTAGTAAGTATTTAAGTTTAAATAATTGTATTATTTGAGAAAAAGAGACTTTTCTCCCCCCAAAAATAACAAGAAAATCAGTTGCTTGGGCCAAAATACTGATGTAAAATAATGAATGCAATGCAGTTTAACAGTTAACTTGTTGTCTGTGCAGACTGCGAGTTATTCAGATCAGCTTATTTTAGTCGATTTATCTGACTTCCGATGGTTTGCATCTCATCAAACGCAACCTAGCAAAAGAAAAACAAGTCCAGTTGACTAGTCAACTCTTCTAGTCAGGTTAACTTGCACAGAGGCCCGTCATGATCAAAGAGCAGAGTTTAAACACGTCTGTCACCTACAAGTTCGGGTAATTCGTTAAGTACTGTACTGCACCTGATAATCTCCACAATCCCCTGCGAACAAGTCCCTCGCAGCCTTGTCCCTCCCTCCCCTGCCAGAGTTTGAATAATAAAGCTTTATTTGCATTTCTAAAGCTGATGACAGACACAACCCCCATTGGAGAAATCTCAAATCTGAGCTGAGCATGCCTGTACTCTTTACCCTATAACGTGTGTGTGTGTGTGTGTGTGTAAATACACATTCAGAGACAGAACAGCAGGATTCAGGAGATTAGATGTGTTTTACACACACACACACACACACAATGTGTGCTGGTGAGAAAGGAGACGCTTCAAGCTTCATGGCAGGAAACGAGCCCAATTCACATAGAACAGACAGAACAGAGATCTGGGTAACACTTTATTTCGATAGTCCACTTTAGACATTCTACTAACTATAAGTAACTTTTACAACTACATGCCAACAGTACAGTGTAGTAGAAGTATTAACTGCTGCTTAATATCTATCTAAAACCTTTCGTTGTCACTTCATTCTAACTAACGCACGGAAACCTACCCTAACAGTCTACTCTGAGAGTTGGTATTAGTATTACAATTAGTTGACATGTAGTTGACATGTAGTTACAAAGTTACTTATAGTTAATAGAATGTCTAAAGTGGACTATTGAAATAAAGTGTAACCGAGATCTGCACACTGCTAAAATCCTACAGTGTGTTTATATTCCTCAATGTTCAATGGAAGAGTAGAATGATTCATAATGACCTCCGAATTATCAGTTTTAACTTCTTACAGTTATATTTGTTTAGAACTGTTTTGACTTGTAAACTTGGCTTGATTGATCTGTGCATATTTCTCTCCTAATTCAGACAAGACGACTTTTCAATAAATGGAGAAAGCAATAATTCACAGAGGACTCATATTTTAGCTCATATTTTAACTGTTTGAAGTTAAAAGGTCTCGACGGATTTGTTTCTTGTGGATTATTGTGATGTTTTTATCAGTTGTTTGGACTCTCATTCTGACGGCACCCATTCACTGCAGAGGATCCTTTGGTGAGCAAGTGATGGAATGCTACATTTCTACTCATCTTCCTCCAGATCTATGTAAGAAACAAACTCGTCTACATCTTGGATGGCCTGAGGTGAGTAATCTCCGCATTTTTCTTTATTTTGGGCAAAACTTTGTTTCGTTTTAAAGTCACTTTAATTAAAGACAAACATGAAAAATACAGACACATTTTCGAGATGTTATTTTAAGTGCGTGCGCATGTGTGTTTATCAAGTAAATCATCTGATAATCTCCCCAGACAAGAGAATGTGTGTATTTATGAGTATTTGTGTGTTTGTGTGTCTAAAGATCTCATATTTCAGTAGCTTCAGCACTACTGCTTATCTCTACTGAAACGCCAAGAACAGCATCTCACAGATCTGTTTCTCATTTCAGTGTCAAAAGATTCACATCTTTTCAGGTCTAGTCTGGTCTTCTCTTGTCTCTCAATATACTTTTATAAGCAGAGTTTCAAGAAAGATGACGTTTTGACTGTTGAAATATGTTTTGGGTGCAGCAAAGCTGGCGATTTGGAAAACTAGGAAAATTAAGGAGGAAAATTATTGCATGTACATTGAGAATTGAATTTTACTCGACTTGATTACAGAATTATGTTCAACAGAATTATTGATAAAGAAAGGATATATATACACATGTGGGTGTGCGCGCATATATATATGCTGCTCTTATATAAATATATACATATACTGTATATATTTCTTGTTTCAATCCCAACACGACTCAATTTGTCACCTCACAAAGGCTATTAATGGACTGGAGTGTGGGTGGTGGGATTACTTGTGGATTACTGTGATGTTTTTTTATCAGCTGTTTGGACTTCATTCTGACGGCACCCATTCACTACAGAGCATCCAATAATGCTGAGCAAGAGATGGAATGCTACATTTTCCAAGTCTCTTCTCATGAAGAAGTGAATTCATTCATTCATTCTTTTGAAAAAAAAGGTTGAAAACCTGGTCTCTTCTTCTCACCAAGGCTGCTTTTATTTGATAAAAAAAATACAGTAAATACGTTAATATTGAGAAATATTATTACAATTTAAAATAAATTTTCTATTTACATATATTTTAAAAAAAATAAAAGAATCTAATAAGTTCTTCCCTGTGATCAAAGCTGCCATTTTCAGCACATTTTTCCTGTGTTTTTATCAATGATGAAAACAGCTGTGTCAAAGTAGAAGTATTTGTAAATATTTTTAGAGTCTTGAGTCCTCGAACCTTTCCCCAACGATATATGATTTATTGTCATGATTAGGATTTATTGATGGTTATTGTAATAGGTAGTGAGTAAAACTTAGCTTCCCACAGAGGGCCGGGGGACCAGTTAAAGTGATCATACAGTATATATATATGTATATATATACAGTATATTAGTGCTGTCAAAACGCATGCCAAAATAAAAGTGTTTTGTTTACATAATAATAGATGTGTGTATACTGTGTATTTTTTCTGTATATATATCATACAAACACATGCATGTCTACACATATTTAGAAAAAAGGTTTGTTTAAATACTTATAATATATTTATATATAATATATAAATATAGATATAAACTATTTAAATGTTTAATGTTAAATATTTTTTCAAAATATTCCTGTATGGGTAGTGTTTTATATAGACGTATATATTATATATATATACATAGATAACGTGATCCACAGTACCACACGCATATATTATGTACACAAAAACTTTTTATTTTGGATGCGATTAATCGTTTGAAAGCACTAATATATATATATATCATATATATATATATATATTAGTATATGCTGTATATTTCTCCCCCCCTGATTTTCTTCTCATTGTCTCACTTTTTCTGTCTCTTCTTTCATCTCTTATTCATCTTGTCTTGAGTTCTAGTCTACCAATCTGTTCTCACTGCATCTCATCTTATTTAGTTTATTCTTATCTTGTTGCTGCTCTTCTCTTCTGGTATGTTTGTCTCTTGCCTGTGTGTGTGTGTGTGTGTGTGTGTTGGTGAAGGTTTGTTTCTCATCTGTTTGCTGTATCATTTTCTCTAAGTCCTCCGACAACTGCTGTCCCAGGACCTCGCCCTGGGTTTGGTCCTCTCACTTTCCAAAAACAGACTCCTTAAACACTCGCGGGGCTTTCAGTGACTTATCGAGCGCGTGTTCTGTGCTCCTGCCAGCGTCTTGTGCACGTTGTAGAACATTTGTCGTAAGCCGTCTCTGTCTGTGCTCTTGTTGAAGGTTTGAAGCCGGTCACCGTTTAGACAGTGTCCTTGAGACGAACTCCTGTGCTCAACGTCCTCCAAAATATCTCACAGCATTCTGCTCATAGCAGACCGCATGTCTCTCGTCCCCTTGACCTCTCTCTCACTCGATCCTCTGGCATCTATCGTTACTCTCTCTTTTTTAATGTCTGAGCGGATGTGTGTCTCTGCCAGGAGTGTGTCCATCATATAACATTTCACTTTGAGCCCATCAATGAGGAGGATTTCACTACACACTTTCACTCACTCAGATAGAAGTGTTTCATTTCAATGCATCATGCAAGTTTTTGTGTGTATACATGTGTGTGTTGATGCCTGTTTGGTAACATTTATTCTTGCATGCAAGGTCCAAAATGACACTTTATATATAAGAATATATATATATATATATATATATATATATAGAGTATATGATATATAGTAATCTAATCTATATTACCTGGTCCCATTGGGTTCAGTAATTTGTTTTGCTGAAATTGATATTGTCTTTAGCACGGATTACTCATGCTTACAAAATGATTTCTATTTAACATAAAATCTGTTCTTTTCACTTCTGTTGATCAAAGAAATCCTGAAATTCATGTGTTCCACAAAATATGAAGCAGCATAACTGTTTTCAACCTTGATAATAATCAGAAATGTTTCTAGAGCAGCATAGTAGAAGGATTTCTGAAGGATCTTGTGACACTGAAGAGTGGAGTAATGAATGCTGAAAATTCAGCTTTGATCACAAGAATAAATTACATTTTAAAATATTTTAAAATAGAAAACAGTTATTTTTAATTTGTAATAATATTTCACAATTTACTGTATTTTTAATAAATAAATGCAGCATTGGTGAGCATGAGAGACGTCTTTCAAAAACATAAAAAATCAACCCCAAACTTTTCAATCTTATTTTCCAATGTGAAAATGTGAGTATAAATAGGTTTGTGTAAATGATTGTGTGTTGCTGTCTGTAATAAATAGATAAATGTATTCTTGTATGTGTGTGCGTGAGTTGTTTATGTGTGTATTTATATGCTAGTGTGTGAGTGACCTGCTTTAGGGACTTGTAGCAGAACAGCTGTTGTGTGGAATGCTAACCACGCTAATGGCTAATTGTGTTACATGTTTAAAAGGCCAATGCGAGCTGACAGCTCCTCTGAACCTGACACTACACACACACACACACACACACACCCACACCCCACCCCTGTTTTAGACCCTCACGTGAATCCTGATGTGAGAGATGAGAAACACGACCCCACACACACTTGAGTTGAGAAGCAAGAAATTCAACCACTTCACAAGAATTTCAGCTAAAGTACATAAACATGGATTTGACTGAACTAGTTGAGAAGATTGATGTGTACTTACAGATTATGTAGAAGTCTCTTCTGCTCACCATGCCGCATTTATACAGTATATAAAAGACAGTAACACACTAATCTGTGTAAATAGTACTGTATTAAAATAGTGTTTTTTAATTTTAATCTATTTTTAAAATGAAATTTATTCCTGTGATCAAAAGCTGAATTTTCAGCATCAGTACTCCAGTCTTCAGTGTCACTGATTTGTCATATTTCACTATATTTTATATAATTCAATATGGGAATCATATAGAATATATATTTTTAAAAATATTGTGATACATTTAAAAATAAAGATATAGTAGAGAGATAGATAGATATACGAGATGGATGGACAGACAGACAGACCGATACAGATAGACAAATAGATAAGATAACTGAGATTGATAGATGGATAGATAGATAGATAGACAAATAAAAAAAATAGCAGTATCTACTTATTACATTGCAACTGAAAGTCCAAGTCAACAAAATAAATAACATTTTTGATTATTGAGAAATAAAAAAGACACTTAAAACTAGTAGTTAATCAGTTGCCTGATCAGTTTAGAGGCCTAAAATGTTTGATCGCAGAACGCCACCATTGACCAATCAGAATCAAGTATTACACCCATATATTGGTGTGTGTGTGTGTGCGTGTTTGTGTTTAAGGCCAAGATTCAGTCAGTGACACTGACCTTTTGCTCTCTGAAGGAGGAGCTTGGTTGTGTGTGTGTGTGGAGTTGTGTTTTTAGGAGAGTGGTTCTCAAAATGGGCTTACGTCCCTTGAACACTTGTGGACAGATGTGACGTCTGTCCACCCTCTCTCTCTCTCTCTCTCTCTCTCTGTCTTCTCAACGATCTCACACACACACACACACACACACAGCAATCCTAAACTGTCTGTGTTCATGTGCGCATCCTTCTTATACACGTCCATTTGTTTGCCCTGTGCATGTGTGTTTTCACATGTGTTTGCATGCACCTGCATGTGTGTGCACACATGTCTGCGTTGCTTGCGTACAGTAAGTGAGGCTGTGTGAAACAGCACAGATAAACGCAGCGGGTGTGTTTGTGGGCGTGAGCGGCGATGCTAAAGAGCACAGCCTCAGGTAATCTCTTATAACGGGTGCAGGTTTGGGCCTGAGGCGGTCACACTCCAGCTAATGACACGCTACGATCACAAAACACCTCCACAGGATGAAGAGATTAGCATCTGAGAGCTTCTCACAGAAGAACAATGAAACATGACACGAACCGCTCCTCTGACACCGCATGTTTTCTGCCTGGTTCACTATTAATCACTGTTTGTTGTTTAATTAGGGAATTATCGGTTTATGGAATTGTTCGTTGCTTAAGGAGATCTTTTTCTGCACCATTTACTTGGAAGATTGGCGATAACCAAAAAAAGCACTTTCCTAAACAAAGAGAGTGTTTATTTAACCCAGTTTAATTTGGAAACACTTCTGACTACTAAAAGAAAGACAAATGCGAGTTATGTTTTATGAAGTTTTTTTGTTAAAATATTGTTCCTATGTCCTGTTATAATTCTAATAATAGAGTTTGGTATAAAAAATGTGGATATGCTAACACACCACTGCTTTTTTTAAATACAGAATTTAGTTTTAATATAGAAAAATAAAAAGAAGTAAATTGTTTTCTGAATTAAAATGCCAAATACTGATGATTTGGTTAAGCTCCTCCACAAATAAATAAAGTAGAAAAACACAATAAATAATTAAATAAACAAATAATTTAAATCAAACACATGTACTAAAATATGTACACATGTATAATAACACACACACACATATATATCCATATATATATACATACATACATTAAATATGTAAGTACATGTTTATAAATATATATTAATATATGTATTTAAATTTGACATGAAAATGATTTCAAATTAAATTTGTATTTCATTTGTTTATAAAAGTATATTTTACAAAAACTAAATATAAAAACCAAAAAACGCTCTAAAAAATGTACGTAGGCCTAGTCAAATAAATTAAACAGACACAACCAGTTCTAATGTTCTATTATAACCTATTCTTTTAAATGAAAATAATTTATTAACATTTTTCCCCTTACACTAGGGACCTGAAAATTTCCCCTAACTGAAGAATCACCCGTATATCATAGCGAGAGAGAGAGAGAGAGAGTATTAGTTTGATAATGTTCCCTCTTAAGTCCAACAATTCATCACTCTTAAAAAAACAAGCACACACACTTTTCCCTGAATTTTTCCTCACACACACCTTGCCGTTCACACGCCTCCCAGTCTCGCCCTCTTGCTCAGACCTGTCGATCGAAACTGCCTCTGTCAGCAGTGTGTGTGTGTGTGTGTGTGTGTGTGTACCCCACACTGCTGGCACTCGCTCTTATTCCCACTCTCACATGATCAGAGGTGTACTTCCACATGGACACACCTCACTGCACTATTAATAGTTGTCACGCTCCACACACACACACACGACCTTAAATAACACATGCATTAAACACTTTAATTTCAAAAGGCACCAAAATCACAAAAATATCTGACGTACAAATTACATTCTATGTAAATACATTGTACATTATAATTACAATATCAACACATTGCACATTTAATTATTACTGGTATGTGGACAACTTAGTCTAATTGAAAACTAACCAAATGTGCACCGCAATAATAATAATGACTAGAATGAAGGTAATATGCAATACAGGGATCCTAACAAATGTACACTTAAAGGAATAGTTCACAGCCCCAACATGAAAGCTTGCTGAAAATGTGCTCACCCTCAGGTCATCCCAGATGTAGATGAGTTTGTTTCTTCATCAGATTGGAGAAATGTAGCATTGCATCAATTACTCAGCAATTGGATGCTCTGCAGTGAATGGGTGCCCGTCAGAATGAGAGTTCAAACAGCTAAAAAAAAAACACAATAATCCACAAGTAATCCACACCACTCCAGATCATCAATTAACATCTTGTGAAGCCAAAAGCTGCGTGTTTGTAAGAAACAAATGCATCATTAAGACATTTTAACTTCAAAATGTTGCTTAAATGTTTTGGCACGGTTCCACTGTAAACGGTGCTTGAAGCGGATCTGCGATTTCTATCCGATCAGATTAGACGACTTTTTAATGGAAAAAAAAGACTCATATTTTAACTGGAAGAAATGGTTTGAAATTAAAAACATCTTAATGATGGACTTGTTTCTTTTTCACGCGGTTCACATTCCACCTGTGGACATGGAGTGGTGTGGATTATTGTGATGTTTTTATCAGCTGTTTGGACTCTCATTCTAACGGCACCCTTCACTGCAGAGGATCCATTGGTGAGCAAGTGATGTGATGCTACATTTCTTCAAATCTGATGAAAAAACAAACTCATCTACATCTTTGATGGTCTGAGGATGAGTACATACCAGGGCCTCTAATCAGTGCGACTATGAAAAAATATTTAGGAGCACCTGTGCGACTAACCCGATCAGCGTATTTGTGTTTGCGCTCAGGGAAGCTTCAAAGATTTCTACTTGCGTGTTTTTGCAGCGCTGAGTAATGTATCGCAGACATATGTTGATTCCTTGAATGCAATGTTAACCAGAATCCACTCACTGCTCAAAATAGCCTACTGAAGTTTTGTTCATTGCTGAGTTATGCAAGCTCACAAATCCTCTCGTTATAACAAACAAAGTGTAGACAGGGTGTAAATAAGAAATGCAGTGTAGAGAGCTTCATTGTTTATAACGCAACTTTGTGAGATCGCGATGAACTAAGATGAGTGACATCTTTTAATGATTTTTAAGGGAGTTTGCAAATGTGATATTAAATTAATACAACAGTTCAATAAACAATAAGTTAATATTAAGTGACGTACATTGTATGAGTTTAACAATATTGTCTGATTTTGCTCTATTTCGTCAACGAAAAGTTTCAAACAAAGTCACAATCGAGCCGCTGCGCATCTCCAAGCAAACAAAGCGGTGTTTTGTTTATGAATGAATGTGCGTTTTTAAATGAATCTAGTGAGTCAATGATTCAATTACCCATTCATAAAGACAGTCACTTGCTTCGTTCCTGAATGAATCAGCTGTTTGAACGAATCAATTGAATGAATGATTCCGAGATAAAATCAGTGACTTGCCGCCACCTGCTGGCAGTTTTATTTTTATTTTTAGAGTGTCATTTCAGTTATTTAAATCATTTCAATCAAACAATAGTTCTAAATTTTATATTTAAAACGTTAATCTCACAACATTGCTATGAGTTTTATGAATCCATGCCACCTCTGAGCCTCTGTAAATGTCTGTAAATGTACCTACATGCCACTTTTGTGTTCTTCTGTGCCACCGTTGTAGTGGAAACTAATTTTGTTAATATAGATTTCTTTTGATTGGTAACTTATTATTCTTATTCTACCTGTTCTTATTCTATTTTTTTAATTAGAAATTTTGGAAAAGCTTATAAATATAGAATTTTTGAATTTGACATAATATGACATACTTTTATTAAAATGAGAATAAATGCCATTACAAAAAAGCCCCTGTAAATCACTTTAAGGATTCAATTTACCTTATAATGTGTAGGCTCAGTTTTTTGTTATTGATCAAAGTGCTCGTTGAATTTTTGACAGTGCCCCAGCAAGTGCTCCGGAAAGGAATTGTACGCGTAGAAGCCCTGAAAATTTTCATACAAATGTCATTTTTAGGTGAACTACTCCTTGAATAATTCTGTCGTTTGAGAGTCACTGGTGCATCGTTCGTAAAAATAAAAATGCTACTTGGTTTGATAATTTTGCGCCTATATGCCATGAATGCCAGAAGGACTTTTTAAATAAGTTTTTGTGAGCCGTGCGTACAGACTTACGAAGTCCCTTTTTTGATTATCCCTTTTGCAAAACACTGCAAGGAATAAACCAAACAACTGAAAACGAAACGCAAAATGCCTGTCTGCATTACAACAGGCAAACACCTGCATTATCCAATAACAAATTGACGGCATGACAGCAATCAGGTGTTAGTGCTGGACAACATGAGGAGAAAGACGGCCATGCCCATCTAGTGTCTTGGCCTACACAGGACAATCTGTGCGTTTGTTCACAGCCTAGGATAAATAACTGCTCGTCATTGATGGTACAACTGAACTTTGACTCTTCACTGCACATATTCACAAAGCTCATTGGTGTTATATCGGCAGTTAGATGCACAGACCTAATATCACTGTGAATCTAAGAGCAAGAGCTTCTATGAGTAAAGTTAAAAGTTTAAAGTGCGGAAGCATCTTAATATAGTCGCATTGATGAGAGATAGGATAGGCTGGGGGGGAGGAAGAGAGAAGGGATGAGGGACGGGGGAATCAGCTTTGGTGTGCAGTATGATGTAGTTCTGACCGGAAGTAAGATCGGCAGGTGGTGGAGGTAAGGATGAGTGGGAGGGGGTTCTGGTGTGTCAGGTAGAACGGTGGACCGGCACCGGCGGGTTTGTACAGGTGGCGCTTCTGGTACGTGAGGCCAGTGATCCTGACTGGATCCGGAACGCTGCATACACAACAGGAGGGGGCGGACTTGTGAGGGGTGAGTGTCAGGTGGTTTTAGAGGGTTTACTCTGGGGACACTGTGAATGTCTTGACACGGGGGAGCGCTGTTTTTGTGGTTGCCTGCACTCATTGTGCATCAGGTTTGGCTGACCTTTAATAGAGGTACAAATAGGAGCCGGAAAGACCGCAAAGAGAGGGGAAATGCTTTGAAAACGATTACGCACAAAGTCGGAGGAGGTAGGAAGGACACCCGCAAACACACATATAAATGTGACCAACTGCCCCTATAAAAACAGTAAAACCTGGAATGGTCTACATTTGGGGGATTTTTTGGGTGGTCTTCCTGAGAAAAACAGATGCATGACTTAAATGTAAAAATAAAATAATTTTGCCATTTTTATTAGTTTTGGGGTTTTCTTTAATTTATTTTTATTTCAGTTAGTAATTTTAGTACTTAAACTTATTTATTTCAGTTAGTTACCAAAGCAACATTTCTCATTTTCATTTTAAAATATTTATGTTTATGTCAGTGTTATTTTATTATTGAGATATTATAGTTTTTGTTATTACTAATTTTTAGTTTTTCTATTTATAATTTTATTTGGAGAGTTTTAGTAATTTTATTGTGTGATTCTGTCATTTTCAGTAGTTTTTGTCTTTTATATGTCTATAGTTTTTTTTCAGTTTTTATTTCAGTTTTAGTAGTACAAGTTAAACTAAATTAAAATGAAAAAATGTTGCCTTGGCAACTAGCTTAAAAATGTTTTTATTTTATATATCTTTTCTTTGTGGGGCTGGGGCCCGGTAATATGTTTGGATGGGGGTTTTTATTTTTTTTAGTTTTCTTGGGGGTGGTGATACTGACCGTTATTAAGTTAAAGGGGACCGGGATATAACTCTGGTTTGTGTGTAAAATATTTTTTATTCCACATTATTTTAATTACCAAAAATGACTTTAATATAGTTTTAGCAACCAAAAACTATACTGTTATCATGATAAAGTAGCCAAAAAAAGTAGGATTTTGAGGGGAGGACATTTCTAGAATACTGTTGCTCCGGTTGGGAGCTGTTTGTTAAGGAGGGTATGCATGTGGGGTTTTATTCAGTTTATGGCCTGTGGACGAGCGGTGTGGGGGTTTGGAGGTGAATAGGGCACCAGTGAAAGAACGGACAAAGATGTGTGTAATATGGGTGAGATAAATCTGTCAGGATGTGATACATACACAACATCATTGAGCTGCAGCAGTGTGTCGGGGGCGGGGTTTATCAGCACATATGAGATGGAGTTCTGCTGGTCATTCAACTCATCTGCAACAGAGATTGGTGGATACATCTGTCACTCAACAATATGGGCATGGTTAAAGTTCCATTTGGAAAGATGAAGCAAATTAATATCTAGATAAATAACTTTATGCTACAATTTGTTATATGCAATGTAGCCTGAAATACAATTCAGAAACACTGACTGAGAGTTATAATGAATTAAAATAGTTCATTAAAATCTAAATATGCCACAAAAGGGCCAAAATCGATGGGGGGCTCAGGGGGCATTTAGCAGCGAGTATGGCTGACTCGGTGGAGGTCTTGCAGATCACTTCTCGGTACCAAATAAAAGAGAAAACAGTCAATTGATCAGTGGTATCTTATCTTCTTTATACTCCCTGCACAGACATGTGGCTAGAAATCCCATAAAAAGATAAATACCCACGATCAACGGATTGCATGGCACACTATAGGTAGAGGTGTTTTACCATTTCACCTAACCCAAATTACTCGTTCTTACATCACTGGCTGTTAGATTTGTGACATCCTCTATATGAGATGAAAGTTAGAATGAAAAAGAGGAAGAGAGAAATATTTCAAATCAAAATTACTATGTGGAAGTATAATGTCTGATAAAACTAAAAAAGGTTCTTCTGACCAAGAATGTAATAACATTCAGGATTCAACATAATCAGTGTTCACAACCCTTTTTAATTCCATAATCTGATATAAATTTTCAAGTTAAATGTGATATGAGAGAAATGTAGGACAGGAGTTGATTTTATCCGTAAGGAATTTGTGAAAAGAGGAGGGTTATGGTGGTTACAGCCTCCTAACCACATTGAATCAAACATGATTTGGGCAGATTTTCCAGTTTTGTTCCACAAAACGAGTTACTTTACTTAAGCATAAACATATTATACATATGAATATTATTAATGAGGCAAGGGGTGTGTTTACTGTATCCCGCCGTGTGCAGGCCCAAGTGCTGCATGCGGTTTCTGACCAGTTCCGTAAGCTCCTCCCTTTCCGAACGGCGTAACATGCCCATACGCTGCTGGATGGAGCTGAGGGAGGAGTCGCTCCTCTTCACGCTCCGCCTACTGAGACGCCTCGTCCAGTACATGCTCTTCTTTCTCAGGAGCGGGTGCTCTGATTGGTCACTGCTGGAGGAGCTCCGGGTGAGGATCTTTGACTCCTCCCCCTTCTCCCTGGTGTCGTTTAACCTTTCAATGCTGACGGAACCTTGAAACTGGAGGCGACAAGTATTGATCAGCTGCAGGTGTGAATTTGCTCACGACATCAGCAAGACAAAAATCATGTGAGCAAATAGGATACATACCCACTACATAGAACCATAGATAGAACAAACGATGGATGGATGGATGGATAAGATAGAACAAACGATGGATGGATGGATGGATAGATAGATAGATAGAAAGACGATAGATAAGCTAAGATCAACACAGGATATCAAAATTCCAACTACGATGAGCCCGACAGCCATACAGAGAGACGGACGGACGGACAGACAGACAGACAGACAGACAGATAGACAGATAGATAGATAGATAGATAGATAGATAGATAGATAGATAGATAGACAGAGACAGTTTCCCAGACGATAGATTATACTACCCAGACGACGGTACGAGACAGACAGACCACGAGAGACAGACGAAAAAGCTAGACAGCCATGACCGACAGATAGATGAGATAGAGTAGATATAGTATCGATGATAGACAGACAGACAGACAGATAACTAGACATACAGACAGACAGACAGAGAGATAGATAGATAGATCGACAGACAGACAGTTACATACGATAGATAGTAATAGATGATATATATATATATTTAATAGATGACTTATTGACAGACAGACAGACAGACAGACAGAGACAGACAGATAGATGTTACTCTCAGTTGATGCTGTGAAGTCTGTTCGTTAGATTCCGATGGAATCTCTGAACTTATACGGCATGAACTTCGTAATAGTCTCCCGTATGACTTGCTGATCCAGTAGATCAGCCGCGCGATACGTGGCATCTACCCCCGCAGAACATGTCATAACAACACTAAAGGGATATTGGAAGACAGATCACAACTCACATCTAAACACATACACACCGTGTGTTGAACTCACAGCGCACAGGTACCCTGATCCCGGCGTCGTGTCCAATCCCAGCAGCAATCTGGCTATTGGGATCATGTAGTCCTTCACAAAACACTCATGTACAAAACAAACCACAAAACCAAAATCAATATTACTAATGCATCTCTCTGCATAGCCAAACATCCAGATATGTTAAACAGACAAAAGATCTTCAAGATTTTTGTTTTAAATAAATGCTGTTCTTTAGAACTTTGTATTCACCAAAGAATCCCAAAACACAGTTTCCACAAAAATGGGAAGCAGCACAACTGTTTTAAACATTGATAATAATAAATGTTTATTGAGCAGCAATTCAGCATATTAGAGTGATTTCTGAAATATCATGTGACACTGAAGACTGGAATAATGATGCTGAAAATTCAGCTTTGCAACACAGGAATAAATGACATTTTACAATATATTCACATAGAAAATATATTTTTTTATTTCACATATTACTGTTTTTACTGTATTTTTACTCAAATAATGCCGCCTAGTGAGCGAAGAGACTTTCCTTCAAAATTTTGAATGGTAATTGATACTTAAGGAAGTTACCAAATACATCGGGAGATCGTGGCCTAATGGATTTAGAGAGTCGGACTTGTACTCAAAGGTTTGGCGGTTCAAGTCTCTTACCGGCAGTGATTGTATGTCAAGTACCAATAACCAATACCTTCAATACCAACGACTGAGGTGTCCTTGATCAAGGCACCGAACCCCCAACTGCTCCCAGGGTGCCGCAGCAATATGGCTGCCCACTTCCGTTTGTGTGTTCCCTTGCTGTGGTGTGCACTTTGGATGGGGAACACATGCAGAGCACTAATTTCCAGTATGGAAATTGCCACACTTCAATGCAGAAAATGACTCACTACTTTTCACTGTCAATGTTTAATTCCTGAGTACAGAGGGTGATGTTACTGGAGTTTTAGGATAATCCAAATTATTCCTCTTTACAAGGCCACACACACACTAATATTTACCTGGTCCGGATTGTGCCACAGCATGCTGATGCGGAACTCGACCAGTGCGAGCAAACGGAAGTCGAAACATAAGGCACGATTCGAGCCTTTGTCAGTTCCTTCTGTCGCTCGCACCCACACAAATTTTACAATACTACAAACTACAGTATTTCATTACTTAAATCTCTCCATGTCTTAGCTTCTCGAGTTTGGACAAGCGCGGGAGTAACAGTCCTTCGCTCTGACTGCATGAATCTCTGTTTTGACGGTGATCAGTTCTGTGTTAGTACGTGAGAGCTGGTGGTGAACGAACCTGGATAGACGCAGACAGAGAAATGAGACAGTTATTCGAGATTTATATTTCCATTTGTGTACTTGGGGGGTCAGATTGCTTGTATTCAAAGGCAGCACGTACATTCATCAATGTAAACATTGTTGATAGTGGTCGATGCCTGGTGGGTTCCCCTGTGGAATCAGAACCCGATACCTTTGTGATCGTTCTCTCTTGAAAAATACGTTACGCAAATTTATGATCAATATGCGGGTGATTGTAAGTGCCGGGCGGTTTTGTTTGCTAGTCTCAACCGTTAGAGCAGTCGCACGTGAACGTGGTTGAGGCATGGACACCGGTTAGGTCTTCCGTCTGCAACTTCAAGCGTTCGTTACGCCGCACCACTAGATGTGCAGCATGAGTGAGACAGAACCCCGGCGGTGCATGTCGGGTCCCGAACCTGATCCACGCAGCGCAGACGAGTCCAGCGTCGAGAGTAGCTACGACAGTCGGTGAGCGATAGAGGTGTGCGACTGGTGCTGGAGTAAGTGTCAAATTAAAATGGAAGTGGAAGTAGACAAAGATGTCGTAATCGGTGAGAGGGGCAGAAGACGGTGCAATTAAAGCGAAAGTGGCACAAGAGCTTTGATTTAATATCTGCACTGTAAACTAATTAGAAGGTGACTTTAAATATAGAGCTGTAAATAAGTGTTTATTTTACAGTAATATACAAATAACGAGTTAGTAGTCATGTTTAAAATAATGGGACAAACGGAGAGGGAAAGTGGGGGGGGGGGATGCTTATATGATAGTAGTGACACTGATGACAACAAATACACCAAATTGGCCAAATAAAATGGTGCAGCCGTTTGTAAATAGAAAACCACAGTGTGTTGAGAGAAGCCAAGCACGATTGTATTAGAAAAGCTACAAGTTAACACCACTCGTGCTATGATTACATGAATACTGATATTACCAAGGCCATTAAGTGTTAAATGTGGAATTGTAAGTCTACATACATATAATTTGGGTGGAGATTTACCAAGGGACATAGGACAAAAACACAAATACGAATGGAACGTTTGTATGTTAAATATTTTTAAATGTAATAAATATAATCAATTATCATCATGATTATTATAATTAAGATTATTATGATTATAAGTCTATATGATATATAATGCAACATTTGGTGGGCCAATTGTCATCTCATTTCTATATAGTAAAGTATTGGTACGCGCAATGGCCCATTTTTTAGGAAAAGCACATTGGTTCGTACAAATCGGGCGCCCAGTCCAAACAGAAGTTTTTTTGCTCTAACTGTACTTGTCAATGGTGCCCCCATATAATACACCATTGGAAGCAGGAATTGGCCTCGAGGAAGTGGTCATCAGGTCTGCAGGAAGTACAAGAACACTAATAACACTATTGAAACACACATGAGGTGAATGTGTGTGTGTGTGTGTGTGTGCTTACAGGTTGTCTAACAGCAGGACTATAGGGTTGAGCTCTCGTCTGGGTCTGTAATAGGCTCTTAAAGGCACTATGAAATTGTAAAGGCCGTTTCCAGCCGTCTCAGCAGAAACAATGATCAGCTTGTTTTGGAAGCCATACGCTTTTGCGTCCTCAAAGGAAACATGCTCACAGCTCTAGAGGAGCAAATTTGAAATAAATATGACATGCTGATGTGGTCCAGTGAAATGCATATTATGCAAATGCAACATTTGGATGGCATTCGTAGCACATGGAGGCTGGTGCTCACCTGGTCAAGCCGTAAACAGCAGAAATGGGCCTTCTGGTGCAGGAGATGGCAAAGGGTTGGGGAGCTCCCAATATATGGAGAGTTTGGGGGGTATCCTTTCACAAATCTGAGGAAATTAACATTAAAATACACCCTAAAAGGGTTAGTCTGCATAAAAATATCAACATTTACTGCATCTTCAGTGGAACACAAAAGGAGAAAATTTG